>VWZK01019940.1:94844-277625 GCA_013396935.1 Baryphthengus martii
GCTGCCAACCGGGGCCGGGCGGGGGGGGTTTTGGAACCGGCAGCTCCACCCGCGATTGGCGGGGGGGAACGGACAGCACCGCACCGGGCCACGGACGAGAGAGGGTGAGCCCCGGTCTCCAGCGGATCTTCATCTTGGTTTTATAATTTCTCTGCTTTTTTTCTTTTTTTGCCGTCTCCACCCCCATGTCAAGGTCAGCCAGGGGAGAGGTGCCGGGGCGGGTGTGTGTGTCCCCAAATCCCCTCCGAAGCGGTGTCATCCAGGTCGGTGCGGCTTGTAGGAGCTGGGCAAAAAAAAGAGGAGAGTAATAAAGAAAACCAATTTTTATTTGCTTTCCCCTGCACAAGCAGCGCGGTTAACGGTTGTGCCAGGGCAGAGGAGACCCAGTGGCACATGCGTTGCTTTACTATGTGTCTGAGGGTTGAAAAAAACCTGTAAAAGGCGGCAGGTTGCATTGTGGAGCTTGAAAAGATTTGCTAAAAATACTGGGACGTGGTTGTTTTGGGGTGGTGGTGGTTGTTTTTTCTTTATAAATTCAGGGAACAGTACATAACCGTGGGATATTCTGGCTTTTGCCACAATCTGTTTGGTCATTACCTTATGAAAAAAACACCCCGAAGCTGCCATTAGATGTGTGCACCTGTCGCTCGCTTCTTGTTTCGGGGGAAGCGACTAATCGTGAAACTACGTAAAGCTGACAAAATCCTGCGTTCATTGGGTGGCGGAGCAGAGCTCCGAGCTCTGTTGGAATAACGCTGGTTCCTTAAGGTGCTGTTTTAAAGGGCCTGTGCCTGGTATTTTCAGGGTGCCTGTAGTTCCTCTGAGGGGATGCCAGAGGTTCTGTCGGTATCAGTTGCATCGGTCCCGTATTTGCAGCGCCGTCGTTCACGTGTGTGAAGTGTGACTTCTTGCAGTGCTGACTTTGTAAATACCAGCCCATCAAGTGAGGCCACTGCTTATCCTGGAGTCTGGTTGGGTGTGGAACAACTTTTTCAGCTTTTCATAAGTGGCGTTTAAGTTGTCTCCTTTTATGGTCTGGCCCAGAAAGTAATAAATTATTTATCTAAATTTCAGCTGACCTTGTGATTAATTGAAGGGACTCAGCTTCGGGCGTGGTTGTGCTCATCAAGCAGTAAATGTGCAAGAAGATTAAGACCAACCATTTAAAGCTATCCCAAATCTCTCCTGTTTTGGCTGGGATGCTTTGCTGTTGCTGCAGCCCCGACGGAGCAGATGTTGCTGGAATGTAGGCACGCTCCGGAGCACGCGAAAATCGTGCTGTCAAAGCCACCTCCTTCAGGTGCTTGAGGAAAGAGAATTCTCCTTGTGTCTTGTGGATTGATGATTGGAAAGCTCTTCCGGTTTTAGCACCGATTGGGTTGTACCGTTTGATTTTCATCAGGTTGGCTGTTGGCCATTTGTGGGATTGTGGTGATTGGTTTTAGGGGTTTTCTTTACACAAGCCGGTTCAGGAGATGCTGGGTGATGATGTGTCCCTATGAGCCTAGCAACCAAGTAGAAGCTTGTGGTGAGCAACTCAGGACCTGGGGTATCCTGGCTCTTTTGACAGCACCCATAATGTGCCTGTTATCTCCTTGCAGAAAAAGATGTGATCTTTTTCTGTCGCGCACTGAGAAACTGGGTGGACCACTGGGAAAGAGTAGAGACCTGAGAGCTGCCAAATCCTAGAATAAATGATCTCCAAGGAGAAACTGCAGCAACTGGAGCTCTTCATAATAAAAAGATAAAATCAAAAGGAGTTTGCGGCAAAAAAAGAAGCAGAAAAACAGAATATCTGTGTTGGGTAGGAGTAGAAATAATGAGCTTATAATGTGAGAAGAGGGGTTTGGTTAAGCACTGGGAATGTTTTTACTGCCAGTAAGAATAGTGAAATGCTGAATTGTCTCCTGGGAAAGCTGTTCAATCTTCATTACTGGAAGTGGTTAGGACAGGTTGGGCTGGTATCCATCACTTATGGTGGGTGAAGAATTGCTCCTGCTCTGTGATGGGTCTTGACCATCTAAGCTTCTGGAGTCTACAGGTTATGTTAGAAAACAGGTAAGAAGAGTTGGTATAATATAGGTGTAATTAATAGAGTGATTATATTAGATATATCCGTGCAATGTTGTTTTTAAAGCAATAAATTCTACTTGGTTACTTCTCAGGATGGCTGATTTCTAGCCGAGGTGATAAAGGGGCTTTCTTGAAACAGGGTGGAAATGCTAAATGGCCTTATGGATGAGTTCTTTCAAAAGGGCTGTAAGATACACTGAAAGAGCCTTGACCCGTTGACCACTGTGAGAGGACAGGACTTTAAACCAACCAAACCCTCCAGATGGGTCAAGCGTAAAGAATGAGACTGTGGTAACATCAGACGGTAGAGAGGGTAAGGAAGTCCAAACTCCGGAATAAATACTTGGTTTATGAGGGGTCAGGTGGGAATACAGTGATCCTGGGAGACACTGGGCTTGAATGAAACATTCACAGCTTGCTTGAGAGTTTTGAAAGCTGAGAGAGTTGGGAGAGGTCAGTGGGCTCAGCATGGAGTTGGGGAGGAGACGGTGAATCTTCTTCACCTTCTGTCCTAGCTGAGTGGTATTACAGGGTGTGAGAGATCTTGGGAGGAGGATGCAGAAAATCTGGGTGAGAAGTTCACTTGAACATCTTGGAATAGGAAGAAGCAGGCAGGAGGAAGTGTCGACTAGTGTTTGTGACGTTCCCCTCTCTGAAAGTGATGATGGTGTATCTCTCAGGATGGCCACGTAGGGTAAGAAAACCAGTTGACAAACCATGTCGAAAGCGGGGCAGGAGCATCCACAGCGTTGGAAGAATGTGGCGGAGCTGAATAAATGGACTTCTAGCAAAAGTATTGGAGTTTGCTTCTCTTTCCACTCTCCCAGTCTCAGTTCCATGTATGAGAGTGGAAGACACCTTGTAGAGGAAGAGAGAGAGTTAGCAAGGACTTACGCAGCAGAGAAACTGCTGAAGTAGCCGGCTGTGTGTTTGTGTTTGTAATATCAGGGGGAATGAGTAAATGGCTCCAATGTTGGAGATGAGGACGGCCGAACAGTTTGTAGAGCGAAACATCAATAGTATTGGCGTTTGTTTTGAAGCTGGTGCTGGATGAGCTTCCTCGTTGGGAGGGAGCTGTGGAGATCTGCTGGGAGGACGCATGAGGAGGCGGGAGATGAGAGGCGGAGGTAACTTCTGCTGGTGGGGAAACCAGAAATGGCAAAAGTTGGCAACAACAAGCTGCCCTGGTGGGTTCCAGAAGCACCTCGAGCCATTGCTGTCACAAGCGATCGTTTATCACCCTACTGTTGCCCATCTCTTGAAACAGATTTATTTAACAGGAGAAGCTTGAGGCTCACAAAACTCAGTGAGTGGCCGCAAGGATGGTGAGACTTGGAAGAATAGTTTGGTGTGGAGTCTGTATTTTTGCTGAGGATGGCAATTGGCAGACTGCTGTAATTACCTGAACTTCTGTTTGCCTGACCTTGCATTACTGCTGAGTGTAATTATCAAATGAATGATTAAAAAGCCAAGGAAGTGGTGACTGCCCAGTGGTTTGAAGGGACATAAAGCAATTATTCTCACTGGATCTTTGGCTGCACTTGTTACCTGCTCTGACCTCCACTGTTTCCTGTGCTGGGACATCCACAGGAGCAGTGACGTGACAAGGAAGAGATGCATCTTGACTTGGAAAATCGAGATGGGATGTGGTTTGAACTGCAGTCTAAATAAATATCAACCCAGAACAACATTCATAAGGACAGAGCTCTAAGAAGAGTTGATTTGACCATCAAAGTGGCTAAAACATTCACTTGATCATATTTGTTCTTCCAGGGCTAAATAGATTTTATGTGTTTTAAGAGAGGCTGAATTGGAAAGAAAAAAAAAAAAATTGTTGTCATTCATTCTCTAAAGCTGAAGATGAAACTTTCTGTGAGATGAGGTCCTACCCAATCTTGAGGATAAAATGTAACTCTCATGATGTCATTTGGGATTTGTGCTATGAGTCACTTGTTTCCCTTTGTATAAAATCACACTGAGATGACACAAATCTGTAATTTAAATTACTCTCCTATTTGTAGGTCCGTGGAAATGTAGAAATGGTTTTAGATTTTGGGCGGCTTTATTTTTGGTGGTGTTTTTATTTGGGGTAGTGTTTTTTGGTTTTTTGTTTGTTTGAAGTTTTTTTTTTTTAAATTTTATTTTTTGTTTGTTTGTTTTTTGGTGCTGTGGGCTTTTTTTTTTTAGTTGCTGCTGTTGGGGTTTTTTGGGTTTTGTTGTTTGTTCGCTTTTCTTAATTTCCATATTATTTCTTGCAGTTAGCTGGTGGTCACTCATCCTGAGATCCCAACTCCCACTTTCTGCTCCTGTGGCCTCTGGTAGCTAGCTCTGTGTGGGATGAGGAGGTGTCCTTGACAAACTTTACTAGATGAAACTGTGCTTCATGCTCGCCATGGAGGAATCAGTCTAATCTCTGAAGTGTAATATTCCTGATGTAGTTTTCATTGCATTTTGGTACTTGCTTTTTGAGGGCAAATGAGAGCGATCTGGCTTTGAAAACTGTTTTGTCCTTCGGTATTTAATGGTGAGAAGAATATGACTTGTCCCTCTTCTATTAAAGGTTTGGCAAAGGGTTTTCTTCCCGTGATAGAGGTCTCAATTGGTCATCAAAATGAGGTGTCGTTTTAATGAAGATGAAAATATGCGACACTTGAATGGGATGTGGAATTATTTTCCGGTCGGGCGATCCTATGGGGTATGGCCTATGTCTCATGTAAAATACAAAGCATGTCCACTATCTCTCTTTGCATTCTTGGCAGCTCTTAAGGAATTAGGAAATGTAGAACAACTTCCATAAGCTGGAGGGCGGGGGCGGGGAACCACAGTGAACAAGGTGCTTTCAGTGATTCGCTTTTGTTGGCTTTCCCAGGAGGAAAGGACTGCCGTGCAACGAGGAAACTCTCATATCTCTGAAACTACTTATTGGAATACTTAAAACTCAATTTTCACTTGGATTTAGAATTTAGGAAGGATATTCTGGGGGGTGACCACCATAAAAAACCCCTCAACCAACTCTCTGGGTGATTGTCAGTCTTCCATTCTATCCTGCAGCGTGCTGGGAATAAAATAACTCACTCTGAGGTCATCGCCTAAGAAGTTTTATAGGGTTTAATAAAAACTTTGTGGAACACATTACTGTTTTGAGAGGATTTTGGAATAATGCTATGGCAACAATTTTGATTGGTTCCCTCACACAGATCCTAAGACATGTATGTAGCTTGCTGCTCCTTCTCTTATGGAAAGTTTATGTAGACTTAGTGGTGTGAGGGTGGAGAAATGGGTGAGGGAGAATGGGTGCCAGCTAGAAGCCGTAGGCTTTGGCTTTGTGATGTACCTTGGAGCAACATCTCTTCTGCCGTAGGTGTGCGGGAGCTGGGGACACCTGAGCACTCTATTAGATGGGTACTGCAGAACATCTGAGTATGGAGTGAGGTGAGAACATCTTTGCTACTGTATTTATCTTTGTGAGTATACATAGGTTGGAAAGAGGAATGGAAAACAACTGGATTTGTTGGATCCCTGTGCGTGCAGTGTCAGGTGAAGCAGCTCAATGAGTAGTTAATGAACGAAGTGGCCGTAGGGTTGACGGCTGGCAAACAACACCCTTCCCTTCCAGAATGTGAGGGTAGTTTCCATCTCATCCTCCAATTTTCTAGGCCAGTTTCTGGAAAAGGGTCTGAAGTTCCTCCCTGTTCTGCATCACCATATTACCTTGGAAAGCACTGAGCCAGGCAAAGCATTCCTTGTTTGATTTTGTTACGAAGAACATCGTGAAGGAGTAGTCAGGTGCTGGAATCGGCTGCCTGGGGAGGTGGTGGAGTCACTGTCCCTGGAGCTATTCAAACAAACTTGTAGATGAGGCACTTCAGGACATGCTCTAGTGGGATGGTGAGGTGGTTTTGGTGTTTTGTGAGGTGTGGTTTTTTTGTTTGTGGGTTTTTGGTTGGTTTTTTTCTTCTGTGGGCTGACGGTTGGATGTGGTGATCTTAGATGTCTTTTCCAACCGTGACACTGCTGTGATTCTATGCTTCCTTAAGCTGCACTGTGAGTTAATTGACATGAGCTCATCCAAATAATTACCCTACCCTGGAGCTGCCAAGAAAAAACATGCTCCCTGACTGTAGTAATAGTGATGCCTTGTTACTAGGAGACTTGGATATTTTGGAAAGGGCTGGAGAAGCAAATTTGAACCGCTTGATTAAAACCCGACATACGATTCTTGTAATTCCGTGGCTTTGTTGATGGTACATAAAAGGTATAGCTCCTGATGAGCAGGAGGAACTCCCCTGACATATGGGCTTACTCTGCCATCAGGCGGTATGTGAATCGGTGGGATCTGCTGTACTGCGATTGTTTGTTCCTCGTCAGCTGCTCTTCTCTACCTGTCGCTCAAGTCTCCTCTCCCTGTCGAACCCCTCCGTGAAAACTGTCTTAAGCCCTTGTTTTCATTGTCCGCAAACGACTTCTAACACCGCGACGCTGGTTTTGGTTCGCAGATGAAATTTGTGGAGTGATTAGCAAATGGATGTTAAGACTCAACTTGACAGGGTGCTGGGCCATCTCATTTAAACCATTTTTTTTGTTTGTTTTGCTTAAAAGGTTGGACCAGATGATCCTTGAGGTCCCTTCCAACCTGGTGTTCTGTGATTCTGTGTTCCTCAGCCAGAATGCAGGGTGTGAAATTTAATCAGAATAGTGGACTTGAAGGTATGTCTCAAAATTAAAGAAATTAGTTGTGATAGATGATTGAAAGACAATAAAGAATATTCTCTCCACTTACACCATTAAAAAAAAATATGTCCTCATAATTTACCCGTGTCATTTTTCTTAGATATTTGGTCTTCAGTAATAGTGAGTTTTTGGCATAATTACCCTAAAAGTCACAATTTTCAAAGCTACTCTGACTACTGAATGTGCAAAGAGAAAATGAGCTGCCTGAGAAACAAGAACAACACTGGAATTTTTCAAGTTGTGCGTTAGGGAGCAATAGCTGAGGTCTACCTGATGACTTTTGTGTGAAACAATTATTATAATGTTGTCATTGAGGGTGTGATGCTGTGAACAAATAGATGCACCATGTTCCATTCATGTTTGCCGCTTCCAGACGAAACTCAGACTCCGTCAATAGGGAGTAACCTTTTAAAAGTCATTTAAATTAATTGGGAACCTGTCTGAAACATCTCAGTGCTACTTGTGTGGGGGAGAGATGGGAGGAGGGGCTGGCAGAGAAACCAAGTTCTCACTGAAACAACAGTGAGCTGAAAAAAGTGCAGAGATTTCCCAAGGGAGAGAAGAAAAAAAAAAATAGGACTGTTCCTTTTTTGGAATGAAAATGCTCTAATTTATCATGTGACTTGGGAAATCCTCTTGGCTTCCTGCGGAGGGGAAAGGGGGAGCGGAACGTTTTGTCGGCATGCTGGAGCGTGGCGTGTTTGTGATGCACAACCCCATCGGCTGCATAAAGAGCTCCCAGGGGAGCCCGCTTCTTGCTGCAGGGCTATTGCCCTTAGCAAGGGACTCACTTCTGGGGTAGTGATAACAGAGATTCCACTGTCTAAATATTTAGTGGATTTGATAGACTAGTACAGCGCTCTCTGATTTCCTCCCAGTTTGGGGATATGGTATTTAAGAGGAGACGAGGGTTCTTTGCTTGGACTGGGGTGTGAGGGATTCCAGAGAAGCAATTCCAGTCTCTATCTTAAGAGCAACGGATAGTGTTAGTAACGAAACAAGCTCCAGATAAGCTGCTCTTCTGCTTTATGAACTGCCTGGAAAACTTATGACAGTGTTCTCTGGCTTTCATTCAGCCTACGATCAGTGCGAGACATCGTGCAGAAGGGCTGAGGGAGCAGAGACACTGCTTGAGACAATTTCCAGGCAAGGGAAGGCGCTAGGAGTTAATTGTTACGTGAATATCCAGGCTCCATTTTGGCTGCAGCATCACATGAGGTTGAACGGGCTGGCTGACTCGCAGCCTGCAAAATCACAGAATCCTACAGTGGTGTGAGTTGGAAGAGACCCTAAAGATCAGCTGGTTCCAACCTCCTTGCCATGGGCAGGGACACTTCCCACTAGACCACGTTGCTCAGAGCTCCATCCAACCTGGCCTTTGACACATCTAGTGAGGGAACATCCCCAACTGCCCTGGGTGACCTGTTCTAGTGTCTCACTACCCTCAGGGTGAAGAACTTCCTCTTAATTTTTCATCTAAATCTCTCCTCTTCCAGTTTGAAGCCATTACCCCTCATTCTGTCTCTACAAGCCCTCGTAAAAAGTCCCTCCCCAGCTTTCTTGCAGTCCCTTTTCAGATGCTAAAGGGCTGCAATGAGGTCTTCCTGGAGCCTTCTCCAGGCTGGACAACCTCAACTCTCTCAGCCTGTCCTCACAGCAGAGGGGTTCCAGCCCTTGCATCATTGTTGTGGCTCCTCTGGCCCTGCTCCAACAGGTCCATGTCCATATCAGGTTGGTTAGTTGGAGGTGACTTTGCTGCTTCCTGAGAAGCCTTTTCTTTAATAGAACTTTTTAGAAATCATTTAAGAGTTGTCGCTAGAATGTCTGTGGAATTTACTGGCTGGGCAGACCAAGTGAGGCTCTGAAAGCAGAATGCTTTTGAAACATTTCCAGTTAGAGTCTCACTGCAGACCTGTTCTGTGCTTTTGTATTGTCTGATTATTTTTTTTCCACCTGGAGAAGTGGTATTGAAGGGAGAAACCATTGCATGTGTTGAAACATCCATTCCCAGTTGCTTGGCAGGGTGGTTCCTCTCCAATTGCTAAGCAACTAGAAGCTGATGGTCCAAACCAGAGCTTTGATCTGAAGTCAGAAAGCCACGGATTTCTCCGACAGCAAAGCTGAACAGAGGGACGGTGTCGAAGAACAATTTTATCTTCAGAATAACTTTGTCCAAAGAGAAAGAACGTGACTCAGCTTTGCACACGTACTCATTAAAAATAAATCACCGTTTTTGAATCGGCTGCTCACTCGTGTGTAGGAGTGACCATTTCCATATTCCCTTTTGGCATTTAATGCTCGAGAGAGTAATTTTAAACAAACAGTTTTACAAAGTACTCCCCTTTGTTATTTAGCTGGGTTGAGCAGGGGAGGATATGAGTCTCTGCAGATCTGGTCCTTTGAGCTGGCCAGGATGCTGTGAGTAAAGGATGCTGCGAGAAAAGCATTAATGCCTCACAGGAGCTTGGCCGATGAATTGTTTTGTAAATAGCCTGCTGAACAGATGTTGTTTTTTATCTTTCCCCAAACGTGGGTTGTTTCGGTTGACTGTTCCCGCCTGCCATTCAGTTTTTTCTTTCCATAGCAGCTCCTTTTCTTGTGCTGCATGTCTACTTGTAATTTATAGCATCATGATATTTTCCTGTTGCAGTCGATGATACTCCTGGCATAGCTGTTGTGGGACATCCTTCTCTCTCCCGTCCCAAGCACGCTGGTAACACGCAGCTCCAGTCTGAGTGGAGCACCCAGGGCTTTGGATCTAGGGCAGTGAGTTTGGTGGAGCTGTTGTTTTCCTGACCTACTTCTTGGGCAAGCATGGAAGTGAAAACTGCTCTTGGTGGCTCAGATGAGAGAGAGATTTGGACACTTTTTTTATCTTGGGCTGAAAAATAATCAGACTCCATTTTGATGCAGTCTTACTCCTTAAGGTTAGGAACTGGGTGTCCCCTGAATGATTCGAGTATCAGTAAAGAGGAGAGGACTAAACAAGAACACCTAAGCCTAGAACAGTGTTGCTTTGGGGGTTTAAACTAAGGACTCTTGTCTCCTAAGGAATTATCTGTCATTGCGGTCAGGGAGATAGAATTATTTTCTTAGTTTCTCCTTTGAGGAGAGGTAGGTGTGTAATCCACTCATCCTAAACATTTTTATCTACATTTTTACTTCCATTGAGGAGATTTGGCAACACTCATAAAGCTGAATTGCTGTGATTAGCCTGACATTTTATATAATAGTGCACCGTAGAGGGCTGTTTATTCTTTGAATTGCAATGCCAGAGAACCACCGTACTTTTCAAGGCAGTACTTACATAAGATGTGTGGATTTCTACACTAGGTGGAACCCACATTGCCATGTGATGGCCAAATCATAGATGTATCTTCACGCTTGCCGTGTATCCAAACCAGTTCGTATTTGGGTTCGGTGGCAGCACAGAGCTTGACTTGCCTCCTCCAGAATGGGATCTTCCCAGTCACAAGTTAGAGTTGATGATGCTTCAGGCAGGATTCTGACTCATAAACACTTATAAGCTTTCTTACAGTCTTGGGAACGTGGAAATACATGACTCGCAGCTGCGTGAAGAAAGCAGAATTGCTATCGTAGGGCTGCAAGACACCGCGGAGTACATGGAGACCCTACTACATGACTAAGCTGACAGTAGAATATAGCTCTTCACTAGGGCTGCGTATCAGTACTCAAGGCTGTCACTGCTGAATTTCCTTGGATAAAAAGTAAAGCAGACTCTTGCCTCCTTTCCACTGAACACCCCCCCCCCCCCCCACACCCCCCAAAAAAAAAACCCAACTCCACTGATTTGTTGTTTTGTTTTTTTTTCTGGTAATTTCTTAATGTGCTCCAGCTCTGTTACTCCGCCTCCTTCAAGCTTTTCGAAAGAAAAAGGGGAAAAAAAAAAAAAGGCAAGCTTTCAACCTTTTATTATCATACTTTACAAGTTTAGAGCACTTTTAAGTTTTTATAGCACCGAGTAATAGCCCATGAATCTTGCTTTTAGGTTAGGCTAATTTAGTTCTCAAAAGTATTTCCTTTTTTTCTCACTTTGTAAGCATGAGGTGGTTTAAAACAGTTCTAAATGAGTTCTTTTGGCTGCGAGGCCACGATTTGCCTTGTTTAATCTGAAGTGATTAGACTGCACATTTTTATAAGGTATGTTTACAGCTGCAGCTCTCCAGCTGTGGCTTCATCTCCGTGCTGGGAGGAAGCTTCCACCTTAATATTAATTGTCAGTCATGGTAATAACTGAGTTACGTGAGGCTTTTCCTGTCCTCATGGAAGCTTTCCAGCCTGGAGCTTGTACAAATGAACAGCTCTACCTCTGGCTAGCTTGTGTGAAGAAACAGAACCAGCCAAAATAGAAGACCACCTGTTTTGTTGTTGTATCTTGTCTCTTATTCCAGTTGAGCCCCTCAGCTGCTGGTTGAGATGTGTAAAAAGCTCATGCATAAACATGAGGTGAGGACTGGAAATCAGTGCGACTTCTCGGCGGAGGAATTTTGATTTATTGTGTAGTACCTGAATGTAAAATCCTTCCAGCTCTCGTGGTGAAAAAAATCTACATAATTCATTGCAGAACTGAAAAATACTACATGCCTTGAAAGGATATTGTGGATATAAAAACTTTTTGTCTTTTTTAAAATCAGTTAATGAAGTTCCAAGTTAAGCAGTATTGAAAGTCAACTTGATAACTTGCTGATCCGTATAAATAAATCTCACTGAGTCACTGAGGAGCATTCTAGGCAGAAATTCAAAAATAATGGGAGAAAAATGTAGATGAAGAATAGGATGCAGTTGAACTATTGTCATCTGCTCTTATTCCACTTTGCCATCTATTGTTATATTATTATAAGTACAGGAATTTCGTGACGCATCAAAGCACTTTAGTGACTTCTCTTGCTTCCCTGGTTTATAGTCTGAGAACTTGGGTGCAAAGATGCTGTTCTTACTTACCACTTGACTTTTCTAATGCTGTTGCTGCAATGTTACTTTCCCTCCTTTACTTAACAGTGTACTCATGATAAACACATTTCTGATAGGAAAAAAATAGCCTGTCTCTGACTGGACTCTTGCTTCCTTTCCACCCACAGCTCTGATCGACCATTAATTATCTTTTCTTTTGCTGTTGTTAGGGTTGTTAGGATTGAGCTATGAAGCTCAAAGGTTGAAGACAGTGTACAAACCCTCATGTCCTGAAGAGAGGAGACCAGAACGTCTGCCCGAGTGATGTTCTCTGGGACTGGAGCGACAGCACAACCAACCTGCTTTTCTGTCAGCTTTTAACTGGTGTTCTTGAAAATATTTGCTTTATATAATGCTTTTAAAGTAGTATTCAGGTAGAATTTAGAATAATAGAGTTGAATACAACATGTAACAAAACAATGTGATGCTCTCCTACTAAAGCTACTTGATTTTGTTTTTTTTTTCTTATTAGTAGCCATAGGAAACATCTTGAGTTCCTCAGCTGTAAATACTGCTGCTAGGAGAACATTTTTTACTCAGCAACAACTTTAGATTGCAGTGTGGACTGGCTGAGGTTTTGTATTTACAGTCTCAAGTTCAGTGCTTTCTTTGGAGCACAGGACCTCTTCCTGTTGGAGTAGCAGCCCTTGCCTCATCCCTCATGAGGCAAGGAATCTCCCTGCCTCCTGTAGAACAAAATGAACTAATGCATAGCGCTTTTTTTCCTCTTAAGCTGCTACTTAAATGAAAATCCCCTTTAGATCTCCCAAATAGGTCTCTGAATACTCCTTGTGGTCTTACTTGCAGCTCTCCCTGTCCTCTCCCTTATTTTCTGTCTTCTAACAAGTATAGTTTTTAAAACACAAACACAAAGAGAGTAGGTAGTGATGTAGAATGTCCAGCACAAACCATAATCTTTGCATACTGGTTACTATCAGTCTTACATTTCTACAAATTACTTTTAATTAATAATTAACGCAAAGCTGTAAAAGAATGCATGTGAAATAGCAAAAAAAACCCCATAAATCCCAAGGCAACTATGTTTTAGAGCATTGTTGGTTGACTTATCTTGTTCAGACTTTTCCCTGATGATAATTTTAGGAACAAAATGTTACTTCCGCTCTAATTTTTAGAGCACTACTTGCAGGTTTTGGGGACGCCTAAATTTTCTGGGGGCGATTTTCATTCAGAATTTGTTGTAACCAATTTTTTGGAATACTATATGGAAGATACATACTTTCAAGCATTTAATCTTTATGTAACTACATTAAATTAATCCTAGTTTAGAGAACTAACACAGAATTACAGTCAGTAAAGCAGTAATCTGGCTTTGTATCTGTGATACAAATTTAAATGGATATCCCCTCAGTATTGCTGCCAAATCGCTTGCAGTGCACTGAGCAGAGGTTCAGCATCAAATATTTCTGGCTTTCTTGCTTTATAACTCACAGGAGATCAAACATTCTCTGCTGAGTACAGTGGGAAGCTTGGGTGCAAATTTCTTCACAATTTGCTGTGGCAAAGTGGAAAATGACCAGTTTTTTTTTGAGTTTTAGGGCCACCGTGATCCCCACCCCCCTTGGTTTCCTTGAAAGCATTTTTTGGCAAAGAACTGTTTTGCAAGGCATCCCTTGTGAGGCTGGAAATGTTGGACTGGACACAAGCTCACAAATTTTGCGGTTACTGTTCTAGTACGCTCTGAAATGTCTCTATTTACTGTGGGAAAAGTTAATATTTGGGTTGGAGGACAACTCTGATCTCCCTGTTGAGTTAGAGGCCTGAAGGCCTTCACGTCTGCTTTCCATGGGCAAAAACTGGCCTTTGCCTGTTCCTCTGTCAGAAAAAACATGTGGAATGACCTACTGACTGCTCCCCACATTTCCTCGCTCTGACAACCTGGATTAAGAGGCAGGAGCTGCAGGATGACCCTGTCAGGGAAAGGCTGGCATCCTTTATTTCACACTGGCTCTGTAGTCGCCACCAGCAGAGGCGCCTCCAAGGAAGGAATTTCTAACAGTTCCTGTGCAGGTAGACGACTTACCTTCATGAATCCTTCCTTGTCTGTTTACAAAAGAGCTTTTCAGAGAAGGCTGAGGCAGCTGTGGGGATTCTCTCAGGTTTTCTGTAAGTAAATATTTAGTTTCTACGAATATCTGCCCTTTGAATGGTGACCTTTTAGTCACTACTGAAGGAAATGGCATGCCTCTTGGACCCTCCTGAAGGCTATTTGACTTATGATGTTAAACAGGCTATTTGTTACGACTTCACAACTGCCTTTGGGACCGTGGAGTAGTTTGTGTTGCAAGTGTGAACTGGGAAGAAAGAAGTTTATTGTAAAGCAGACAAAGAGCATGCAAGCAGACCAACACCAGGCTGCTTTGGTTTGGGGTTTCTTTATGCAGCTCCTGTCGATTGCCAGGGATAAGTAGAAATGTTTCGTTATTTAATACCACTAATCGCTTCTAAGATTCTATCTTGGCAGTGCTGGGTTAACAGTTGGACTCAATCTTAAAGGTCTTTTCCAACCGAAAGGATTCTATGAAAAAGAAATGTAACTAGTGTGCAATTTACTAGCTATAGTAAACTTACTAGCTATATAGATCTATAGTATGTAATGGACAACTGTATTTTCCAGAGCTTGTATCAGTAGCTGATTTTTCTTGAACTGATGCTTTGTCTACTTCTGCAGCAAGGCAATAAAAAATAATTGTCTCTTCAAATATACTGTTAGCAAGGTTCTGCCTTAGGAAGTATTTTTGGGGTGTCAAATGTGTACTTGTGACTGCGGCAGCATGAAGGTTGGAGCTTGATTTATGTGCAGCATAGTTAAGTCAGGGTGGTGGCTGCTGCAAAAAGTTGGCAGTATGTATATATGCTTCTGAAAAGTGCAAGGAACTTGAAGGGCAGAACTACTGGGGAAGCTGTCCATCTTTTCCTGCACCTACAAGGAATCATAGAATCAGACTGGTTTGGGAGGGACCTTTCAAAGCCATCTAGTCCAACCCCCCTGCAGGGAGCAGGGACAGCTGCAACTAGAGCAGGTTACTCAGAGCCCTGTCGCAACCTCCCCTGGAATGGTTCTGGGGATGGGGAAGCAACCACCTCTCGGGGTAACCTGGGCCTGGGTCTTGCCACCCTCAGTGTAAAAAATTCCTTCCATCTCTCCAGTCTAAATCTCCCTCTTTCAGTTTAAACCCATCACCCCTTGTCTTGTAACAACTGGCCTTGCTAAAAAGCCCCTCCCCATCTTTCTGACAGGCCCCTTGAAGTCCTGAAAGGCCACCAGGAGGTCTCCACAGAGCCTTCTCGTCTTCAGGCTGAAGAAGCCCAACTCTCCCAGCCTGGCTTCCCAGCAGAGGGTTCCAGCCCTCCCAGCATTGCTGGGGCTCCTCTGGCCCCACTCCAACAGGTGCCTGTCTCCTGTGCTGAGGACTCCAGAGCTGAACTCAGGACTGCAGGAAGGGAGTCTCTATTGCTTCCAGATTTGTGTGCTGCTCCTACCACTGTAGCATTTAACCGGAGATTTTCTCTGTATGCTGTGTCAAATAAACCTTTTCTTAGTAACATTCAATGTTTTATGGCAAAAATTCACAAATTGTTAGGATATTGTTTAGTGGTGGGATTGGCGGTGTTAGGTTGATGGTCGGATTCAATGACCTTAAAGGGCTTTTCCAACCAAAACCATTCCATGGTTCTCCGATAGAGATTATAAACCAATTGGGAACTTTGCTTATATATTAATGAATTTGGTCCTAAAAACTAAATACAAATAACAGGGGGGGGAAGCAATAGTGTTAGGAATGCTCTGTAGCTGGGGGAAGTAAGAAAATTCTTTGTAGGGAAAGAATGTAGCATTTACCGCCAGGATACTTGCCTGGGGGAAATAATGCCGTTATTGTGGTTAATGTAGCTTTGAAAACTTCGTTTTCCAGCTTGTCCCCAGACCTCAAGGGGAGTACACAACAAACATGAAAGCTGTGGCCTGGGTATTTTCAATGCCTCTTATCCTTTTTTATACTTTAGTGATAACATCATGGAAAAAAAAAAAATCTCTAATTCAGGAGAAAGCCTTTTGGAAGGTTCACAACCAATGTCTCTTGATGTCTTGGTGGGAAATGCAATCTATAACTCTTCCAGAAGTACAAAGTCCTCTGCTGATAAACAGCTAAACAGGTTGTTTAGTTGTTTTTTTTAAGTTGTTCCAAACCCCCTCAGCATCTGATCTAAAATTATAAATTCCTCCCTCTTGTTTACAAAGTCAGTTTTATTTTTGGTTTTCAAGATAACAAATAGGTCAATACTAAAATTTCTGCTGTCACCCCTTCAAAATTGTGTAGGCATGATTATCTGGATTTTCCTAGAGACAGAAGTCTAAACAAATGTTGCTGGCAAATATTTTGGGTAGGTTTGTGTTAAAAAAATCAAAGCTCTTCCTTCTCATGACAAAATTCAAGCCAACTAAATAACCTGAAGTTGTGTGTAGCTTGTTTGTGGTGTTTTTTTTTTTTTTTTTTTTTTGTTGTTGTTGTTTTTTTTGTTTGTCTTGAAGGGAACAAGATCAAGCCAGTCATTTTGGAGTCTTAGAGTATTTACCATCCGGGCATAACCAGGAGTGCTGCTGTTTCTGCAGAAATGAATATTAGTAGAAATCTAAAAATCCAGATCCTCTGTAAGTTTGCCTTACACTGAACATTAATTTTGTATAGAAAATGTAAATGAATATACCTACAAACTTACTCATCTTACCAAGAACTGAGGAGGAGTCTTCCCTGTTGGTAGGACAAGCAGCAATGTTGCCTGTTTCAGCAAAATTAAATTAATTAAAATCAAGTTCTTTACAAGCTATAGCTAAATGTGGGATTCCTTGCATGTTTGAGTAATGCCAATAAAAATCCACAGTTTAAGGACTGTGACCTGCTGGAATTGAGTTAGCAAGAGGTGATGTTGATGTCTTACTGCAGGTGCACATGCTCTTACTGCTCAGGTGATTTCATGGAGGAATGTAGATATTCCCTCTTTAAAATGGGCTTAGGAAATCACATTTCCTTTTTGATTTTTCTGCCTAGCGGAGCGTGGAAGCTGTGACTATTGAGCATGGGATGCAGCATTTGAGTGATATTAGAAGATAGCAGCAGCACTGTGACCACTTGGATGTTAGAAGGAATGAAAACCAAAGTAAATCGTACAAGCAAGTTATGAAAAGTTTAAAGGGCACTGGGATAAATCCAGATATCACTGGGATGATATTGTGGGTTTTAAAAGTTACCGGAGACAACTTATTTTTAGCTGCAGTTGCATCCAATTAGGACCTTCAGATAGGGCTAATCTTCTGATAGGCAAAT
Source organism: Baryphthengus martii (assembly GCA_013396935.1). Lineage (NCBI taxonomy): Eukaryota > Metazoa > Chordata > Aves > Coraciiformes > Momotidae > Baryphthengus > Baryphthengus martii. The sequence continues at coordinate 111,962 of VWZK01019940.1, forward strand.
GAATGATTAACAAATCATTTAGGCACATGATTTTTGGTGATCTGTTAGGTAAAAATAGTGTCCATAGGTGGGTGGTGATTATGCTTGCAATGTGTTGTTTGTCTCGACAAAAGAAACCACCTTGCTTTTTACATTAGGAACTTTTACAATGGAGAATTCGATGATCTTGAAGGATGATAAGATATTTTAAATAATACTTATCCTGGCTTTGTCAGAGTTGAAGTTGGAAGAAGGTTAAATTTTGCAAGTTTTTCCTATGAATGTTAAATCAGCCGTAAACCTCAGCAGTTGTTGAAAACGATGTCGGTAGCTTTTATTAGAGAGGACTTCTATAGGTTGGCAACTTCACCCTCCTTAGAGTGTGGCTCAATACTACATCAAGTTGCTTCAAGTCTTATCTGGTTGTGCTCTGAAAAATCTTCAAAAATGGAAATTTGACTGCCTCTTTGGGTTTGCTTTGTCTGGTGCTGCGCAGCTGTCCTGGTGAATTTTCCACCGTTTTGTGTCATTGAGAATTCTCTTCAAACAATTTATTTCTTGAGTTTTTTCTACGCAACCCTCAGGACAGTCTGACCTGCAGTTCCCCTTTAGGTATTAGGAGATGAACTAGATCATGTAGAGGACTCCTCTCCAAGCTGAACAGCCTCTGGCCTCTCTCTCTCTGTGCCTCTCTCTATGTTCCTCTACCTCCTGTGTACCCCTCTAGACCCTGACCATCTGATGGACCTTCAGACAAAACAAATCCCAGTGTACAGCTCTGCTTTTGCTCTCCTGTCTCTTTATTTTAATGCCTCTCCTCGAAATCTTCAGTTGTCTTGAATTGCCTGTGTTTTGGGGCTGTATACTTATAGATGAAAAATAATTTGATTTTTGGAATCTGACAATCCTGTTCTTTCCACACTTTAATTAAACCCTTGCCTGACTAATGAGGTTCTTCACCACTTTCCCTCCACTCTTGCCACACGACTTGTTCTCCACTGGTGTCTTTTTGTTTCACTCTTCAGTATTTTACCATTTTGATCTTCACGCTTTTGTCTGCCGACATGAAAGTAAAAACCTGAAAGTCTTGGATACTAAAGGCTGCAGTTCTTAGAGATATGTTAAGAGGTGTTGAATATCACCATTGATTCAAGTTTCTGTGTCTGTTGATGGCACTGAACTTCTAAGGCTTTTTAGATAACATGTAACAGGCAAAAAGAAAACTTTTGTTCTCTGTGTGCTAGTCTTAAAGTTTCATCAAAGGTGCAAGCTGTTAAGGTGCTTGGAGAATAACTTGGGAAATTGCACTGCACATTTGCAAGACCAATAGTGGTTTAACTACATTGGGTACATCCTCCTGTTTATTGGGCAGATTGATTGAAAAAATAATTTGGGAGGAACTAGTTGAGATTTGTTCAAAAAGTACCATGAATCTCTATTTGTTTAAGGTTAGCACTGACTGATGAACTTGTGAGTAGTAATATAGAGTGGGATATGAATTACTATGGTTAAGATGTGATTTTTATAGATTTTCATTATCTACTGTGGCATTTCTGAATGAGGTTGACGTGGAGACCAGTCAGTCTGTTTCATCTCACGCCTCAGATTTTTCTCATGAGAGTTTAGCTGTATATGAAAACTTCCAAAACTAATAAAGCGTATTTATCATTGAATTTTGTTTTAGAGCTTGGAATGTGCTGTTCTCAGGTGGTCAAGTCAGTGAAAGGCGTAGAATGAGAAAGTCTCTCTTGAGCGTGGCGCGGTAGTTTGAGACCCACTCAAGTCAACAGAATGATTAATCCAACTACTAAGTCGACGCTGTTATTAATTCAGTGCCTGAATCTTTTAATCCCATTTCCCCATGAACACAGCCATATGTAGAAGTTCCTGGCAGCTGAAAGCTGAGGGCGAGATGGTGAGCACTCGTGACTTGAGCTAGTGGGTGCAGTGGTCAGAGCTGTAACACTTAGCGGTTCCTGGATTGCTTTATCATCGTCGCAGAAAGGAGCTTAGAGCCAAATAGCTACGTTCATTTAGAAATTACTCCAGCCGTGCTGGGGAACTGGCTAGGTATTTGACTGAGGGCAAGCTTTTATTTAAAAGCTTTAAAAGTCTTTGTTCTTATCTATTGTCATAGTTTTTAGGCAGATTCAGGGGAATTATCATTGTTTCTTTTCTCCAGGTTGTAAGATGCCTTAGATGGCTGTTAAGCTTCTGAATGCTGAAAGGAGGAAATAGGCTGTTCTTACAGAATCATAGAATGTTAGAGGTTGGAAGGGACCTCTAGAGATCACCTAGTCCAACCCCCCTGCCAGAGCAGGATCTCCTAGGGCAGGCCACACAGGAACGCATCCAGCAAGGTTTTGAAAGTCTCCAGAGAAGGAGACTCCATGACCTCTCTGGGCAGCTTGTTCCAGCCTCCCTCACCCTCACAGTCAAGAAGTTTCTCCTCATGTTGAGGTGGAACCTCTGTGTTCTAGCTGATGCCTGTTACTACTTGTCCTATTGCTGGGCACCACAGAAAAGAGACTGGCCCCTTCCACTTGACACTCACCCCTCAGATATTTATAGATATTAAAAAGATCCCCTCTCAGCCTTCTCTTCTCAGTCTCTTGGGGACTGTCAAACCCCACATTTTCTTCCAACACAGGCAACCAAATAGAAGGAAGTCATCAGCATTTTCCCGAACTGCGAGTATTTGCTGGGCAGAAAACCATCTTGCATTACAGCTTGGTGGTTCTTGGCAATCCCACTATTTTCTTTCTTGATATTTGACCTGATAAGTGATTTAAAACAAACAACACGTCCACGTTTGTCAGTGACAAATAATGAAATGGCAGATAAAATGAGCTTCTGGTATAGCTGGAATTGTGCCCTACTCTTGCTTTCCTTCCTATGACTTTAGCCCGAGTGCCGTTGCGTTACTATGTGGTAAGACTGTTTTGTTAGAAGAACGTCATGCGCATCAGCGAGAGCCAGTTTGGCAATATGTATGTTCTTGGGGTATTTTTCTCTTTTTTTTTTTTCCCTCTTTTGAAGATATGTAGCATGCTGAAGGCTGAGCAGGTGGTAACGAGGGAGTTCTTTTATAGCTTCATCACTTCTGCTGGAGTCTATAAACAGCAAGAGCAGTGCTAGAGGATGAATGTACATCCTTGGCGTTATTTGATGTGTAGTTATCTGGCAAACTTGTAGAACCTTTGAATACTATGAGAATTAACTCAGTAGGCCCTACATACATCCTCCAGGGCTGCCTTACAGCAGCCTTTGCTGTCGTGACATCCGTTACTTGCTTATCACATGTGGTAAAAGCACGGGGAACACGCTGACACGTCGTTGGATAGCCTGAAATTTTAGATTGGGCTTGATTATATAGGCCAGTTGTATATTTTGGAGAGTTATGAGTCTATTTCTACGTTCTACGGTCTGTGGCTGAGCAGAAACATGCAAAACCATTCACACAACCATTTCAGTCTGTGAAAACACACTACATCTTTTAATATGACTCTCAACGCTGTCATTTTTTTCCTCTCTCACCAATTCCAATGTTTGTGGTAGAATTCAAGAACACACCCTTGGGGTGATGGTCTGTCTCTGATGGCTTGTGTCTGTTCCTGTCTTAGATTGCAAGAAATATTTCTCAAATATCTGATGGACTTACCGCTTTTGTTTTAAGGTAGATTTATTTCTTGGAGGCTGGTAGACTACCATGATTAACAAGTGACTTGGCTGATGCTCTCTAGCAGGTCAAGTATCTGGGACAACTTCTGTTTAGTGAATTTGTTCTGAATGATTTTTTTTTTTAAAAAAAAAAAAACAACAAAAATCAAACCAACAAAGAACAAATAAACATGCTTTAGAGAATCATCCTTCTCTGCCTTACTTTTTTTGTAGATTTTGGCAGTAGATGGGAATATGAAAGCATGATTTTAATTAAATACTCTTGATACTCAACTGCAAGGTGATGTCCTAATGTTAGACCAGGTTTTGATGTTCAGATGTACTATGATTTTTAGTTTGGTTTTAGCAGAAGTAACACAAAATTATATTTTAAAAGGGTAATGCATAGTTTAGAAACATAAGGTTTTATTCTTTCTTTCCTTACTGTGAGGGTGTTTCAAGCCAGAATCCCCAAGACAGTGAGTAGAGTTGAGGGAGATAGTGGAATAAGTGCAGGAAAGAAATTGAGCACTGTGCTCAGTTTGACAGACACTTAAGTCTGTGAGTGTTTTGATTTGTTGTTTGTTGGTTTTGGGGTGTTTTTTTTTATCCCTGCTATACAAAACCTGCTCAACATTGAAGCAAAACTTGTGACTTTTCAGGTGGCAAATATAATTCCCATACCAATGGCTGGAGAGGGAAATTTAACAGGAAGGAGATGGAGTGTGTTTTGGATAAGTTCCTTCTGGGCTCTCTCCCCCAAGTTCATTTCCTTCAAGGGTCAACTTGCAAGGACGTGATCCATAACTTCCTGTGTGCAGGACCGACTGGGCATCACTGCGACATTTTCATGTCGAACGTGTATTTGAACTTGGCGGCCCTGCTCCGGAAACCGGATTCTAAGTACCTGTTGCATAGCTGATTAAACTAACCTCACTTACCCAGGCTTTGATTTCAATGCCAAACTCATCTTCAGATAAACAGATGGAGAAAGATGGTGGTAAACACTTGTGGTTGTGTGCTCGTAACTTACACCAGAGTAAATTATTCTTTGAGATGTGAGAACTGGTAGTATCTGTAAATCTTGGCCGGGTTGTTAGTTCCTGGAAGGCATTTTCTGGTCTTTTTTTTTTTTTCTCTTTCTAATTTTTTTTTTCCTCTGCCTCTGAAAGCATGTATAAAAATAAGTATAATAAACATGGATCTCTTAGTGTTGGGTTTATTTTCTTTTAATGAGGTACAGTATTAGATGTATGTAGTGGTGACAGTGATCACAGCTCTGCTTGGGCATCTCCTTAGGGCTGGGATATGGTAGGCAGATGGGATCTATCCTGCCTCATTCCTCTGTAGACCTATTCTTTTGTGAATTTACAGAAAGCGGGGACCTTTGTCAATGAGTTGTGTGTATGGAAATACTGTAATGCTGTTTAGATCTGTGTAGGTTTGGTGTGTTTGGGGGTTTTTTGTTTTCCTTTTTTTTTTTTCTTTTCCCAGGGTAACGTTAGCTCATGGTGCTTCTCCTTATGTACTTTGAGCAGATGGTGAGATTGTAGGTATTGATGATTTGAGTTGAGAAGCTTTTCCCTAGGCTCTTGTCTCTGGCTTTTGTTTGCAGTTCTAGCAAGGTCTATGAAAGCTGCAGTAGAGGGGGGTTCCTGAAATACATGACAGGATCGACCATAATGTATTTTCCTTATGGGCTGGGTAAGAGTTTTGGTGCAATTTTAGCAATACTCAACCATGATTTCTGTTTTTCAGTGCTGCTATTCATTTTTTTCCCCTACTATTAATCTTTTTTGATAAATTCTACTTGTTGAGCTGCCATGCTCGAGTGAGGGTCATGACTTGGCTAGAGCTATCTTGAACTCTTGGTGCTAAGCTCAATTTGCAGACTAAGTGAAGCATATGAATCTGGTTCTGTTCAGACAAGTCTGTCTCTCATGGATGCAAAACCAGATGGTGTTGGACACAGGGTTGTACATGAAACATGAATTCTGCATCTTCGTACTTTATCTAGGGACCAAGTGTTAATTAGAGCTTAAATAAATCACAGAGAATCGGCAAGTGAGCAGTGTTGTGGATGCTCCGGTTGTAACGATGCTTCTGGGTAGGTTCTTTGCCCGCTTATTTGTCCCCTGTACAAAGGAGACCTGTCCTTTCCCAGACCTGTTTGTTTCTCCTCCCTCTTCAGATGTCTGCAGTGTTTTGGAAGGGTTTAGTGGCGAGGTGGCGTGCGCTGATGGGTGATAAGGACTGGAAGGAACCAAGCTGTTGGGCAGAGGAGCAGAAGCAAGGCTGTCATTTTGCTGGATGCCTGGAGAGGTGTCCTCATAACCAGCATAACCAGCCAGGCCCCGCTTGCCAGAGAGCACGTTGAGAGCTGCTGCAGCAGCCTGGGAGTACTGCGGGGCTTGTCGGTGCTCTCCGGCTGTCTGCGAATTGCAGTCTAATTCAGATTTCGCAGGATTTGGCAGGAGCCAGAAGACTTGCGTAGGAGAGGGATTTTTTTATTTAATTTTTTGTTTGCAGCACCTTTGAAATAGGAAAGCTATTTCAAATGCTTGTACTTTATGTGCTTTCCTAGAACTTCATGTGGATTAAATGGTAAGGCTCTAGCTGCGAGCTGGAAAGGGGTGGTGTTCTTTTGATATGTGGAGTGGTTTTTCTTTTTTTATTGCTAGCATTGCAGGGAGGGGTGTTACTGTGCTGAAGCGACAGGAAGGTTGAAGAGAAGGAAGAGCAGATGTGCATTGCAAGAGAGGGCTGTCGAGGGGTCACGCCAAGACATTTTACATTCGCCTGGATACATCTGTTCCCATTCTTCTGAGTCATGAAGTCATCTAAGTGACAGAAAAGTTACACTGACACAATAGTACTACATAGAACCTGACCCACAGCTTCTTGCACCCTCTCAGTTTTGTTCCTTGGTTATAGATGGAACAGGCTCCTGACAAACGTTGGCCTTTTGCTGTGTAGGTCAGCTGCTGTTTGGGTTTTCTGAGGGAGGGAAGTTTCAGTGCTTGTGTTGTCTCTCTCCAGGCTTCCTGCAGCCTGGCATGTCCAAGAATGTTCCAAATGCTTGCAGCCTAGATGATCCAGTTGACGTTAGCCTCATGGATCAGCTCCTCTTTCTGCCTCTCCTTCTTCCTTCTCCACTGCTCCTAAATTGGTGTGGTCTTCAGGTTTGAGGAGAGTGTTCTTAGACATATTTTTGAGAGACAGAATGAAGTCTTTTGCAGCATTAAGTTGCCATACGTAAATATTTTCCTACAAAAACAAGCAGAGAGACTTTTTCAGATTTTACTACTGAGCACCGTTGAAGCTCTAGTTCAAATTTGATTCCCAAGAGCGGAAGTTTGCACTAAATACCTACATATTACAGACAATTTTTTAAATGCTTAACATCATTTTCTCAGAAAAAAAAACCCTGTAGAGAAAGGATTTCCTCTGTGAATCCCTATGGCTATAATCATGATGTTGCTTCTGGCAAAAATGACATAACTTAATCCTGCTTAATGCTTAGTCTCTGAAATACCAGGTGACAAAAGAAATGCAAATTACTGCATTTCTCCTTTTAGCAAGATAGGATATGTCCAAATGTAACTGTTGACAAGCAAAATGAATTATTACATGCCTTGTTCTGCCATTCAGTAGAGCTTAATGTAGTGTTGCACAAAAATGTAATGGAAATGTAGAACTCTAGCAGAAGCTTGTCAATTTGAACAGAGGGGTGGTTTTGTTATCTAGTTTTTGACCATTTAATGAGCTATGTCCTTTTTTCCATTGTTTTAAGATCATAATGAGAATGTGTTCTCGGTTTAAAATGAAAGCTGCAGCTTTTTTTTTTTTTTTCTTTCTAAGCCTGTTTACAGTCCTTCATTGGCTTTTCAGAAGGCTGTCCAAATATTTAGCTTGCTGCTTCTACACCCCCTCACTATGTTTAGCCCTGTGTTTAGTAGGGAACCACTGTGACATTTGGACGCTGGTTGGTGTTCTCTGAGCAGGGTACCGTGGCTACGTGCCTGCCTGCGATGCTACATTCTCTTGTGATGGGTTGGGTTGGCATTTCTCCTTCAATATTGTCTTCTCTTGGCCTTCCATGGAAATTGAAAGACCAGGAAATCTTGGTTTTGGAGGAAAGGAGCCGGTGAGATGCGTAGGTAATCATGTTTCTTACCAATACCTCAAAGCGGGCCGTGTAAATTATCTCTACTCTTCCCCCTCTATTCTGTTCTAGTGAGGCCACCTCTGGAGTATTGTGTCCAGTTCTGGGCTTCTCAATTCAAGAGAGACAGGGATCTACTGGAAAGAGTCCAACGAAGGCTGTGAAGGTGATTAAGGGACTGAAACACCTCTCCTTTGAGGAAAGGCTGAGAGACCTGGGGCTATTTAATCTGGAGAAGAGAAGCCTGAGAGGGGATCTTATTCATATCTATAAATATCTGAAGGGTGGCTGTCAAGCAGAAGGGGCCAGTGTCTTTTCAGTGATGCCCTGACAAGGGGCAATGGGCACTAATGGGAACCCAGGAAGTACCATCTGAACAGGAAGAAAAAATTCTTTGCCGTGAGGGTGTTGTAGCCCTGGCCCAGGCTGCCAAGAGAGGTTGTGGAGTTTCCTCCTCTGGAGAGATTCCGAACCTGCCCGGACAATGTGATGCTGGGCCCCCTGCTCTGGGTGACTCTGCTGGAGCAGAGGAGGTGGACCAGATGATCTCCAGAGGTCCCTTCCAACCCCTACCATTCAATAATTGCACTGATAGCTCTCTGCTAGCATGTGTTAAAAGCCTGTCAAAACCTAGATTGAGCTTTCCTTTTTCCTCAGCGTTCCTTACAGGAGCCCTTTGTTGGATAATCAGGTGACGTGGTGTCTGGCATAGGAGCCCCGAGCCCTTTGGAACAAGAGGAATTCTGATTTAGTTCCCTTCATGAGGACTGTCTGGGGTGCACAACCAACGGCAGTACAGAACTGCAAGGGCACACCAGATGTTTTCATAGAGCCTGTGCTGCTCTTCTTCAGCCAATTTTCTCCCTAGAGGTTTGGGAAGCAGAACTGGTATGTGAGAAATGCATCAGGTTTTCAGTTTGTGTTTTCCTCAAAGCTGCCAAGAAATCGAAATTAGAGTTTGTTGCCAGAAGCATGGTTGCCTGTAAGACTGCATAGCATACATGTGGTGCTTCTTGGCCATGTAAAGGTATGCCCATCATAGATTTGAGGCTTTAGGGGAAAGGCAGGATGTATGTGCTGAGTGGCTTTAATAGGTGAAGAGTTCAAGCTCCCTGTTAAGCTGTCCGGAATCCATGTAGCCTGGTGAACTTTGCGATAAGCGTTGACGGAGCAGCTTTGTTCGTGCTGATGTTGCTTCTTAGAAACGACACTTCTTTATCTTGCTTCCATTGTAAATACTTGGGGAATGTGTACACTGCAGACTGTGGATCTGGAGGTTGGTATCCTGCTTGTGGAGACCCCTCATCTTGGTGGCTCCTTGCTGATCTCCCAGGCACTGGTTGCATCCATAGCTGGGAGCTTGTTTGACACAGTGCTCATTTTTACAAAAACTATGCGTGTCTAAATAAAAACAAAAGCTTTTCCAAAATCTCCTGGTATTTATGGTATGAAGCTTGAAAGTTAGTGATCCCAAATCCTCCCTGAATCCCTCAGTCCTGTTCATTCAAGACATTCTTAGTGATCAGCATTACAATTACCGCTCTGTGTAAAATGTTTTGTGTGGTTTGAATCCATATAAGGATCTTGCTGTCAAAATCGTAGCAATCCTCAAAAGCCTTTTTCTGAAGGAGAGCTTCCATAGGAATGCTTCTGAGATTATGCAAGTTGGTTATTTTTGAAATATTGGCACCAGACTACTTGCTCTGAATTCCTCTTTCCCTTTTCTAGGGAGGCCGTAACTAGTTGCGCTTCTAAAAACAAAACAAAAACAACCTCTCCCTCAAATTACTCATAAGAGGCAGTCTGGAAAAACAATGACATCTCTAACTATATTGGACAGGAAACCTTTTTGGAGTCCCCATCTTGAAAAGAAAAATGTTTAATGTCAGAATTTTGCTTGAAATTTGGCCCAGAACCGATATCAATGCGGGGACCAATGAGACATCGCTGTCATTGGCCATGTTGGATCAACTGTAGTAGCTTGCATAGTCCTTGTTAGCAAATCTCTTCTAAACACCGCGATGCATTTATTAAAGAACGTAGAAGACCTTCCTACTACAGCGTAACACTATTTTCATAAAAGCAGTTAAGTGTGGATTCAGTTGAGCTTCACCACACAATTAAGAACAGGGTGCTTTGGGTTTTTAACTCTGTCGTGCTGCTTTCGGGAGATAAAAGCTGTGGTCATCATCCACTTTTCATATCCTCAGATAAAGACAAATATTCTTCCTTTCAGACTCAGCTGAATGCATTTTGAGACATTTTGCTCAATGTTAATACTGGAGTAAAACAAGAAAACAGCTTCAGGGGTCTCTGAGGTCCCATCCAGCCTGGACTGTGCTGTGGTTCTTGCCCTTCCGAGTCCTTGGTGGTTTGCCTGGCCCAGCTGTAGTCGGTGCATTGTAAAATTGCTTATACAGAAGAGAACATGGCGTTGGTCATCATGGCCCCAAATCCTCCCAGCAGCTTATATTTTTCCAGGCGGTTGCTAGGGTTGAAAAACCAACAGAGTTTGAGACAAAGGAGAAATAAACTTACCCTACTAAAAGGGACTGTTCAGCTGCTGTCGTAGATTCTGAGATGTAGCCGGTTATTGCCAAATAATTATACGCTCTCAGCTGGAAAGAAGCTGCTTCATTCCCTCTAGCAGAATATAAAATTAATTTCCTGTGATTGTCTGCTCTCAGCCCTACTTGAATATCCTGTTGGGGAAGTTTTTTGAGCTGTTGAAAAGTTGAAGTCAAGGCCAACGTTGAACTCCTCTGCTTTGTAAACAACTTGAGAATTTTCTGGCTGGGTTGCAGTGACACTCTCTTAAAGTCCTGGAGTTTACCAGGCCAGATGCGACAAAAAGGGACTTTTGTGTGGGCCTCTTGAGCCCTGAATTTCTGCCGTGTATCTCCTCGTCCCTTGGCAGACCTGAGCTCTTAGCCTTATTCTTTGGTGCAAGACCAGAAGCCCCTCTCTATACGTGTGACAGACTCTGAGACTTAACTTCCTTGCGTGTAGGACACCATTAAATTTCAAAGTAACAGTTATATCATTAGAATCATAGAATGATTTGGATTGGAAGGGACCTTAAAGATCAGCTAGTTCCAGCCCCCAGGGACACCTCCCACTAGACCAGGCTGCTCCAAGCCCCATCCAGCCTAGCCTTCAACACTTCCAGGAAAGGGACATCCACAACTTATCCTTATACACTTATCCTTTTTGATTTGCATGTTGTGGGCTTTTTTTTTTCCTCCTCTCTCTCCAGTGCCTGGCAAGTGTTTTGCCAGGTTCAACCTTCCAGAAAGCAGCAGCTTGGGCTGTAGGATAGAAACATTAACTAACTGAAGTTGTTGCTTGTGGTATCTCTGCTTCAACATGCAGGTGAGGTGGCCATATCCGAAATGGATTGAAATATTTTTGTGTGTTTAAAAGCTGTGTTTGTATTCCTGGCAAAGGCAGCCCTTACTGAAGGGAAGCAATTACCGATTGCAATGGCCCACTGGTTTTTAAACTGATGTAAACTCCACTTCCTCTAGCGAAAGATCTTCACAGTGTTGCCAACCCTAACCCCACCCCAACAGGATTAGTCTTCAAATGGGAATGTGAGGGCCTTGATAAGTTTCTTGTAACCCCGCATACTCGGACAAATGCAGTGCATGGCCCAAAATCGTAGAATCATAGAATGGCTGGAGTTGGAAGGGACCTTAAAGATCATCTAGTTCCAACCCCCCTGCCATGGGCAAGGACACCTCCCACTAGACCAGGTTGCTCAGAGCCTCATCTAGCTTGGTCTTAAACACTTCCAGGCATGAGGCATCCACAACTTCTCTGGGCAACCTGTTCCGGTGTCTTACCACCCTCAGAATAAAGAACTTCTTCCTACTGTCTAATCTAAATCTACCCTGCCCTAGTTTAAAACCATTTTCTCTTGTCCTATCCCCACAAGCCCTTATAAAAAGTCCCTCTCCAGCTTTCCTGTAGGCTCCCTTCAGGTACTGGAAGACCACCGTAAGGTCTCCTCTAGGGCCTTCTCTTCTCCAGGCTGAACAGGCCCAACTCTCCTAGCCTGTCCTCATAGGGGAGGTGCTCCAGCCCTCTAATCATCTTTGTGGCCTCCTCCTGGACCCTCTCCAACAAAATGGTAATATACAAGACCACCGGTGTAAATGGAAGGAACTGCCAAAATAAATGCATTGTGGTAAGATGTCTAGAGAGATGGTGAGTTAGTGCTTTGGGCACCTTTGTGTAATACGCTAGGTGGTTGGGAAGTGAACTACACCCATTTAAAGAAGAAAACAAGTACCTTCATCTAATCTTAATTGGGGTGTATTACTTTTTTTCCCCTCCTCTTATCAATGGTGAGATGACTTGTCTGTGAGGATGTTAGCATGGAAGGTCTCTGAGTATCATCCAGTCTTCCTTGCTTTGGAATAATTCATTTCCCTGTTCTTTGAGGTAACAGGGTGAAGCAGAAGAGAAGCAGTGGGACATCTGAGGCTTAATGGATCACAGAGTAGATGTATTCAGGGTTGTCTTCAGGCATTTGAGCTTGAAGCCTTTTTCATGTTGTTGCATACTCTTTATTCCTGGTGTAGCAAGGGGGCTGCAACAGCTGGAAATTAAGTTGGTGCCTCGTCTACAACACTTGGGTGATTAAACAAATAAATGTTAGAAGCCCTACCAAAACCCACTCTTGCTTTCCCTTGGGACAAATTCACCCTAACGTAAACTCCAGGTAAAGGGAGTTGTTTTTTTTTTTTTTCCCCCTGAGCAAAGATGCATAGGGACAAAGGTACTTGCAAGTTTACAGCCTTCACTTCAAAAGAACAAGATATTTTATATATAAATATTTACACGCACACCCATGCAGAGGGCATTCTGTATGATAATTTGCCTGGGATTCAGAGTGCTTCTTGCAAAACACGAATGTCTACCAAAAAAAACCCTGAAAACCCAAAAATAGAAGAGGAGGCAAGAAAAAAACTCTATTGATTAAATGATGTCCCATAAAGAGAGTAACGTTATTAATGGTTCTGATATATCCAAAGGATTTTTTAAATCCTGTTTTCTCCTGCTGAGCAGATGGCTTTTTCCTCTCAAGGAGAACCTGGAGCTTACTGTCCCTGTAGCTTGGGCTTTCCCCTTCAGGGTCTGTGTAACTGTCCCTGTGATTCTGTAGGCATGACTAATCCTGCAATTTAAGCTTCTGTTTCCTGGAGGAAAAACCTCTTGAAGATGAGATGCAATTCAGTTCTGCAGTTGCTGTTGCGCATAGCAAGGAGTTCTTCATGTCTTCTGGCAGCTGGTGATCGAAGTCCTTGCCTATAATGAGCTGTTTGGTGAAAGGTAACTTTGAATTCATTTGGAGTGAAGATTAAACTGTGATGTCAGAACAGGAATTTAAACCTCTGGAATTTTCAGTGATACTAAGCCTGATGTAATTTGTCAGCTAAGGTGCTCTAAAATAAAATGGCCCTAATTTGGTTTAGCTTTCTTGCTTGTGTCCTCATATAGAAAACCCTTGGCTAATTTATTTTTTTTTTCCACTCGTCCTAATATGACACTGAGTGGTTTTTACCAGCTGGAATGTACTTGCCGTGGGGTTGGAGACCTAAATGCTGGCTTACTCTGCAATCTTGGGTGCTGAGGTTCTTCTAGAGATGCTGCATCACCTATTAGAAGCTTAATTGATGACTAAGCTTTGAATAAAAAAAACGTTTGCATATATTTTTTTTTTTCTTCCCTTGGGGAGACTCTTGCCAGATATTCTGAAAAGCCTGAAGCAACGTACATGCTTTAGTTAGTACTCCAGAACATCTACTAATTGTTAAAACACACCTTGGTAAGCCACCCTCCTCTGGCTCTTATGCAAGTTCCATCCTCATACCTCTAAGCCCTTTATCCCTTTGTGTGTTAACACTCGAGGGAGGGAGGGAGGGAGGTGGGGAGCTAATGAGGCTTTATACTCCAAGTAGTTGAACATCTATGCTCTGGTGACTTTCAGCCCTACCTATCTCCTCAAAGACTTTATTGGCGGCGGGGGGGGGGATGGAAGGGAAAGACTTCTGCTTCAGTTCTTCACAAGCAAATTCTCCTGAGCTGCTGTTGAAGTTCTCTGAAGTGGTTTATTCCAGGTAAATGATGACAGAAGTTTGGGATATGTGCATGTGCTCAGGTAGGAGCATAAGGAACAAAAGCTGGTTTTGACTCATAGTAATAATTATTTGGAAAATCCTATAGTGCTATTTACACGGAAATACCATGGCAAGTGGAAAACACCTGTGTTGGTAACTACATGCAGCAAAACGTACAGATCGTTATCTTCAATATGCACATTTCAGTAACTCTCAAACCTTTTTAAATCTCTTTACTTCACCATAACATCAGGAACAGAAGCCTCCTCGGTTGTTTGAGCCATGCTAGCGTACCTCAGTTTTAATAGCAATTTTGATTTGTCTCTCTAGAGCTGTGCCAAATAACATCTACTGCACTGAAGTAAACCTTGGTCTCTTCAGTCGCTGTACTGTGGCAAGAGTTGTCTAAGCTGTATTGGAAATCGAGATTAGTCTCCTTCACGGATTGAGGCTGGTTTGTGTAGCTCTTGTATGGTCTCTTCATAAGCAAAAACTTGCTGAGAAATGTTTTTTTGCAGCAGGTGAATAAGTAGGATGAAGTTAAGAAACCTGCCAGCCAGGTGCTACGATGAGTTCCTCCGAGGACTCATCCATCCCTTAACTGTTGGATTTCTGGGGAATGGTTGCGGTTTTGGGAAGAGGCTGCTGTGGTCTTCTCCCAGCCCCAATCATTGATGTCCTTATCCCTCAGTGATGATTGTCCCACTTGTTTTCCTTGACCCGTGTTCCTATGACCCTTGTGTTGGATGTGGTAACAGTGGTGCCTTTCTCCCCCTCTCCTTCCAGATCATTGCTGCTTCCTAGTATGGTATGATGCCTCCTAGTTTCTGTTGACACTGTAACCTAGTCTAGTATTACTGCAAAATCTTTATGTGCTTCCGCCTTTCTAAAGAGGATGGAAATGTCCGTACAGCCTGTTGGCTGCCCGTCTAGTGTGCCAGTAAAGCAGGTAGTAAGCCCTCGTGCATGGTAGGCTTGTTCAGACAGACCGAGCTCTTGCCAACACTGAAGAGCAGCGAAGTTTCTAGTTTCATGCTGGTTCAGAATTTAAATAAATGGCTCTGCTGAGGAAAGGTTTTTGAGGAGAGAAACAAGGTCAGTATTTCCAGTCGAGCTCTTTATATAGAGTTGTCAAGAATTTCAGCATCTTAAAAGTTGGAGTCAATCAGGCAGCACTACTCTAATTTGAAGTGATGAAGGGTCCTTGAGCATTGTCTGAAATGAGAATTGGCACCTTAATGATCCTCCGGTATCTACAGTAAATAGCTCTGATCTTCAAAGGAGGAGTCATGAATCGAGACTTTGAACTCCCATGAACTGCATCTTCCACTTGCTGCCCTGAAAGCCTCAGTGGGATACGCCAGGTCAGGCTATTTCCTGGAACGTGTATTGAAATAGTGTCTGATTCCATCTCTCCATTTTCTCCTTGGCAGATTTGAACCTTGAGGGGCAGGGTAAATGCGCGTCTGGTCGGAGGCGTGTTGGCAGCGGCAGCCAGCCTCGTGTCGGGTCCTGCCCAGGAGGTTTGCAGGGCAGCCTTTGGCATGAGCGCACGTTTGTCACATCAGGGTTGAAGAAACCTGTGTGGATTTGGGAGTAGCCCTGACCCCTTTTTTAAGATGTAACTCTGTAGTCTCTTAACGTTTTTATTTATGTTGCTGCTTGGCAAGTACCTTAATCCAGAGATTTAGCCTTTGGGTATTTACCTGTAGTGCTAGAGTATTAAATTCTTGTTCAGACTAACCACTGTTTCCATCCTTCTGTTTCCCCGTCTCTTGATTAGAGTGCAAGGATACGTTGCTTTTTTGGAGAAAGTGTTTCTCTGCAAGAGAGAATGCTTCTAATTCTTCCCCTTCTGTGCAGGCCTGTCTTTTGTTCATGAGAGGGGGCAGTTTTTTTCAAGCTCTGCTCTCTGTTGCTGCTGCTCTTTACTTTTTCCCCCTCCCCCTTACAAGGTAGTATCCTCCACAGTATCTCCAGTTCAGACTTAAATAATTTAAGAGCTTGGAATGTTGAGGTAAGTGATGATTTCCCAGAAAGTAGAGAACATTCTTATTCCTGTTCTATGAGCAGAGGTGAGTAACTTGATTCAGTTCTCTCGAAGAAAGGAATTTTGTTCAGCTCATAACATACGTTTGTCTAAATTAAGTGTATATAATCCATACCTGGAGAAACAGCTTTATTTTTTAGTTTTGTAACTGAGCAGGATTCTGAAGTCATTTTAGTCTTCCACACACAGATTAAAAGGATAGGAAAAGCTTTTTCGCCTTCCTTGACCTTCACCCAGTCCTTCTGCCATGAGGGTTTTTTTGCTCAGATTTATGGTTTGTGATGAGCCATCAGAGGTGATCACTGATGCTTTAGTCTCTAGACTTTGCTCTGGCTGACACAGGAGACCCACTATGCTTTAGAAGCTGCTTCCTGCAGGCAGAGGGTGGGAATGAGAAGCAATGTTGCCAAGGTTGTCTTTATTACTGGTTTATCAGTGGAAAGCCCGAGGTTCTGCAGAGGAATTGAATCAATAAGCCTCCACGCGTTTTAAAAATGAGTGTGTGGAACTTGCTAGAGTAGCACTGGGGAATTGTTTCTTCACCTGTGCGTCCTTTGGTGCACCTCTAGAGAACATTTTTGTCTCTTAAACTGCTTTCTTGATGCTCCACTGATTTTGTGAATACTGTGCTTTCTAGTGCTTTTAGGTTCTTATAGAGTACCGCACATAAGTATTTTTAGGCAAGCTTCACAGTTGTGTAAATCTCGGCTTAAAATTGTCTAGCGAAATATCCAAGGGGGAAGAGTTGAGTGCAAGGAATTTGGATTGTTCAGATGATGTATCTATAAAAAGATCTGTCCTCTGATGAATCTGGCACTGTGCTGGCAGGATTGTTGGAGGCTTATCATGGACTGGGAGTGACACGGATTGTGCAAGTGGGAGTGGGTAATATTGCCGGGGCGCTGCCCCACACCTCTTGCTGCATCAGCAGACAGGAGGAAAAATGAAGATATTTTTAAGATATTCAGCCTTGTTGAATGTGCAGTAGCCAGTTGAGTGTAATGTTTTCTAAAATAAAGCCTGTAACATTTGAATCCTGTGACAAGTGTCTGCAGCTGTTGAAAAGCAAAAAAAATAAATCTATTAAATAAGGCTTTGATTACATTGAATAACTGTAATAATAAATTGTACCCTGAAAACATGAATTGTGATGTAGAATGCTGAGGAACAAATAAGTCTACTGTGAATTAATCTTCTATTAAAGGTCTGTTATGACATGTAGCCGTGTAGTAAATTGAGACCTTAAGGTAGTGAGTTTCTTTGCAGGGCTCTGCACACTGTGAGAAAATGGACAGTAGTGTAGAAATCCCTTCATTCAGCATAGCAGCTGTTTTGTCTCATAGAATGGAGGGGTTGGCAGGGACCTCTCGAGATCATCTGGACCAACCCCCCTGCTCCAGCAGGATCACCCAGAGCAGGGGCCCAGCATTGCATTGTCCAGGTGGGTTTGGAATCTCTCCAGAGGAGACTCTACAGCCTCTCTGGGCAGCCTGGGCCAGGCTCCAACACCCTCACAGCAAAGAATTTCTTCCTTGTGATAGAGAAGTGTTTCCTCATAGAAAAAAAATCCTCCTTTCAGTTTTAAGAAACCAGTTGGCGTACAGGAGTGAAAAAGGTAGAGAAACATTCCAGCTTCAGATACTACATCCAAGACTTCACACCCAGGTTAGCAGCTGTTTGCGTTGCCTCCAAGCTACCGTTTTGATTGTTCTTCAGCTCCTCAGCGGATGTGCCGTGTGAGAAACGCAGGAGAGTCTAATAGTTGGTATAATGTCCAACTGTGAGATCAATTGTGTTTTCTGTAACTCATCTTGCTCTTTCATCATCTCTACTGCTTTGAAACAAGCCTGCACTGGAGGAGTGCTCCTGGGGACACATCTAGCTATGATTTGTTAGTCCTGGGAGACAAGAAGAAAGCCTTTTTCTGTGTAGGGGAAGAAAAAAATAGCTAATTAGCTGAGTCTTGGATACCTGAATTGCTTTGGAATAAATTTGTTACACTTGAAAACGCAGATCAGTTGAGATACCAAGACTGCTGGAAATGGAGATCTAAAACTGCTGGAATCTGAGCGGGGAAAAAAAGAAGGTGACTTCCTTTTCATGGTTGGCCTAAAAATAAAGGGAGTTTAGCACATTTGATTTCTAATGTCATGTTATTTTTCTGTAGCGTTTTGAACTATTTGCTACTTCCCAGAACAACTGATTCTATAATTGTTTAAAAGAATAGAGTGAGGACTTGGGGATTTTACCATGAAACTAGGAGGAAACAGGAAACCTGAGCATTACTTAAAAAAAATTTGAGTTCTGTTAAAAAAGGCATTACTGCATTTTTAGATTTCAACAGAATTAGATCATGGAATCCCAGCATGGTGGCAGCTGGAAGGGATCTCTGGAGATCATCTGGTGCCAACCCCTACTCCAGCAGGGTCATCCAGAGCAGGGGGCCCAGCAGCACAGTGTCCAGGCGCCTTTGGAATCTCTCCAGAGAAGGAGACTCCACAACCTCTCTGGGAAGCCTGGGCCAGACTCCAACACCCTCAGAGCCAAGAAGTTTTTCCTCCTGTTCAGATGGAACCTCCTGCATTTCAGTTTGTGCCCACTGCCCCTTGTCCTGTCTCTGGGCACCACTGCGAAGAACCTGGTTCCATCCTCTTGGCCCTTGTTCTGTAGATATTGATAAGCAGGGAGAAGATCTCCTCTGTCTTCGCTTCTCCAGCTGAACAGCCTCAGATCTCTCAGCCTTTCCTCAGCACAGAGATGCTCCAATCCTTTCAGCATCTTCATAGCCTCTGCTGGACTCTCTCCAGTAGTTCCCTGTCCCTCCTGAACTGGGGAGCCCAGAACTGGACACAATAGTCCAGAGGTGGCCTCACCAGGGTAGAATAGAGGCAGAGGAGAACCTTCCTTGACCTGCTGCCCACACTCTTCTTAATGCACCCCAGGACACCACTGGTCTTTTTGGCAACAAGGGCCCCTTGCTAGCTCATAGACAGCTGCTTGTCCACCAGGACTCTGAGGTCCTTCTCCACAGAGCCGCTTCCCAGCGGGTCAGCCCCTCACATGTACTGGTGCAGGAGGTTATTCCTCCCCAGATGCAGGACCTTGCACTTGCCCTTGTTGAACTTCATGAGGTTCCCCTCTGCCCAACTCTCCAGCTTGTCCAGGTCTTACTGAACAGCAGCAGATCTCTGGTGTCAGCCACTCCTCCCAATTTTGTCATTGCTGGTAGTTAACAGAACAGAAAACTGCTTTTGCGCCCTGACCTTCCTCTGGTGTCAGTAACCTGACAAAAAACCCTAACCCTACAGTCTTGTTTCCCTCTCCTAAAACTATTGCGCGCAGCACTGTGGAGGGAGTCTTTTAGCCGCGTGCTGTAAACGCTGCTGAGATGGGCTCCGTGCATTATATCCTTGGCTCAGTGTGGCTTGAGGATACCTCGCCAGCAGCCTTTGGTCACTGAAATGGTGCTGCTGGAACTCTGCCTACGTTCTGTTTTGGCCGCTTCTCCTGGACGGCAGAGAAGGAAAACACTCGGTGTTTAAGGTGCAGTTAATAAAGGAGAGGTTGTTAGTGAAAACAGATGCCTCACTGTACTGGTCTACCATCATCAGACTGGTGGCAAGATGCCTTTGAAGGTATTTGAGCAGAGAAGAGTGTGTGTGGGGCGGAGTGTGTGTGAACCCTTCCGTGCTCACTGTGAAGAGGGAAGCCCTGGGCAGGCGGTGGAGTTGGTGTCAGGGGCTCTGCGGAGGATTCCAGCTTGTGAGCCTGACAGCATGTGAGACACGTTGAGTCTCAGAATGGAGGTCAAGCTATTGATTTTGTATGATAGAGCTGTCAAATCCTTATTGCTGAGTAATGTTTAGCTCCCAAAAAGATCCTGCAGTAATCCCCTGTCTCCCCTGAGGAGCAGCAGGGAGAGAAGAGCAGCAGCTGTAACTTATGCGTAACTGCCTCGGGAAGTCTGCAGAGGCGTATGGTCCCCCTTCCCTTCAAAAAATCTTTAGCTTTCTCTTCCTGCAGCCAGAATTTATTGTGCTCTGCAGCTTTATTAGCAGGAGAAGAGTTCTGTTAGTGTAAATACATAAAAGGAAGACACAATCAGTTCTGCGAAGAGTGGGATTGATGTGCTCTGCTTTCCAAAGTGTAACTCTATCACTTTTTTTTTTTTTCTGTAATGACTTGCATAGTAAGTTATTTTTGCAGGTCATTAATTATAAATGCTGATAGTAGCTATGGTAAGGTAAAATTAAGATTTATCAGGACTCAGTTCTGTGAAGTAGGTGTGGCTGTTTGTTGGAAGAGCTGTTTGTGTAGGGGATCCTGGAGCAGGTGGGATGCTTCCTCAAGTGACCTGGGTTTGAAGCTCCGTTCAGAGAACCGCGTGGGCATTTTGCATTATTTATTGAAGAAAATGCGTAATCAGGCCCTATTTCTGTCTCAAAGCAGCACCACTGCACTGAGGGTAACCTTTCAGAGCTCGAAATGCTGGTGCTGTTTCCAAATCTGTTTATTCTAAGCTTTGTTAGGTGCATTTTTTTATTTTTATTTTTTTTTTGTCTAAACCTCAGGGTTCCCGAATCGCATCTGGAAATATTTGTGTATCTTAAAACATTAGTTTCCTGGTTCAGTGAACGTAATCGAAGCACGACACAAGTCTTGTCCTTAAAGACACACCGAGCAAGGACGGCATTGATGCTGCTTCTCATCTGATTTGTAGGTTCCCTCGTTTAGGGAGTTGACAGGATCAGCTTACCTGAGGTAAGCTCCATCAAGTGGACTTAGAATAAATAACCCACAAAGAGTATTTTGGAAACTATATTGGAATAGCTTTAAAATGTAGGCCCTTCAGGACAGGGCATTTTATCCTGTAGAACCCAGAGTACAATGGATGTGGTAACTTGCCCTGGTTGCTATGAGAGGAGATGTAAAGATTTGCTTCTTTATAAGCTGCTTAGATAAAAGATAAAGCTGATGGGCTAATTGCTGCCTTTATGTTTTGCCACGCGCTGCTCCTCCTCTGGAGTGTGGCACTTACTATGTAGAATAAAAAACAAAATTCTCTTTAAAAGGCTGTCCCTGGGTGCATTAAAAAGAGCATGGGCAGCAGGTCGAGGGAGGTTCTCCTCCCCCTCTACTCTCCCCTAGTGAGACCACATCTGGAGTGTTGTGTCCAGTTATGGGCTTCCCAGTTCAAGAGAGACAGGGAAATACTGGAGAGAGTCCAATGACAGCTACGAAAATGATAGACTGGAACATCTGTTATGAAAAGAAGCTGAGAGATCTGAGGCTGTTTAGTCTGGAGAAGAGAAGCCGGAGAGGGGATCTTATTCATATTTACAAATATCTCAAGAGTGGATGTCAAGTAGAAGAGGCCAATTTCTTTACAGTGGTGCCCTGGGATAGGACGAGGGGCAGTGGGCACTAATGGGAACTCAGGAAGTTCCATCTGAACAGGAGGAACAAATTCTTTGCTGTGAGGGTGATGGAGCACTGGAACAGTCTGCCCAGAGTGGTTATGGAATCTCTTTCTCTAGAGACTTCCCAAACCTGCCTGGATCTGTTCCTGTGTGGCCTGCCTTAGATGCTCCTACTCTAGCAGGGAGATTGAACTCAATGATCTCAAGAAGTCCCTTCCAACCTCTACCATTCTACAAAATACCTTCCTACTCAGGAGGAGGTGACTAGCTGAGATCAACTTCACAAGAACCCTTGCAGAGGGAGAAGGTGACTGTAATAGGAGATAATATAAATCATGTTAAAAGAGAAACCATTATTTGACTGGTCAGGAAGCTGCCCAGCGGTGAAATTTGGCTCCTAGTATCTTTGACCCTATAGGAGTTTGTCTTGGACCGTGGCTGTTTTTTTTCCGTGCTAGCAATGTGCTTGAAGAGTGACTCATTCTGGAAGTTGGGAATGCCTTCTGATGGGAACTTTTTTTTTTAACAGTGCTAGATAGTTTTCTGCTTGGCTTTTGGCATTTGGTTGAGCCACTGGGGACATGACGAGTGTCACGTGGAAAAGACTTGGATGGCTTTCGAAGCTTTAATGAAAAGAAAACTGAAATTGCAGTTTTGCTGACACTGCCTCATCTTATGAGACCATTAAAATGATCAAACAATCTCAGCAAGCAAGCTGGGAAGAGAGCTTTTGCTCACATAATGACAGGTCTTGCCTAGGAGCAAACTGCAGCGTAGGATGCGTTCTGCAGTTTGCTGTCTGTAGTGTATCCTCATGTTGTGGTGTATATGAAGGTGTAGATCCTAATGGGAAGAAGGGGAGAGCACAGCGGAAGGGAGAAACTGAAAGAGGGTACGTTCAGATTGGAAATAAAAAGGAAGCTCTTAGCTCTGAGAGTGGTGAGACACTGGAATGGATTGCCCAGGGAAGCTGTGGATTCTCCAACTCCTGGATGTGTTCAAATGGAGGTTGAATGGGGCTTGGAGAAACCTGGTCTAGTGAGAGGTGTCCCTGCCCACGGTAGTGGGGTTTGAACTAGATAATTGTTAAGGTCCCTTCCAACCCATTCTGTGATTCTGCGATCAGCTTTACTCTACCCAGTGCTGTTGAAAGTGCAGTCAAGCATTCTTCAAATTCATCGCCTCAAAACCTGCTTTTTTTCCACCATTGAGACAGTTCTTCAGCTCTAGAAATGGGAAAGGGTGAGGCAGATAACCCGGGACAGCCGTGCAGACAGGGAACGTAAACTCTTTGGGAAGAGTGTGACTTCAGCTCTGTTTACTTATAACAGAATGCTCCTGACCAAAGATTTTTGCTTCCCTAATGTTAACAACAACAACTTAATGCCATAGATGAACTTCCGCTGTCTTTTCAGAGATTTGTTTGCTTGTTTGTTTACATATAACTAGTGGAAATGAGAGAGTGGCTAGATTCTTGCTGGCAGGTTTAGCTGCACAATTAGACACTCCTTCCTCACCAAAATAATATCCAAGTAAGATGAACAATCTAAAATTCCTTGGCTTTAGGGCACAATTGTGAAACGTGTGGGCGTTCTTATTTTCCATGTATTTTAATAAGCATTGAGAAGACTTGGTGTCTTCCAGAGTTGAAATGCATCTCCACTGAAGTCAAGGCCATCTTCTCAAGCTTTCCAGAGGTGACTTGCCACTGAGCAATAGTCCTCTTGATTTGACGGCCTCGTAAAAAACGGTAGCTCTCCCTGACAAAGGAGGAAAGAAATGGTAGCCACAGGGTGCTGCGACTCCACCGAGCTGCTGATAACTTGGGTATAACTGCCCAGTTTGTGGGAATTGTGGTAATGAGGAACAAGTAGATGACATAAGAATCATTCTTACACTGGCTCACTTGAATAATTTCTTTGTGCTAGTAGAGGAACTGAAAACTGTTACTTTACTGTTTCACCTGAAAGCTGATGTTGCTGTATGAGCTAGGAAAAACTGCCTTGAAATCTGGGTCTTTGTAGAAGAGCTAAAGATGTTGACGCCACTGTAGCCGGTGTAATGGGATCACATCAGACATTGTGAAGTTGCCCTGCATAAAATGTATTAAAAGAGAAATTTATCTTCTCAAAATCATCCCACTGGGTATTGCAAGACGGGGGAATTGAGTTACGATGGTTTTAATGTGAATAGACAATATCAGTCAAATATGCTGCTAAAAATTGTCTGCCAACCTTCACTAAAATAATTCAGAGTATGTTTTTGCGTTTTCCATGCTACACAGCTTGTTGTATAAATATCTCAAAAGCTATTGTTTTGGCACTGCTCCGTGTTGTGTCTGCCTCTCTCAAAGTCTGTGGGCTCCACCTGAAGGTCCCAGGGTGCCCTGGGAGGTTTCCAGTGCAGCAGTGGAAAGTGTGTTGGCATGGTCTGCGGTGTTGCTAAGACAGCAGATGCTTAATGCGCTTTCAGACTGGAAACCATTTCTGGTGCGTGTGTGCAAGTCATTTGGAGCACGTGAAGCAGGTGGAGTGTCTCTTCCTAGAAGGATCAGGGCAGTACGATATGGACAACTGTGGGTGTATGCAACAGGAAAGCGGCTGAACACTACATTGGTTTATTTCTTCTTCTTTTTCTTCTTGATCCTTCAAATTTGGCCGAGAGGAGAGGCTACAGCTATAAAGCGGTCTTACTTATTTTTATTCTCTTGGGTATATCATCTTTCAGCTGCATATCTTATCTGTTAGGCCGTCTTTCAGTGAAACCACAATCTCATGTGGGGGATGGTTACTTCCTTAATGCAAATCACTAGTACTAAACTGAACCTTTCTAGAGAGGGCTGGAAATGTCTATGAGGTGATTTGTGAGGCATTGGAGATGGTGCCACTTCCAAGGTCTGGAAGACATCCTACAGCAGATGCCATTAACTCATGGCAAGTGCCTCTGGTTGTTGGGAAATCCAGTTGAAGATCCTCCTGCAAAAGACACTTTGACACTGATAGGCAGGCTCTAATGATGAATCTAAAAACCATTGTTCAATCAAGTGTTATCCAAGTGAACTTATGGTTTTGGTTAATGAGAAGGTTTAATTGCCTAAAATACTTTCCCATGCTGAGATCTATTTGGGCAGATTTCTCTTGTAAGTATTTCCAAAGAAATTAATGTGTTTGTTCTTCCCTTTTAGCTGTATTGCAGAATGCTATGTTCTTTTTCACAGCTATTGATTTAAATATTTTGGTATCTTTTGATATTCCATTTAAAGCTGTAGTAAAAAGATGCTAGAAATAACGCTTAAGAAAATCAGTTCCTTATTTTTTTCTAAACTGCCTACCCAAGAAAATTCCATGTCAGAGGTGTGGCTGACTTGGTTTTGATTTAAGGAGTAGTGGCTGCTCCAGGCGATAGTCATTATCCAAGGAGTTCTGAAAAGGCCAGCAGTTCGTAATCCTCAGAGATATCGTATAGTCACCTTGCTCCTATTATTCTGATTGCCCAACCTTTGACCAAATAGTTCTTTGGGGATTATTTAAGGATACAAAAATGTAAAGAACTTTTCTGAAAGACTTCTGAATTTTGTTGGTATAAAGCTAAAATACTTTGATATCATCATAGAATCATTTGGGTTGGAAGAGACCTTTCAGATGAAGTCCAACTGTTAACCCAGCACTGCCAGGGCACCACTAACCCATGTCCCTCAGCACCACATCTCCATAGCTTTGAAACCCCTCCAGGGATGGGAACTCCACCCCTGCCCTGGGCAGCCTGGGCCAGGCCTGGACAACCCTTTTGGGGAAAAAATTTTACCTCGTGTCCAAACTAAACCTCCCCTGTTGAAATTTGAGGACATTTCCTCTTGTCCTGTTGCTTGTTCCTTGGGAAAAGAGCCCAACCCCACCTGGCTCCAACTTCCTGTCAGGGAGTTGTAGAGAGCAAGGTCTTCCCTGAGCCTTCTTTTCTCCAGGCTCAACAACTCCAGGTGCCTCAGCTGCTCCTTACCAGACTTGTGCTCTAGACCCTTCCCCAGCTCTGCTGCCCTTCTCTGGCCACGCTTCAGCCCCTCCATGTCCTTCTTGGAGTGAGGGGCCCAAAACCAAACCCAGAATTTGAGTGGCAGCCTCCCCAGTGCCCAGACCTGGTGGACAATCCCTGCCCTAGTCCTGCTGGCCACACTATTTCTAATAGAAGCCAGGAAACTTGTGGTTGAGATGGCTACCCCTGTGCACGAAGGTGATGAAAGTTCTGCTCTCTGTGAGAGTCCTGATGTCCATTTCCTCCTGTGCCCTGTGTTTTTGCCTTAGAAGAAGACTGGCTTGCAATGGGAGTATCTGTTGGGAAACCACAATCTCCTTGAGAGCAAAAGAGGTCTATCAACACCACAGGATGAGCAGACGGCATTTAAATATACTCCCCTCAGGTAAATGAAGCTTTGAAGATGGTTCTTTTGAATATTCTGGGAATAAATACCTGTATTCCTATTGCCCCTTCCCATGAAGGTGTTCGTATTGTGTTTTAGACATTTTCCTGGAGAAGATAAGCCAACCTTTGAGTAGTGAAATGACTCCAGTGGCTTTCATTACTCTGATACCTGAAACCTCAGCTGATTTCACTGGGAATTAGCCCTGGCTGACTCTCATAGCAGTAAGAGCTGTCCCTATTTAGCAGTTGGGACACACGATGTCTAGAGTGTCAGAAATCATGGAAATGAATCTGTGAGAGTTCCTTGGGGCTTTGTCTTCAGAGCCTTCCCTGTCAAACTAGCTGCCTATTGCCTTGGCAAGCATCACTTTAAGAAGAGTACATATCTACACCCTCCTTTTATTATAGGAAAAAATAGCTTTAATATTAGAAGTGATGCTTTCATACATCTTCTGCCTGACGTTACAGAGCTGAGGTTAGTTAAGCCTCACAGCAGGGAACAAAATAAATTCAGAGACTGCTTCTTGTCTGAAATACAGATACCCTGATGAGATAATAAAATCATGCAGGTTTCTTGTACAGCAAGAAAATGTTGTAAGAATAGTTACAAAAATGTCTCCCTTTTGTTCCCATCTTCCTCGCCTGCTCATCAGAGTTTAAAGTTGAGCAAAACCACCCCAGAAGATCTCACAAAAACTTGCAAGATCTCTAGTAAACGTGTTGAATTAGATTTTATTTTAGCTCTTTGTTGTGATTGAAATCTTTCTCTAGTGGCACCATCAATTCAGCTCTGCTCTGTAAGGGGAAATGCTTTTTCTTTTAATGCTGGTAGAGTACAGATCTCCTCTCCCTTTGCCAGTGGGAGAGAAGGAGCAGCGTAACCTTGAGGTACGTTACCTAGAGCATTGAGGGTCCCTGCTCCAGGTGTAGGGTAGGTGCCATGAGGTCTCTCTTTCTCCATTATAGTTCTGTCTCCACGTCCTTCCTGAAAATCTGTAGCTTTAGGATACAGTTCTAAACAGTGACATGTAATTGTCAGCTTCAGAGACAATTCTACCGAGAGTGGTGTGGACCTGGAGTAATGAATGTGTTTTTTCCTCTGCTCTGAGATTGGATGGCAAAATCCAGTGTTTTCTGCCAGGTGGTCTGTGGAAACATCTCTAGGGGTGGAAGAGAAGTGTTCTAGAGGCAACTCTGTTAAGTTAATAAACAACATCATGCCACAGGTTCTGCGGCTGTGTGTTTGCGAAGCAAAAGGGGAGTGGTGGTTGAGTACTGGCATAGATTTTCTCGATGCATATCCAGATTGGTAGGTGAAGAGGCAGGTGATTCTTTAAATCAATTTCTGCTTTTCAAATGGTCTTGAAGAAAATATTTGATGAGATGTCACAGGAGGCTGTAGCTTGTGTTTCCCATTTTCCCACATCTGCAAACTGAACTATTTTGTCCTGCAGTTCCAGTCTCGCATTTCTTTCTATACCACCTTTGAACAAGACAGAAAGGGGCTACGTTTTCATTCATAGCACCAAATGTTTTGGGAGCAGCTTCAAGAAAACGGGTTACTGGTTGCCATGAGCTTGTGAACGTGCGTTTTATTTTTGTCAGGACTTAGAAGCCCTGCCACCTCCATAAATTAAAACCATGGCTTGCTGCTACCCAAAAGAGAGGGAAATTACGAATCCGAGCCCTGCGCTCTCTAAGTGCTCTAAAGCTCGCTCGTCACTGTGCACAAGCTTCACGGTGTAAAACCGCTTGTGAGCAAGGCTACGGTGCCAGGGTGATTTCCCACACACTGCCACTCAGATGTTTGCTGCATGTCAGGTCGACCTTCAGACTAAAATATGCCCCTTTTTTCCCTCTCCCTCAACGATATTAGTATCACTCTGCCATAAATGAAAAAATGTTCTTTTGATAATGTCCCAGTTGCTGTCTTTAGGGAAATAATATAGCAGAGCCTTGGAGAAAGAGCTGAGGCCAAGGCCACTGTGTTTGTTTTTCCTCTGATTTCTAAAGTTCCTTAATATGGCCAGAAATGATCTCAGGGCAGAGCATATGCATTTTTCTTCAATTTATTAATTCTGTGAATATGAATTTTCCAGTCTTCATAGAGGTGCTACAGCTGACTAGAGACACGTTATTTCTTATGAAGAATGATTAAAAGTATTCTATGTGTCTTTCCTGCCTTCTGAGTTGTTTTTTTGCTTGTATAGTATCCAAACTGTAGCTGACATTTACTCATTTATCAGTGTCCTGCTGCCAGTCTCCCTGGGTGTTCATAAAGCTAAGTACATAACGGGAGCCTGGATAAATACACCGAGCAGAATATGCCTCAAACTAATAAACAACTGAGTTAAAGTTGTAAAAATGTCGTTTTGTGCCTTGTTTGCAGCTTTTCATTTCATGTTCTGCTGTTCTTGTCGCTGAGGTGCTGAGTGTAGGGAGGAGCTGCTCAGTGCTTACAGGTAGAAACTTTGTGCATGACACACTGTTTTATTGCCCGCATTTTTCTCAATGAGGAGAGACGTTAACTGTGGTAAACTGTTTAATTTTAACATCAGTGCTTGTTGTTCAACACGTTGCACTTCAGTTAAATGAGGTGGGGACTTCAGGAGAGAGTGAGTCTTAGATCTAGACAGTTCCTACAGGTTTGTGCGCTCGGCTTTTGTGGGTGGGTAGCCATCTCGTGGGTGTATTTGTTGTACATGCAAGCTCTGCTTGGGTCTTCAAGTCTGTCCCTTCTTGAGCCTTTTCTGTCTTCAATGCAGCAAGTGCTAAGATATTTTTCTTCTTGAAGACTGAGATTCTGGCCTAGGGGGGAAGCACCAAGGGAAAACACCTTTTCTAAACACAGCAACCCCTTGAGTGCTTTGCTTGGTGTGGTTGTGTAAGGTGTGATTGCAGCCCTGCCCTTCCTGTAGCTCTTTGCTGCAGTTGGAAAGTGGATGAGAAGCTGCATTCTCACTTTCCTTCCCGTTAAGCGCTTGGGTGCCTTTCTGCACAGAGAGGGATGCCAAGCTGCATGGATTGAGTATGGACACCCTGGGCACCTCTGCAACAAACCCTTCAGCCCTACAAAACTCAGTGGGCAAGTTCAGGTATCAGGTATGATGTAGCTTTTAACTTGGACTATATGTGAAGTTCTCCTGAGCTGCAGAAGTGAAGCCAAACTCCTGGTATTAAGAATATTCATGTTTTCAAAAATTTACAGCAGGTGGTCGCATGCAGGGGTGGGTAATCTTGACGTCTCGGTTTGCATTTGCTGAAAATTTTATGTTACTCCAAAACTGTAAACTCTTACCTATTGGGTATGTTTATCGTCTTCACTTAGTTGAAAGAGGTATCTATTTCAAATAAATAGAATTAGATACAGAATAAATTAACTGCAGAGTATGGCAGGTTACTAGTCAGGAAACCAGCCGTCGGTGCCACCCCGTGAACTCATGTTGTCATGTTCTGCTTGGAGCTGAGCACAGTCTAAGCTATAACTCCTTCCCTGGCCAGGGGCTTCTGGTGTGGGTCTGGAGCTGGTGAAATAGCAACTGTAGGAAAAGTAATGCTTGTTCAATTCTCCTGTTGGAGAAATGGGCTTCTGAGGGGAGTGGGAATGTTCAAGAGAAAGTAAAATCTCCAGGAACTTCCTGTTTAGTCTAAAGATTCTGGTGTGCAAGTTTTTATTTTAAGTTGAAATGCCTCTTGGTGTCGCAGAACTGTATTTCTGAATATAGTTAAAAACACTGAATTGCCAAGCTCGATCATTTTAATTTTTGAAGGAAAAGACATCTCTTAGAACAACGGAGGAAAAAAAAAACCCACAAGCCTATGCTGCTTCTTTCATGTAGCTTCCATAATTAGTTCTGCCGCTTAGCATTACATGTGGATAGAAAATGTTACATTAATAGGTACTACAGAGAAAAGAGAATTAGTTCTTAATTTCAGCAGCTACTGTAGCATCTCAGAAAGATTTTATTCTGCAGTAGTAGCTACAATACGAAGCATTTGGCTGCAGTAGAAGAGCAGAAGGATTTCTGAGGAAGTAACTCCAGAGGTTTGACGATACTCTGGATTGTGCTTATGCTTAGGTAAACACCCTCCACTGGGGGAGATTACTCTTTTGTTTAGCAAAGCGCAAAGGATCTTGAAGGGTTAATGTTTTTAGGCTAATTTTTTCAAGTCCATCTATGGTACATAAATAAACGAACCCCTGTGCGAAGAATTTCTGCATCGTTTTGGGTGGGCGATTTGTTGCAGTCTCAAATCACTCAGACTCCTTGTTCAACGCTATCTCTTCTACACGCTAATTTTCTGGTACTCTCTGGCTTTCCTTCCTTCAGCTCTTAAAGCAACGTAATTAATTCTGGGAGCAAATTCCCATGTGGAAAACTGAAGAGGTAGGACTGTAAAAACACACTGGTGCATCTGCCGGTATCGCCTGCTGTAGTACGCAAAGAACTGGGGGAGTTGCTGACAAAAATATTCCTCTCTGTTCTCCTACCTCCCTGCCGTTGCTTTCTGGCCGTAAATGCAGTGCAGAGCTAAGGCTCTAGTTTCAAAGCGTCAAGGGAACCCCCAACACCCAGGCAGAGAGCTCAGCGCCTTGAAAAGGAGACTGCGGAACTGCCTCGCGCTTCCGCTCCTTAATGTGGGAGCTCCCTGCAGCAAAGGTAATTCCCCACAGCAGCCCTTGCTGCTGGCGTTGGGAGGAGAAGAGGCGGAGATTGAGCAGAACTTAATTTCGAAGCCATTTATTTATTTACTTATTATCGAAATCAGTTTGTCAAAGACATTTTGTTGCCAGGGGAGCTGGGATTCCTCGTCCCACATCTCTCTTCCCCCTCCCCGCCTTCTCGCTTAGTATGCAGGGAGAGCCTGCGTTATCCAGCCAGGGTATTTCCCATCTTCCACCTCCGGCTCCTGCTCCAACGCAAGCGGCAGTGAACACCGGCAGCCCCTCCTGCTGATGCTCTGCTAATAATAACAACCTTCAAGCTCCTGCAGCAAGGTTGTTGGCTGGATCGACCGAGAGTTATAACGTAGTTTCCCATGTCGGGTTCTCCTAGGTGCTGTCTGTTTCTCGAGCAAACCCTCTTTTAAATAATAAAAAAAAAAAAAAAAAAAGAGGGAATTACACTTCCCTATTAAGGCATAAAATGTTGCTGCTGGAGTGGCAAAATTATTCCTAGGAAGTCTGCTGCTAACAAGTAGTGCTCCTTTGGTAAAGGAGGGAAATATGGGTGTGATAAGGAGACACAAACAGATGGGCTCAGCGTGTTGGGTTTGCTTAGAGAATTTGGAAATGATGCGATTTGAGGGCTTTTTGTCCCAAAGCGTTAATTATCCTGGGGATCTGTGGAGCAGGGAGAGAAGGGAGGCATTCAATCATTGCACCTTAGACGGAAATCCCTTTGTTTGCATTCGCACTGTTCAAGTGTTCTGCTTTTTGAGAGGCAAACCTCGCTGTATGATTTGGAAGGTTAAAACAATTCTTACATGTCAGGATTTCCCAGAACAGCCGATTTTAATATCATCTCGCTTTTCAAAGCCACTCAAATAGTTTGACCTGTGGGCAAAAAAGGTCACTGTTAATTAGATTATTGCCCATCTGCACGTTAACGTTTTTGTCTCAGTGTTGCTGAGATGAGATCATCTTTTTGTGGCCCTTTGCTTAGCTGGGCTTTAGCTCTATTCTCTGTTGACTTGTCCTAGTTTGAGTTAGAACAATTCTGTTCAGTGATTTTTACTTTTCAGCTCAGTTCCTTTAACTAATGTCACTTTCTGAAGTTAGCAGCCTGTTTTCACAGGCAGTGGCTGCTTCCAGCAGTGATAATGCCCGATATTTAGAGTTAGTACCAGGGACTGGTGTGCAGAGGAAGGCCACTGCTAGATCCTGTGTAGCGCATTGGGGAGTGCAAAAAGCCACACCTGCAGGGAGGAGCGGACAGATGGGTGCCCTTAAACTGATCAATGGGGTATTCCATCTCATAGATGCCATATTCAGCTGCTGGGGGCTTTTGCTCTGGGTCCTTGCTCGGATTCTTCCTCGTTCCTTCAACGGCTGGAATCCAAGGAGGACTCTGTTCGTTCTGCCTTCGATCCTGATCAGAGTGTTCCTGAATCCAGTACCAGAATCCAGCTCCTGAACACGGTTCCCATCTGCTTCTGGGCCCTCTCTGGGACTTTCCTGGTGCATGCTCCACAACATCAGTGGTGATGGTGATGTACTTGGCATCAGGGGGGTTTGGGTTCGATACTGGGTATATATTTGTATATATTCCATTTTCTTCTTATTATTATTTTCCATTTTCATTAAAGCTGTTCTAGTTTCCTTTTCTAATTGATAAGTCTCTCTTCCTTATTCCTTTTCTTTTCCCATTAGGGGAGGGAGGGGGGTTAACAGAGACCGTCTGTTAGGTTTTGGGCCTGCCCGGACCCTAAAGTGTGACATGACAAAATATGTTTATATATGATTTGAGATTTACCTGAAACAAAACTCAGAGTGTCAAACAGAGGTTGTAGGAATGAGGGTGCTGAAGCCCTGGACCAGGGTGCCTGGAGAGGTTGTGGAATCTCCTTCTCTGGAGAGATTCCAAACCTTGCTGGACAATGTGATTCTGGGCCCCCTGGTCTGGCTGACCCTGCTGGAGCAGGGGGGTTGGACAAGATGATCTCCAGACATCCTTTCCAACTCCTAACATACTGTGTGATTCTGGGAATGAACCAGTATCACTTATGCAGGTACTAAATTACAGCATCTGCACTGAAAAATGACTCTACAACTGTCAGAGTTAGTGTGATACTGTGTTCAGATGAACCATGTATAGAGAATATTGAGATTTCAGTTCAGTTTCTTTACAGGTGAATTTTCAGGTGTTCTGAATAACAACAGCCTGGCTCTTGATGACTTTGCCAAGCCCCTGCTGCATTCAGACTCAGCTCTTGATGGTTCCTGTGCGAACCATCAATACCTATGTGGTTTCTCACTGGTGTGCAAAAAGAAATAAATCTATGTTTTGTCAAGAATGAGTTCAGTTTGAGAACACTGCAAGTTATGTACACTGTTTAAATAAAACTAGGAAAACTGATTTTTAACTAAAATAATTGACTTTTAACTAAAAAAAAAAAGTGTAGGGAAGCTTCTAGTTGTGCTTTCAGACAGACTGTGTATGAAAAGCTTCTGCTAGAAGTTTAGGTGGGTGAAAAGGGATTTGCAATATGCATTTGTTAACTGTGGTACACTTGAGGGTAGGTATTCTCAGAAATGTGCTACATATTTATACACACTGTGGCCAAATGTTCTCGGACGTGAGATGCAGGTGAATCAGTAAAATCTCTGCTAGTGAGACTATTTCCATTCGTGTCTTTTTCCAAGTCCTTCATGTTATTTTTTTCCTCCAAGTCGATGCTACCTGCAGGTTGCTCTGTACCTGAAGTTGGAACTAGTCCCCTGAGCTGTGAGATAGCAAGCAAGGTGACTGCAGCATGAATCATCCATCTCCTGAGCATCTTCCCGGGGCCCAGAAGCACAAACTGCAAAGGAATGATGCCCTGGGACAGCAGGAGAGTTTCTTTTCTTTGTGGGGATAGAGGGGAACTCCCACTGCTGCGGTCAGGGAAAGCTGCCAGCAATGAAAGGACAGTTCTGGGCAGGAAGGAATCCCTCAGGAGATCCATCCTGGAGGTGGGCTTTCCACACATCTGCTGGGTGGGCTCATTGTGCCCAGTACAGGAACAGCTACTGTTGGTGATGAGAGGTGTAGGTTGAGCCTAGCAAGGATACTTGGAAAAGAAAATTGGTCTGAGTGTTTTAAAGCTTGCCAAATTTGGTGGTGCAGGTAAATCAGTGGTATATTTGCTTCTCAGCAGCAGGAGTGAGAAACGCATCACCATTTTGAACTTCAGTTCTCTGCAGCTAGAAATCAAAGAAAAAGTCCTGTTAAGGACTTTCATGAGACTTATTTTCCAAACAAGGCACTATTTTCTAAATAAATGCTGCCAAAAAACATGTTCCAAAAATCTGGTGCTTACAGCTGCCGGGACTGGGATCAGGCAAGTGAGAAGGGAGCCAGATTTTCTGCTCTTTTGCCCTTAGGACTGCAACTTTATTTTAACTTTATTTTCATCTGCACTGCACGTGAAAGATGTGTGCTTCAGTTTGTGGTGACTGAACTGCCTCTAGCAGATACTAAGAATGTGGATGGTACCGAAGCTGGATAAATGGTGGGCAGGGACATGGGCTGGATGATTTGATGATTGGAGTATTGTGTCCAGTTCTGGGCTCCCCAGTTCAAAAGAGACAAAGAACTACTGGAGAGAGTCCCCAGGAGGCTATGAAAATGCTGAGGGGCCTGGAGCATCTCTGTGCTGAGGAAAGACTGAGAGCCCTGGGGCTGTTCAGCTATAGAAAAGAAGCCTGAGAGGGGATCTGATCAATGCTGAGTAAGAGCTAAAGGGCCCTGGAGGGCAAGAGGATGGGGCCGACTCTTGTCAGTGGTGCCCAGTGACAGAAGGGGCAACGGACACAAATGGGAACCCAGGAGGTTCCATCTGAACAGGAGGAAAAACTTCTTTCCTGTGAAGGTGACAGAGCCAGGCCCAGGCTGCCCAGAGAGGTTATAGAGTCTTCTTCTCTGGAGAGATTCCAGATCCACTGGGATAATGCAATGCTGGGCCCCCTGCTCTGGGTGCACAGCGTAATAATTGCTCGACCTGGTTATTTTCAAAGGATTATTTAACAAAAACTTTGAACAACTTAGGTGAGTCTTGCACTGGAGGAAAGGTTCCTAGCCAGAGTTGGTGTTTCAGGTTACGTTTATCAACATTTCTTAAATGATTTGGTTTTAATGTTTCTCAGCTGGTGACCTGAAGGATTAAATGAGGCAGAAGGAACATTCCCTTGGCCTGTCCTGCAGACAAGCCACTTGGAGGCAGACCAGAAGCATTCATAATTTACATAATTTAGGGTGAAAATTTGAGACCATAAAACATCGTTCCTCTAGAAATCATAGAATCATAGAATATTAGGGGTTGGAAGGGACCTCTAGAGATCATCTAGTCCAACCCCCCTGCCAGAGCACAATCTCCTAGGGCAGGCCACACAGGAACACCTCCAGGTGGGTTTTGAAAGTCTCCAGAGAAGGAGACTACACAACCTCTCTGGGCAACCTGGGCCATGCTCCAACACCTTCACAGCCAAGAAGTTTCTCCTCATGTTGATGTGGAACCTCCTGTGTTCCAGCTGATACCTGTTATTCTTTGTCCTATTACTTAGCATCACAGAAAACAGAGTGGCCCCTTCCACTTGACACCCACCGCTCAGATATTCATAGACGTGAATAAGATCCTCTCTCAGCCTTCTTGTCTCCAGACTAAACAGCCTCAGTTCTCAGCCTTTCCTCACAGGAGAGATGTTCAAGTCCCTTAATCATCCTCATAGCTCTCCGTTGGACTTATTCCAGTAGATCCTTGTCTCTCTTGAATTGGGGAGCCCAAAACTGGATACAGTATTCCAGGTGTGGGCTCAACAGGGCATTTCTGGCTTCCCAAAGCACAAGCTCAAGGTAGTTCCTTGGGGAAGTCAAGTGCCCTGGGCAAGTTGAATGGCATGAAGGGTTCTTTGGGCAACAGGCGTGATGGCAGGAGCAACCCTGCTCCGGTAGAAGGGCTGGCACGTCACCACGGCCTGGAACTTCAGTTTGGGATGGCGTGCAAAGGGTTTGCTTCTCTATATGGTGAGATGGACAAATGGTGCTCCTACAAATGGCTATGGCTCTACTCTCCTTCAGGAGCGGACCTCCACACTGCCTTTCAAAGGATGGCACTGGGTTCACAATTCTTTGAGGTGTGCATCCTGCTAGGAAGTGTCTGTCTTCTTGCTGGCGTGAAAAGCAGAGGCCCAGTAAAATTACTTGACTCTCCATGTGTCAGGCCTTAGACTCTGGGGATTTTTGAAAGGCGTTTTCCGCAGAGGTTTATAGTGATCTGGTATCTCAGTGCACAGCTGCAGAGAGAAACAAGGAGGCCTAAGTGATGAACTGCATTACTTGGCTGCCAGCAGACTTAGCAGTCTTTCAAATCCTACTTTATTCTTTTCCTGAAGGCACCGAGTCTCAGCGTCTGAACGTCTTCTGTCTTTTCTCGCTGTTATAAAGCACGTAACTACAATATTAGCTGGGGGTGAGATGAGCCTTGGGAGACGGCTGAAATGGGGCAGGAGTGATTTCTTCAGTAGAATTGCAGCAGAATTTCAGATAACAGTACTTTAGTTCCTCTGAAGGACGGGTGCTTTGCGTTTCCTGCTCACTGAGCAGTGGGAAACTGGACTGGGGAGAAGAGGAGAAGGGCGTGAGGTTAATTTTAGATAATTGTAACCCCGAACTTAGAGCAAGAAGCAAGCTCAAGGGGCTGCTTTTCCACTTCTGTGCTGCTTAATATGGATTTCATTTTGATGAGATGATTGCAGCATTGACAAACCTTCTTCTTCTAAGGGGAAGGTTTAAATTAGACACTGGCAGAAAATGTGTACAGGTTTCTGAAGAAAGATGAATTTTGCTGCAAAGTTGGATTTATTATGAAGTGGTATTGGGCTTGATGAGAGCAAATAAGCTTTTCTCTGTGTGTCTTAGAGTGCTGATGAATTGCCCAGGCTCCAGAGTGAGTTAGAACCCCTCAAATTAATAATGGAGCTTTTATTGATGTGAATGTTTGTAGGTGATTAATACAGTGGTTTGCTCTAAGTGATGAGAGAACAAAGGTTGGACCCAGCCATGTGGCAATCTCCTTGTGGGGCTAAAAGTTACCATCGTGCTTTTATGAAAGTAAAATTAGAAAATTCCTGTGAGGAACTCACGTCCTCCCTTCATGGTGAACAGAATACTTCTGAACCCTTAACGCACTATTTGAGGCTTTAATTTTTCTCAGTTTTATTCAATTGAAGCCATCAAAGCTTCAGCTGCCACTTTTGGTGACGCTTGTGTGGTTTTCATGGGAGTAGAAGGATAAATGCAAACAAAAGACCTGCCAACAAGAGCCGCAGTGCTTAATAAGGTTAAGCTTCCGTTAATACTAGCCTTATATTCTATTTAGAAAGAAAATATCAGCCCCGGACGTGAGCAGGGATGATGGGGTGCTTCTCATCTTCCAGTTGCAAATGCCACGAGCAGAAAAAAACATCGATCACATGGCTGGGCAGCAAGTTGTATTGATTCTCTTATCCAGCTGATAACCATCCCTGCAGGAAAAAAATAAAATGATTGATCTTGAGTAAACAAGAGGAGATCAGAGCATGGCCATAGGCAGGAGTTGAGAAGGCAGCAGCCCCTTTCAGGAGCAGCACAGTCTAGAATCTCCTTAATTAAGGTAATGCAATAGATCACGCTCTGCTAGTCAGGAGGCTTCATCCATGTAGTAAATTAAGGTATATTTTTATAGTAACAACACGCAGGATTCATGTAACCTGCTTTTGTTAGCCTCATCTGGTCCAGCAAAGCTTCCTCCCTGGAGCTTCCTTGCTGATAAAATGTGGTGCAGACACTTAAAACCAGTGTGAGATGGATGGTGCGTGCTGCCGGCCCCTGGGGAACGCATTGGCGAGCAGGGAGCGGAGACGCGGAGAGGGATGCAGAGGATATGGCAGTATCGAAACTTCAGTCTTATTTAAAAAACAGCCCCAAGAGGGACATGAAGTGTTGGTTCTAGGGATGTCCTACTGGCTTCACTGTGAGGTGTGATTCCAGGTTAAACTCGCTTGTTTTGCAGAATGCCATGGTAAGCGTCTCGGAAATTAGTGTGAAGGTGGGTTAAGTGTGGGTGAGATTTAAGCAAGATCAAAATGATAACACTGACATATCAGGTGTAGTAATAAAGATGCTAAATGAGGAGTATTTCCCAAAGGAAATACTTGATGGTGTTGGCCCAGACTGAGGCTTTGGACTCTAACGTTTAGAAGGTGCAGAAAACCTTGTGCTACAAAAGCAGTGCTACGGGTGTGACTGCCACCCACCACCAACAGCAGGAAAGGTTGGTGTTTTCTTCTGGAAGTGAAGCTGCTGTTGCTGTATTTCTTAATCTGGGAGCCTTAAAAGCAAAGAGCAGGACTTGGGATGGAGGCGTCTTGAGGGAGGGAGTCTAGTTCTGATCCTTGCACCCCTTGGCTGTCTGTTCTTTTGCAAATGACGTTCATGAAAAAACAAGCAAAAAAAAAAAAGCGTGGCCAGCGTGCTGATAGAGCTGGCTTGGTTCAGGAGAACATTTTGGAGAGACTGAGGCAATCTTGTATGTCTGATTTTATTTTTTTTTTTATTTTTTTTTTTCTGTAATGTAGCCATTGGGTTGATTTTTTTTCCAGGATGCAAGGCCCTATGTGTTTAAAAACCAAACCCAACAAATCCCCAAGGAATTTCAGCTTGTTCGTGGATGGCATCTATAAAAAAATTGTCTTCAGGTGAGTGCCTGAACTGCTACAGGGTTTATTCAGTCTTTGCTGTTAGAACCACCCATGCTGTAAAAGGGATTCTCATGGGATTGGACAGGAACATGTCTGTCCATGTTACTGGGATCCAGTGAAAGGACAGGTCGTGAATTTTTGTGAGCAGTGCTGATTATGAAGCTAGACCATTGAGAAATTTCCGTTTCTCTAAGACTTTCCTGTGTTGAAATGAAAAAAATGTGACATTCAGTCTCTAGAATCACTATTAGATAACTAATATGTCAAAAAAAAATAATGCCCTAAAACCTCAGTCTTGCTTGTTCACCAGCTTGTATTTCTCAATCCACTCACTGAGATCTTTATCCCTGCTGACCACTGTAGCTACAGTAAAGCTTTCGAAGCCACTTCTCTTGACAGGATCTAAAACTATTTTAATGGACTTACGCATTCAGTGCCAAGCTGGGAGGAAAGCAGGTTGTTTGAGAAGCCTTAACCCTGTGAGTCGGCGTTGCCTGGGTGAGCAGGGCCGCTGAGCCGGCTGCCGATGCGCAAGGGCAGGCTCCTTGTGCTTCCCTCAATGCCACCAGCGCAAGCAGAAACTCTCCTTGGACATCATCTCAGCCAGGGCGCAGCTGAGGGCGTTGGGGGAAGCCTCTGCTTTATACGTGCATTGCTTGTCCTCGCCAAAATAAACCCAGCGTCGGGTGTTTGGTAGGAATGAAACCTGAGTGGTGGGTGAGTCATTCCCCCGAGAAAGACCTCGCTTAAAATCCTCATGTGGAAATTGTTTTCTCTTTGAGCATCCTCTCGCAGCTCGTCATGTGCTGGTTAGCAGGCAGGAGATAGCCTGGAGTGGAAACCATTTTCCTTCCGATTATCGGCCTCCCTGGCAGAAAAAACAACCCCAGAGCTGGGATTCCCTGCTCTTTATTTATTTATAGGTCTCAAGCACGGCCGAAAGCAACCGAAAGGCGCAAATGCTGGGCGCATGGAGCGACACGCGGCTTGCTGGGAGCAAAGGATGAATGGGGCTGTTGGCTTTGAGATCCTGCTTAGTGCCGATGTGGTCGGCATAATAATAACACCCTCTAAAACCATTCTTTTAGCACAATCGCTCGCAGGTTTTGCAGAGAAATTAGATTCAAAGTAGCTCTCTGAAGCGTGGGATGGACAAGTCTGCTGAAAGATGTCAGCTGCTTTATTTTATACCAGACAGAAAGAGCTGATTTCTGTGGAATTAAATGGGCAATGACTATTTATGTTATTTTTTCACTTACAAGACACTTCCTCTGCCAGAGTGAGGGAAGCATCTTTCTTTTTCTTTAGTCTTGGGAAGTTACAGCTCTTTTTTTTTTTTTTTTTTTTGGGGAATTTACAGTTTTTTTTTTTTTTTTTTTTTTTTTTTTAGATCACAAGGCAGGTAAAGCCAAATGCAAAATTCTGACTGTCAAAATCAGAAGCCAGGTCTTAGGCTTTGGGTACTTTGTGATAAGGATGCTGAAGGTCTATTTTTGTGCATGTTGACTTTATCAGACTTATTTCTTGATGGAAAATAAGCATAAATAGTCTCAAGTATGCCAAAGTCTATTTTAATTGCTGTGATTCTTGTAAACCTGGAAATGTTAATATTTTAAAGGGAAACTGTTGCTAAAGTACAGGCTGGGAGTAGGGATCATATCTCGGTCATGAAGATCACTTTCCAGTCTGTAAAAGTCAGAATTGCATGTACCTTGCTGAATAGATTTTGTGTGCTTGCAGAAGGAAATGCAGTTATTCCATAGTTTTTCTCAAGAGTATGTGCTTTTTGTCTCTCATGTGCAAGAAGACTTTACTGATTCTTTAGCTCCATTTTTTTTGCTAGTTTGTGAAAATAAAGATTAATGAGAAACAGGTTAAACTCCCTGTAAATATCAGGGGGCATATTGGACTAGGTTTTTAGATATTTAGGCATCTAAAAGGCCAACAGGTTTACTTAATGTTCATATCTGTTCCTTTTCAATTCCCGTGGAAGACAGACATCAGACCTCCCATGTTTTCTTCTGGAAGTTTCAAAAGAGTCTGGTTGTGGGGTTTTTACCCTGCATATGCTTAATATTTGTGTCTATTCATTATTTTAGAGTACTGATCTGCTGAATACCCTTAAGGTGGCCACATTCGACGTGGTTATTTGCATTTCAACCTTCATTTGAATAAGTCCTAAAAATGTCTTGCTTAGTAGATCTTTGGTTTAAATGTGAACTGCGTAGGTACTGACTTGCTATGTCTTTTCTGAGATAACAAGTGTGGTACTTAACTGGCAGCAACGATTACATGCTGTGATAGATGCACCAAAGTGTAGGTAAACCTCCTGTCACTGGACATGGGTGGCATTTCAGGAAAATGAAGTAGAAAATGATGAATATATTTAGGGATGACTATTTAAAATGAGTTTTCCTGCTTGGTGACATGACTTATTGAAGCTAGAGGTTCTCTTGCTTGGCTTCAAAGTCATATATTCCCAAACTAATTTTTGTGTTGCGGTATCATTGAATTAACCACAAAGAATAGGTAAGCAAGTTTTGCCAGGCTTGATGAAATCCAGAGAGATTTAGTTTTTCCTTAGTTAAAAGTGGCTATAACTAACCTTTCTGCTCTTGAGTGTTTAATCTTTAAGAATTCCAGCTAGAACTTTGGCCTGAGCATCAGTCGCTGCTCCCAAGATCCTACGCTGAAGCTTTATCCCTCTTCCCTTCTGTGCTTTTCACACTTAAACTTCTTTTCTTTTTATCATGGTCATGCTTTTGAAGGTAACAGAGTTCATATAGACTAGAGTTTTTTCATTTTCCAGATCTAAATCTGCTGCTGCTAAGTATTGGGAGCTGGGGGATGAAGACAACATAATTTGAAATTTCTGTTTTTGTTAGAGCAAAGATTACACAGAATCACACAACAGTTGAGGTTGGAAGGGACTTCTGGAGATCATCTCATCCAACCCCCCTGTTCCAGCAGGGTCAGCCAGATCAGGGGGCCCAGAATCACATTGTCCAGCAAGGTTTGGAATCTCTCCAGAGAAGGAGACTCCACAATCTCTCTGGGCAGCCTGGGCCAGGCTCCAGCACCCTCACAGGAAAGAATTTTTTTCCTCCTGTTCAGATGGAACCTCCTGGGTTTCAGTCGGTGCCCGTTGCCCCTTGTTCTGTCACGGATCACCATTGACAAGAGTCAGGATCCATCTTCTTGCCTGCCGAGGGCTTTTTAGCTCTTGCTCAGCATTCATCAGATCCCCTCTGTCTTCTCTTCCCCAGCTGAACAGCCCCAGATCTCTCAGCCTTTCCTGGGCACAGAGATACTCCAGTCCCCTCAGCATCTTTGCAGCTGTGTTGGACTCTCTCCAGTAGTTCCTTGTCTCTCTTGAACTGGGGAGCCCAGAACTGGACACAATAGTCTAGATGTGGCTTCGCCAAGGTGGAATAGAGGGAGAGGAGAACTTCCCTGAACTTGCTGTCCACACTCTTCTTCATGCACCCCAGCACATCATTGGCCTTCCTGACTACAAGACTATGTTTCGGGCTCATGGTGAACCTATTGTCTACCAGGACTCCCAAGTTCTCCACAGAGCTGCTTTCCAGCAAGTCAACCCCTCACCTGTACATGGGGTTGTTCCTCTCCAGATGCAGGATCCTACATTTGCCCTTGTTGAACTTTATGAGGTTTCCCTCCACCCAGCTCTCCAGCTTGTCCAGTTCTTGCTGAATGGCAGCACAGCTCCATTTCAGCCTCTCTTCCCATTTTTATACCATCAGCAAACTGGCTGAGAGTCCGCTCTGTTCCTTCATCATAGTCATTGATGACTATGTTGAACAAGACTGAACCCAGTCCTGACCCCGGGTACCACCATGAGCTATAGGCCTCCAACGAGACTCTACACCACAACCCTCTGAGCTCTGTCCTTCAACCAGTTCTCAATCCACCGCATTTCCACTCACCTGACTCACACTGCCTGAGCTTACCTATCAGGATGTCACGAAGCCTTGCTGATAAGCTTTAGTGAACTTATTTCTTTCCCTCCCCTTCCCAGATGCAGGCTGGGAGTTGTTGTGAAGTTCCTTGCAAGTATAGGTCTTTCAGGAAAAACACCTCAAGTCTTGACAGCACCATAATTACCTCCTGGGCAGTGCATAAAGGGATGGATAGGGATCAGGCTGATCCAGGCTAGGTTCTCTTTGCCCAGGTTTGCTCTTTTCTCCTGTGGGTGCTGAGAAATAAGTCCCTTAGAGTTCAAATGACAAATCAGAATATTTTCCCAGAATTCCAAGTTGCACAGCTACCTGCGCCCCGTCCTTTTCTGAAACAAATTGTGTGGAAATAAAACAGGTTGTAATTGCTTGAAGGGATTGGCCTTGACCTTATCAGGAGGCAATTTTGTTGTGGTGTCCTTTGCGCTCCCTGTAACGGCTGGATAGTGCAGTGATGAGGTTAAATGAAATGGGCAAATGCAGGTTAAATGAATTGTTTATATCTGTTCTCCAGGCTCTAATTTTACTCCACAGCTAAAACAGGCTGGGAGAGAGAAGGATGATGCTTTCCTGAAGGAACACCTGAAATTGTACCTTCACAAGCAGAATTATTAACTTCAGGATTCTCCTCAACGGATTTCTGAAGCTACATGGCAGAAATGAACTTGCTAAGTAGCAAGCCAGTTGTAACTAGGTTTTTGTAAGCATGTGTTGGTGAAGTGACACCACAGTTGAAGGCTGGGAGAAAAGGATAATCACTGCTGGAGGGAGTTTATGACCTCAGCAAAGAGCAAACTCTCCAGGGCAAGCGAGTAGAAAATTCCTATCATTTTTCAAGATGTGACCCTCTTAGCTCTGGTTATAGGAAGAGGGACTGGGAGCCACGTAGCTCTGAAACACATCCTGGTATCATTCTTCTGGAAGTCTTTGTTCAAAACACCCTGGTAGCTTGAACCTTTCTGTAACGCGAGTGCGGACTCACAGCCTGCTGCCCTCCCCTAGTGTCCTTGCATGAAATGCAGCCTGGCAGATGAATCCTGAATGTTTAACAGAAAAATTGCTCTAAAATATTTATTCTGTAATTGGGTCGAACAGCTTTTGCTCTCCAATTTAATCAACTGTTTTAGACCCACTTCAGGCTGCAGGTAATAGACTAAAGTGAATATTTTGGATCTTTCCTCTTTTGCATTATTCATTGCCTGTTGTCTCTGTTCTCATCTTGCGAGATGAACGACCTCTGTTTTCACTAGTTAGGTTTTGATTTATTCTTTCTTCAGCCCGTGTAATATTTAAACAACTCCCAGACAGATTTGGAAGATAACTGCTGGAAGACACGAAGTGTAGGAACGCATTGATCCAGCATCCACTGATGCATCAAAATGACAACACCCATTTGAGGGGTAAGTGGACCAAGAAGAGCTTGTATTTGAGGATTTTAAGTCGTCTCTTCCACAAACCAATTATTTTTTATATTTTTTTGTTCTGTCAATATTAGAAAACCAATTCCTTTTAATCTTTTCCTGATGACTCATCTACTCTTTGATACTCTTAAGACTGTCTAAAACTCTGACTACACTTCTTGGCAGTAGAACTGTTTCAAGAAGTTTGTCCCCGCGGTTCATCCTGCTTAGCACAGCAGTTGCAATGTATAGGCCCTATAAGGGGCTGTGCTCCAAGGAGTGCCACGTGTTAGAGGTTAATCCTAAATCATATAGAGCAGAACACAGAAATATTGGAGAGTTTAACTTCAGTAATAGTGATAACCTGGCAGCATACCCTTGTACAGCGGGTAGTGGGGTGGATAAGAATGAATGAGGAGTTGGGGGGAATACAGCAAGAGGTGGTAGCACTGAGAATTCATCTTTAGTGTAAAAGGTAAGTCTTGTTTCCAGGGAGCAAGGCAAAAATAAAAGTGGTTGGTTGGAGCTGGATAGCATGTTTTGAGCTACGTACTTTCCGCTTTTTGAGTTGGACAATGTATTTGTGCTTGATATGTCTCAAATCCTTCCTAAGGAGGAATAAAGTTTATTGACTGGAGGAAGAATACTTGCTGTGTGCAGCTACATGGATAAATCACTTGCTTTTTACTTGAATTACCTCTTTTGCTTCTTTCCTCCCTGAAATCTTCCGTTCGAAATAACCGAATGAGTAGTTTAAGTGCTGTGCAAACAGAGGGATGTAGAGAGGAAGACAGCGACCGCTTGAGCAATGACACAACTAGTTTACACTCCTTGCTTTAAAGAGGGAAACATGTTTTTTTCAATTCAGAAACCATGCTTGAGTGGCTCCTTATGCAGGAGCCATGTATGAAGAGCGTGAGGGCCTGTGTTAGAGGCCCTGCAGAACAGTTCCCTTCTGTTATTTCTCCATTTTTGGCAAGTCTTTGAAATTAGTTTGGTGATTAATCAAACTGTTGATGTACATCACAAAGAGGTGATCATGTGGATAAACTTGCTTAGAAACTACTTTCTCAACCATCATAGCAAATTTAGCCAAGCATTGAAACACTTCAATTTCCCTTTTTTTTTTTTTTTTGGTCTTATTTCTGTGCCAGAAATATTTTAACTGCATTAAATATCCTTGGATATCTTTGTATGAGCCAGTGATAACTTTTCTTATGTCTGTGAGCCAAGAAGCTAATGAAGGTTGCACAGTTCAGTAAAATATTTTTCTCAGCCTTGCTGCCGTAAGGAAATGGTTGTGGAAGTTTCCCTGGATTGTCCTAAAGAGCAATGAGCGGTGGACTGACAGGAGGC
Organism: Baryphthengus martii; assembly: GCA_013396935.1. Taxonomy (NCBI): domain Eukaryota; kingdom Metazoa; phylum Chordata; class Aves; order Coraciiformes; family Momotidae; genus Baryphthengus; species Baryphthengus martii. The sequence continues at coordinate 156,949 of VWZK01019940.1, forward strand.
AAGGACACCTGAAGAGGGTGGGCGTTAGGAAAGCCTGTCAGCAACATATACTGGGGTTTGGCAGTTTGCTATGGGATGTACTGGGCTGGTAACAACACGGTACTGTCCGGATGACTGGGAATTTGGGACAGTGGAAGTAGATATTGGTTTCCTTCCTCTGGTAAGTTTGATTTGCTATTCTAAAATCAAAGAATTATAGAACGGTTTGGGCTGGAAGGGACCTTAAAGATCATCTAGTTCCACTCCCTGCTACCATGGGCAGCGACACCTCCCACTAGACCAAATTGCTCCAAGCCCCATCCAACCTGAATTTGAACACATCCAGGGATGGAGCATCTACAACTTCCCGGGACAACCTGTTCCAGTCTCTCACCACCCCCAGAGTGAAGAACTTCCTAATTTCTAATCTAAATCTCCCTTCTTCCAGTTTCAAGCCATTATCCCTCATCCTTTCACTACAATTGATAAAAGACCCTCCCCAGATTTCTGACAGGTCGTCTTTTAAAGTACTGAAAGGCCACCAGAAGGTCTCTGTGGAGCCTTCTCTTCTCCAGGCTGAACAAGCCCAACTCTCCCAGCCTGGCCTCCCAGCAGAGGGTTCCAGCCCTCCCAGCATTGCTGGGGCTCCTCTGGCTCCGCTCCAACAGGTCCCTGTCTCTCCTGTGCTGAGAACTCCAGAGCTGGACCCAGCAGAGAAATAAATATTAAAATACTATTAAAATAAATAAAATATTAAAATACTGTGTGGCTGGTACCTGGAAAGAGGAAAACCTTAATGTGACTGGAATGACTGGCAAGGCTGTCCGAGGACAGCCGGCTGGAAGGGGAACTTTTCAGTGGCTGAACACGTGCAAATGTGCAAGTGAAAATGAAATGCTGAAGCTGCTGATTTGGGATCTGTTGTCTGTTCCCAAAGGATGGGTCTCAGGTTCAGCTGCTGTGCTCTTTCAAGCATTCAAACTGTGTGCTCCGTGCTAGAGGGTGGGGGTGACATTTGCACATCTCTTTGACTTATTCAAATGGGGTATGCGACGGGCCAAATAAACATTTTCAGTGCTGTATAGAAAGAGTTTTCAGGTTTGTACCTGGCGATTAGTAACCGATTCCAGTTTGAGTTGGATTTTGATCCTTGTCTCTCCTACTTACTTCATACTCTAGAGCAGAGCTGTGGGTCTGCTTCCTTCTGCATGCTTCACCACCAGGAATTCGCTACTGGAGAACTGCAGCTGAGCCACCATTTCTGATGGAGCAGGATGGAAAATTCTCCCCCATTGTTTTACTCTCCCAATAGCTTAAAAAAATCCCAACAAGCAGTGGGCCAGTTCTCCAAAATTAAGCACCTGAGCCTTTTGCTTCAATATAATTAGTATTTCTGCATATGAATACCTTCCCTTCCTCTTCCAGGAACAGAGTTTGTTTTCTTTATGCAGTGTGATTTGAGGTGACTCCCCGTCTATGTGGACGTAAAGTGCCTGTGTTAGTGGGTTGTGTGTGGTGGTGTGAGCTGTGTTTTGAACATGCTGAGGTCAGACGTGTGGTTGAGGGAAGCTGGTAACCAGACAAGGGCAGCCTCTGGTGCCATAAGTTCTCGATGGCTGGTGACAGCTGGGGAAACAGCTGCAAATGCAACCTATGAAGTTGCCTAATATGTGGCATAGCCCAACCGTGTATCACTTCTTGTATTTTAGATTTGCTCTGAAAAGAGCTATCACGAATAAATGCGGATAGCTTTGGCTTACAAAGGGCTTGTGGAAATGTTCAGGGTGACAACAGAGCCGGTGCTTGTAGGAGCTCCTTTCCGCTGTTCTGCCTGTACCCAACAGCCACCTGTGGGTGCTTTGAAGGTGCTTGTCGCTGGTTTAGTTCACTGAAATGGGTTACTGCTCTGAAAGTCTCGTTGCCCTCCACTTTATGGTGGTCACTAGTGGGCCTGTTGTTCAGAACCGCAGTGTAACTACATCTTTAGACACCTTCTCGTGTGTCAAGCGTGGGTGCCACGTGGGCTGTGGAGATTGATTTGATGTGTATGGAAGACCTTGCTGCTTATTTGCAAGCTGTGTTGGGGCGGGAGGGAATTAAAAAAAAAGAAAAAGTATTGGAAAAGTACAATATAAACTATGTCCAGACTGGTTGAATAAAATCTTCTTTGTCCTGTATGTGTGCATGTCTTGTATCAGTAGCTTGCTACGTGCTGTAAACTGAATTCTCCTCAAGGGGAGACAAATCAGGAGTACAAATTCACTGGTTCGGAAAGATAAACCTATTGTGAAATAGTCTTTTTGCTCGTCTTTGGATTTTTTTTTTTTTATTTATTACTGTTGACAATGTTTTGGGGCTCCCCAAAGCCCCTGATTTTTCTTTCACAATTAAAAAAATTAAAAATGGAAAAACTCTGCTTTTTCAGCTTGTAGAGAGTTCTACAAAATCATTCATATTTTAGTAGCATGAGCTGCCCTTACAGTACCATCTTTGATAGCTTATGCATTTGCTGTTTCTCCAGGCCACAGGACTGTAAATGTTGCTGTTGTGGCAAAAAAGTCAGGGGAAAAAAAGGATTCCCAGGATTGACTGGCAAGAGACCTTGGAGATTTTTCTTCTTGCTGTGTGGTAAAACAATCTAAAAAGCATTCACTGTGTTACTACTTTAGTGATTTCAATTGTATGAGTTTCCTTTTAAGGGATATGGAATATTTTTGCTTGGTCTGCGTATCAGACTCCTCTTGTTCCCAGGTGCTGGAGCACATCAGAGAGGAAAAGAAAAGGTGCCAGTCACCCAAATGGCTGTTACAAAACACACCTTCTGTGAAGAGCAAACATTGACACGACTTTAAAGCCTGCATTATTGTCACAACCTTCATTACGAGCAAGCTCTCTGCTTTTTCTTGCCCTTCCCAAGGTCCAGGCCAAGCCACTTACTGCACAGAAGGCAGCTCATCAGGGATACTTGTCTGCTTGAGTGAACTGATGTTTCCAGCTCACACCATTAAAAAAGAAACTTCATGTCACTCTGGCAATTGGTAAAGGCAGAAAGGTGGTCAGGCCTGCTGCTGTGCAGGGGTACGTCTTTGTGTAGCTTCCGCTTCCACTGTCAGCCAAGAACTTCCCAGGCTCATCTTTCTTTGGAAATTGGAGTCGATGACCTTTAAAGGTCCCTTCCAACCCCAAACATTCTATGCTCTTTCTGTATAGTGTTAGACTTAGGCTGTAATATCTCTAGAGAGAATCAAACCAAATAACCAGGTGAAATTTGATACAGAAGGAAGTAGATGTGAATTTTGTGGGAGCTCAGCTGAGCAAACAGGATCAGACTGAAAGAAGATACTCACAGCTTGGAAATAGCACTGTATTTTCAGGTGCTTTTCGGTCCTGGGCCAGACTGCAAAGTGCCTGCTGTTGTGGTTATAAATCCACTGTTACAAAATCTGGATTGTGTAAGTGCTTTTCATCCTCACGTCACCAAAGATAGATGGATTTAGTGGTTCAGAGGCAAAGTGTGGAGGGAATGAGTTGCTGAAGCAGATGCTGAGAAGGTAGTTGGCTGCTGCTGCAGGAGGCCTTGGTGTCTCAGACTTCCAAAATGGTTCCTCTGTGCACATTGGTATTTTGGACCGAAGGTTTTTCCTAGAAGGAGAAAATAGCTGGTTTAAACTTGCCTGTTTTATGGCTCCTTGATACTCTGACAACTGATTTGGGCACAATGACCTGTTAAGTGATTTCTTACTGTTTACTTAACTACTTCATTTGGGATCATTGAAGGAACCAACAGGTGGAATAGGTGGCAAAACACTCCCTTCATAGAATTTAGCCAGTCTAATTTCATGTCGATTTGAGTTAGTCTGCTTTCAAAGAGATGTGAGGTGCAGGAACCTCTTCCAGATAGCAGCAAAGGCCCAAACATGCTGTATTTTCTCCTAATGTGAGTAACACCTAAAGCAGCATTTCAAAGTTGGAGCTGATGGGCTCTAAAACCCTTTGCTGGAACATGTCACAGGAAGTCATAGACTTCAGGGTTGTAAAAATGAAGTAGGAACGTTCTTTGCACAGTCAGTGCTCAAATGTAAAAAACTGATGGTCTTCTGCTTGACCGTTACAGGTCATATATACAGTAGTGCTGCTGAAGTTACCCAGCGGTGGTTCCAACATCTCACTGTCGTCTTGTCCTCCTCAGGTGACCTTGGATGAGGCATGCCAAGCAGGTTGAAGTAAAGCTGTGGCTGCTTATCTTGCCTCCGTTGTTAATGATAAAGAATATATGATTCCCCAAGCAGTGCTGTGACAGTGGTGGTTGTATGCCTGTGTGATCTAAGGATCCGTGGGGGTTGTTTCTCTGGAGCTGTCTTCCCCCTCCCCCTTAAAATTGAGCATTGCTCTGTCAGATGGAAAAGATACCACATGTCAGCTAATGATTTGCTTAATAGAGCAGTTAAGCATCAGTGCAATCAATCTAGTGGCAGAGTTAAAATTATCTCCTAATTACATTGAGAATGAAAGAAATCCTGGCTCGTGGAGGGAGGAGGGAAGCAGGGAAAGAGATTGTGTTTAAATGCAATTCTAGGAAGGGCTGGGGCAGAAAAGGAGCTTCGTGTTTCCCTGTAACAGTGAGCGTGCCACTTGCATGAGTTATATCTGGCCAGATCAGAATGAGCATTTTAAACCTCTTGCTGGGCTGAAAATGGTGTGGGAAAGCTTATTGAAATCTATTTTGGGCTATGCAGGCTTTCTGTTTATCTTTCTATCTTCCTTTTATACAAAATCCATGAGTACTTGTCTGTCTTCCCCAGAAACAAGCCACTGCCTAAACTAGCAGGTCAGGGGTGTTGATTCTCCTGCTGGAGTATTTTAAAAGGAAGGTAGCAAGGCAGGCACACAGCACTTCACTGCAAATCTCCCAGTACCCAAAAGGGTACGTGTTGGACCTCCTCAAAACTACAGGGGCTTATTTGTGACTTTGGCAGCCCTGGAGGTGGCTGTGAAAGAAATGTCCCCAGGGACTCCTGCGGCTGATGCCAACTTCCTGGTACGCAGCAAGGGACCGTGAAGCCGATGACATCTGTACTGCGGATGGATGAGGTAACAGCACCACGGCGTGAAGCAGAGTTGGCTTTGCATGCTTGTGGCTTGCAGCCAGTGGGGATGAGGAAAGCTCCAAGTTCCTGCTGTGATTTCAAGGAGGAGGGGATTCAGGGGGTTTAAACATCATAGGAGGATGCTTCTGTCCAGGGAAGCTACATACAGACCTGACACATTGGTAAAGAGAAGTGATTTGGACAGGATGCTTTCCTAGAGATCTTGCTCCTTTGGTGAAACCAGCTATTTAATCTTCCTTAGGCAAGACTTTGTCTGGAAGGTGCAGAATTCCAAAATAAGATTTTCAAATGACCTGAGTTGAGAATAATAAATGTATGCGTGAAGACTCCTTCTCCCAGAAATCGTCCCCTCAACTGCCACACGCTTTCCTACAAACTTGTCAACAGGTTTTCCCACCAGCCCCCGGAACCAAAAAGGTGGTGGTTGTTCAGTGGTCTTGGAGATGATGCTTCTGGATTTTTCAGTGGTCTGGAGGAGGAAAGTTTTGGCAAGTCTTTGGTAATCCGAAGAGTCAAACTCGGTAAATTTAATACTCTAAATTTAAATCCATCTTTCCTTTCTACAGTAGGCAAGAACAACAGCAGTTATTACTGGTCAGACTTAATACTATATAATGTTGATCTATCCAACTTGCTTCTGTATTATTAAATATATTATTAATAACAAATTGTACCTACCATGAGATACAGAACAGGTCTCACAAATGTTTCTAAACCATTGACCACTACCAGACTACATGCCAGCCTGTAAAGCTCTTACTGGATCTCTTTGTTATTGTTATTAATTAAAAAGGTTGAAATACCATGTTGTGTGAAGTACATGACAGTAGCAGCCCCCTGATGTAATAAGGAAGGACTTGTGACAGCTTCTGATTGGTGATGATCTTGTTCAGAAAGACTGGAACAGGCCAGTGTTTTCCCGACCTTGCCAACACAACTTAACTTCATCAATACCTTCTTAGCTGTTGCGTGCTGAGGACCTCTCAGTGCCACCAAAAATCTGATGAGCTTAAATGAATTCTGTTGCTCTTGTCTGTTCACATATCACATCAGAATGAATCTTTGTTGGTTTCTAATGGGGAAAAGAAATTTGTCCTCCGAGGAGAAGGGTGTCCCAGTCACCCACCACCACTCTTGTAATCCAGTCTTCAGCTTTTTTTTCAAGATACTGGTCATATTCTTGAATATTCGTGAATTGCGAGAGCACAATGTAGAAGTGAGACTTTGCCCTTTTAAAAATTAGCTTCAAAAGGCTGAAGTACGCTGTGCCCGCCACGAGAAAGGGCAAGGTGAAAGGATTTTATTTTGCACTACAACCTCCTCGTTGATACTGGCACAAGGTTATTCCAAACGCCATCGCAGAAATCATGCTTGTTAGGGGACAAACTATCTCTTCCTGTCATCCATGTGGGATGTACCCTGGCTGCGTGGATTTACTGGGTTTTAACATTCCTGAAATAATACTGCTTGCCTTTGGTGCAGTGTCGTGCTCTGCCTTGCAGCGCTGTAGCAAGGCTGGAACCAGTGTTCCTAGCTACTGCTTTTCAAGCCGTGCTTCGTGTGTGGTTTTGGCTTCCATCATGACTATTTTCCCTCAGGAATTAGTGATCTTTGATATTTACTCTGGACTTGCTGTAAGTATTCAGGTTTGCGTGTCAAACTGTGATTTCCTTCCCCACTGATTTTTTTTTTGTTTGTTTTATTTTTTTGACTTGCATCTAGAGCTCTTTTATGGAATTGCCCAGTATTCAGCTGGACAGCCACTTAGGATGCTTATAGCCGGCTATTTTAGTACTTCTCTTAATGCTTTCTCCACGCCTAATGTGTTTTCACTGCTGCGCTGAGAAAGCCGAAGCTTTGCGTGCTATCTGACTCGAGAGTCCTATCAGGGGACTCAGGCTCTGCAAGGCTAAACTATTTAGTTGGAAGTATCTGGGCCTCATACCTGAGCTCTTAACTGGTAATGCCTTGCTGTTAGCTGTCTTGTCGTAGTTTTCTCTGTACGAAAATTAAGAAATACTGTGAAAAGAGGAATCTGCCTTCAGTGTGTCAGGAGAATATTTCTGGACATGGTCAGCAGATACAGTTGGCAAGAACGGTGGCTAGCAGCTGTGACAGCTGATTGAGGTTCACTTACATGTCAGTTTGATCCAGTTAACCCATAAGCTCAGTAGCAGAAGCTGATCATAATGAAGTCCTAACCCTGAATCACTCTTCCTTTATGTCTGGATCTTCGAGTGAGTTGATGTGCATTTTGGAGATGACTGCAAGCCGTGCCTCGGTGCAAGTAGGAGACTGCAGGACTGTGAACCCAGCAGATTTCACAAGCTTTGTAAACAAGGTGGAGTCCTACAAGTATGTCAGCTGTGGAAACTTGAGTTCTTCATCATTTGTTCACTCAATACAGCCAAAATAAGGCTACAGCAAGACTCAGATGGAAACTCTGACTTGCTTTAAGATGATGGCTTCTTAAAGTGGAAAGTGGCGTTAGTGAGTAAGACTTCAACTTTTCTCGTTAAGGAATCATAGAATTATAGAATGGCTTAGGTTGGAAGGGACCTCCGAGATTATCTAATCCAACCTCCCTGCTATGGGCAGGGATGCCTCTCAACTAGACCAGGTTGCTCAAGGCCTCATCCAGCCTGGCCTTGAACACCTCCAAGGAGGAGGCATCCACAACTTCTCTGGGCAATCTATTCCAGAGTCTCTCTTCCCCGTTGTACTGAAGAACTTCTTCCTGAGATCCAGTCTGAACCTATTCTCCTTCAGCTTCAAACCATTTCCCCTTGTCCTCTCAGACTCAGACTGACTGACTGGTCCTCGTTGAAGGTCTTGATAAATCTTCTGCTGTGTTTAGCCTGTTCTTGCTTGCACACACAAAGTTCTGGTTGGAAGAAACCATCAAGATCACCAAGTCCAACCTTTAAACTCAGCACTGCAAGGTCACCACTAAACCGTGTCCCTCGATGTTTTCTTAAAGATGTGTAGATGTGGTGCTTGGTCCCAGTGACACAGACAGCATGTCTCTGGTGCTGTGACTGTTCTGTAACAACTTGCTTGCACGGCCCGAGCGGTCATTAGGGGAAGGTTTTTGGCCCTTTGCTCATCATCTGACGCCAAGGCAAGGGCTGAAGTTGTCGGAAGGAGGTGTGGGTATCTGGGAAATCAGGGGGACTTTTACTCAACTTGCATGAGCACAGGCGTGGATGAGGTGGTGCAGTTGTGTAGTGGCTGATGGGGCCTCTTAAGACTATCCCCATAGAGGAGAAGAAACCTGGGATTGAATGTTGAGAGAACTTTAGCCAATAATTAGCATTGCATCCAAGGGGTAGGTTCATGGAAAGCAAGTACAGAGAACATCCTATTCTGCATGAGCTGCAGCCTTTCTTGGATGGAGAGCATATGTTTTGAAGTCCCTAACTTGATGCCTGTCCCTCTGTGGTTTTTCCACAGGGACTTTTTTGCTGTTTTGTGTGTATACTTAGTTTTCCTCAGAAGAACGATTCAATTTTCATTAACTAGCTGAGACTGTCAATGAAAATACAAACAGTAAAGATGTCTCTGACAGCCTGTGTAATTCAGAGCCAAATTGTAAATTGCCTTCTTCTAGGCCACTGAACACCTATCACAATGCATTAAACCCAGTTTAATTGATTTGGAAAAGCTTTAAGGAACTGACCTAGCCAAAGATCTCCCATTACTTTCAATTCCAAATCCTCCTCTCCCAGAATAATCTCTTTTCCCAGGGCTGTTGATTCTTCAATGGTCTTAATGACTAGAAAAAAATGGTCATTTTTCCAGTGGTTCATTTCTGAGGCTTCTCTCAGTCTTTTAATCTGAAATAAGCCTCAGTGTTCAGGTTGGAAGGAAGTCTGAACTGGAAACCCTTTGTCATGAATATATCTGCAGTGGGGTTTACAGATTATAATTGGGCAGTGAGTTCAAATTGGCTTTTCAGGGCTGGCTATTGAATGAAAACCGTTTTGTGTTGTCTCGGATCTTCATCATGTCTTATTCTTTGGATGAAGCTGCAGCAGTTTCTATAGGAAAAATTTTTAGATGATTAGAGGTATAAGCAGAGTAAATGTTACATTTTGGATTTTTAAAACAAAAGAAAAATACTTGAGCTGAAACAATCTGGAAAATTTCAATTAAATTTCTACTAAAACACTCCTGTTGTGATCTGGATAATGTAGAGTTAGTACAAAATAATTAGTTATTCTTTTTAAACCAAAAATACCAATATACAGCCAAGTGTTTGGGAACTCCTTTCATACAGCTCCCCTATAATCCTAGTTTATCTTATACAGTGGCAATGGTTAGCTTGAGAACTATTGAAAATATGTAGGGAAGGTTTGGATCTGGTGTCCTTTAACTCATGATTTAATGAAGGTATTGCCTTAATCATTATATAGACTGAAGGAGTGTGTGTGTGCACAGTGCATGTGCCCATAAACCCAGTTTCAGCTCGTTTCCCTAAGACACAAGAGGGAGGTTCAGGAAGTGAGTGTTACTGGGAAGGGCCATTAGTCACTCCCTTCATCAGTGATCAATTAAATAAAAACCTTTTAACCTCTGAATCTTCTTCTTGTCTTCCCAGAGGTGACTGATGAAGTAGTCAGTGCACACACTAGAGTTCCAGTCAGACCCAAGGTTGGGAATGGGAGATTTCCGGGGAGCAGGGGGTTTGGGGGAGCAGTCCCATAGATGCTAAGATGGTAAGTACTTGTCTTCTAGAGCAGGACCAAAGTGGTTCTTTCAAACACTCCCTAGCCAGGGTGGAACTGTAACGCAGCAGTGTTGGGGAGCTTGGGAAATACTGCCAAGGTTGTTTCTGAAACCACACAGAGATTTCTATGGGGTCACACATGGCTATTCTCTGAGTCCCCAGTTTCCACCTCCTCGTCTCGCATAGCAGCCAGGTGAGCTGAGCTGAGGAAACCTTCAAAACTGAATTTAAAGTGGTATTTAAGCATCAGGTTCCAAACAAGCATGTGTTTGCTCTTACTGCGCTTCATTAGTGTGTCAATAAAGATCTACCTCTGCAAAGCGCTGCCTTTCACTTGTGTTTAACTTCTGCCCAGCTGCCTTCTCTAGACACATACCTGTGTCATGCAGAGGGTGAGTGTTGAGTCATTCTTCTCTTAGGGTGGAGGTAGGAGGCCATCCTATGAAACAGAGGTACAAGGTACACCAGTAAAAGATATTAAACATTAACATTTAGGGATATTAAATTTGGGTGTAAGTTTTCTTGGTCTGTGGTCCGGTCACGCAATGAAACAATGCTCTTTAATGGCTTTTAGAGTATTTATTTTTTATCTCTTGCTCTCCAAAGATCAACTGTTGAAAACAGCTCAGGTGTTCTAAGTACGATGCTCCTGAGAGTCTCCAGGAATTAAAGTATTATCTAATGAATAAAGGCAATATTTGGCTATACAGATGGCCCACAGTTATCTACTGCTGGAATGGGATGTCTCTCTTGGTTACAAAGTACCTTGCATTCAGGATGACCCCTAAATCTGTGGGCAGCACTGGTTAAACCAGGTTTTTCTCTAAGAGGTAAGATATTGCTGCAAGGAGCAGGGAACTGAACTCAATAATCCTTATGGGTCCTTTCCAACTTGAGATATTCTATGATTCTGTCTGATGGTGTAAGAATAACTTGCACGGGAGCATAAGTGATTTAGAAGTCAGAGTTGCACAGTAGCATCCTTATGGCAGGATGCTTATCTAGGGGAAAAGTGTCAGGCATCTACCCTCAATCAAAGGGAAGATTTCTCCAGGGCTTCCCAATAAGATGTGTGTGTTTGTCTTAGGACAATGTTTTTTTGTCTTAGGACTTGAACTCTGAATGTGAGAGCATCTGTAAAACTTACCTGGCACTTCTGGGCATTGCTCTTAAGAGCCTCATAAAGATTCACTCCTAAAGATAATTCAGGCTCCACGTTTACCCTGAAAGGTTCATGATCCAAGAGAAGGAGCGTTGTCTTCAGTGCTTGGAGTGATGTGATGTGGCTTGGTGGGTCCAAAAGCACTGCCTCTTACTGTCCAAAACTCTGCAAACACTACTTGAGTTTCTGCTCCACCAGTTCCCTTTTTGAACCAAAACCAGGTTGGATAGATGAGGGGGTTTTGTGTGTGTGTGTTTGTGTTGTTCTTTTTTGCAGGGAATCAATTAGGGAATTGATGGAGTAGGACTCCTGCAGTACTGTCATATACTGGGCTGCTGTGGCATGTGGAATATTGTACCTCTCTGTATTTCAGAGCGTGCAGCTTCTCCAAAGCTATGTGTACGCTGGCGCCAACCCTGAAGCCTACAAGAGCCTGTTGTTTCTCAAATCTCCCTTTGTAACTATTGTTTCATTCTCGATTTTGTTAAGTGCCAGGGATCTCTGTGAGCTGCAGTTGCCTCCCCAGGAAGGTCTTTGCAAGGTGGGAGGAGAGGGGTAAGAGCTCTTCTTTTAAATTGACTGTAACAAAGGCAAAAGGAATTGATTGGTGAGTGCCGGAGGAAGGAAAAGAAACAAAAAAAACAAACAAAAAAATGACAATAAACTGCCCTGGGGGAATTGCTGAGGGGAATCTGTCTGATTCCATCTCTCTGGTTATAAAGTTCTCAGCCATGAGTGACTGAGGAGACAAGAACATGAACCCTGAAATCAATGGGATCAGAACTCACTAAATTCTTCAAACTGCTTTTTAAATGAGGGTTTGTGACACCTTTAATTGGAGAAGAGAGAGAGGTACCATCCTTTTCAGCACAGGAAGATTCAAGTAATGAATCTGGAAATGAGGGAAAGGAATTCAGCTTTGCCTTGTCTTTGTGCCCAGATTTCAAGGCTGACACAGGCTTAAATGTATCATGGTATTTTCTTTGGTTTCTGGTTTTCAAGCCTTCAGAATATAAGGGAATTAAAATTCTCAGCTTTCTTTTTTCTGGGAACTGTGAGGACTGTATTAAAGAAATAGAATTCAAGCCATCCAATTCCAGCAAAGCAACAATATTTTCATAGTGAAACCGTGATCTGGTGTCACAGACTGCAAGGGTGATGTTCCAGCCCCTCTTTGGACTGCCTGCTAGAGGTAGGAAGGACTTTGCAGAGTTAGGATGGAAGGAGGAGGAGTGTGGCAGTCTGGCGTACCATGGCTATCATCTGATTCAAGTAAGAATAGCGTAATTCTCTGGAAGTTGTTGACATTTGCAATAAAATTTTGAATACAGACTGACAAAAGGCTTTGGATTGGGTTTTGGGTTTTTTTGTGGGTTGTTTTGTTGTTGCTGGGGGAAAAGTGGACAGTGGCATGGGAAGCACCAGTTGCAGTCTCTACAGCTTGTTTGAGCCATGTGCTTAACGTTGTCCGTTGAACTTGGTCCCTTCCGTTGTCTCCTCTTCCCAATCTTGTCCCCAAGAGGCTCGGATGAAGCCATCTAAAGCGGGGATGTTCGTGTTATAAGAAGCGCAACATTTCGGTGCCTGAGAGAGAGGCCCCATGAAGAACTGAGGAGCAATTGCTTCACCCTTTGAAATTTCTTTTCTTTTCTGCAAGAATTGAATCTCTGTCCTTCTACCCTCACCTCTTCCTGGATGCTGTGGATTACCTGTTTCTTTTGAGACAGATGGGCAAAGGAAGCAGGATGAGAAGGGAATATTTATAGCTCACCTCCTGTTTATGTTCCTTTCCTAGCAGATGTGATGAAACTCTGTACTAATGCTGGATGAAGAGAAAATTGAGGCAGGAATGAGAATCCTGGTGGCAAACAAAGACCATTTGCTAACAGTGTAGGTCATACAGAGTGCTTCTACATGCAAAGTTTAACACTTCCCACATCTTACTGGCAATTGCCTTTTTTTGTGTCTGTCTCCCCAGCATTTTCTTGTTGTTGTTGTTTTAAAAACAAAACCAGAGAGGAACAGCACTGCAGCTCAGACAGGTTCTCATTTGCTTGACTTTCATCTGCGAAAACGTCGCCCTATGGAGGCAGTGGGTGCAAAATGTTCTTTTCAGGGTGAAATCTGTCCTCTCATAGGATGTGAGCAAGGGCTTACTGGCAAAGAGAGAAAGAAATGAGTTCAAGCCAGTGGGGTTTAATTAAGCAGGCACTTGGGGTCCTGGGAGACAGGCTGTATGGTTTAACAAGGCAGCAGTGTGGACTTTCTTGGAAACTTAGGAGGGGGGAAAATTGTGTTCAGGGATTCCTCTGCCTTTGCTGCAGGCTCGTAGCAGGAGCACAACTCCCAGGTACAAGGGTTTTCACCACCATGCTCCCCTCTCCGGCCAAATATTTTGGATTTATTGCATGCCAGCTTGCTGCAAGGCAACAAAGCGATGTGATGGAAGTGCTACTCCTGCAAGAGCAAGTGCTTGCTGCGTAGCAGGCTCTCAAACAGAAGCCTGGCATGTGCCTTGAAGAAAATCCTTCTCATAATATTTACTATGCAATGTATCGAGCAAAAAGTTAGGGAAGGTCTTCCATACAGCGTTACTGATTTATTGAAAAAAATCTCTGCTAAGTTGGGCTCAATTTCAGAGGCAGATGGAAATTTTTATATATGGGTTTTTTTTTGTTGGGTTGCTTTTTTTTTTCCAAGGAGAGATCTTTGAAGCAAGCCAAGGTGCCCAGACATGTCTTAAAAGAATGAAAGCGGTGAAAGGTGCAGGCAGAGGTCTCTGGTGCCAGACTAGCCCATTTTTGCCTCTTCAGAGGTTTTTGAGGAAGCCAGGGAGGATGCTGAAAAAGCCGTTCTGCTGCCTGTGCTCCAGCATGGGGTCCTCTATGGGCCTGGGACAGATGGTTCCAGAAGGAATTTCCATTCCCCCGCTCCCCTCAAAAGTAGGGGAAGGAGTTGGCAGTGAAGGGGTCAGTTGGATCCTGGAAAAAAGCAATGGCGGGGGAGGGGGCAGAGGCGGGAATGTGGTATTTTCTGTCTGGGAGGGGTTTTTTTGCTATTATCTGCTTTAATTAGTTTTTGAGTCCGTTATGGCAACGATGGTGATTGGTGAGTAATCTCCCTTCCTTTATCTTGACCCATGAACTTCTTCATCTCGCATCCACCCATGAGGAGAGGAATAAGAGAACAGCTGGCTGGGCAGCTGAACATGGTCAAGACACCACAGTTATAGGTACTTAAATCCAGTAGGAGCTTACGTACTGGTGCGAAAAAAATACTAGTTATTTAGTGAGTTACACACCATGGACTTTTGAGGTGGGTGGCTTGGGTCACTGTGATTGCTCAGAGAAGCTGGCAGCAATTTTTGTCACTGAGATGCTGACCAGGAGGTTTTAGGTTAACCTCTGTTAGAGCCAGGAAACTCTTTCAGATTTTCACACTGTGAAAGTTGGTGGAGAAAGGAAAAGAGCTGCTACTTGTTGGAAAAGATGAACTGCTTCATGTCTGACTTAAGGCAGCCTCATTCGAAGGAGGTCTTTCGTACATGTAAATTAAAATGTTGCAACTGGCACTTGCAAATCTACCTCTTAAAGTTTTCACTCGGGGCAAGAAATTTTTACATGGAAGATGCTGTTTTTCACACAAGCTCTGCAGCTTTTGCTGCACCGGTACTTCAGGTAATGAGTTAGCAGCATCTTTTACTTGTGTTCTAGATTATGCTTGTTTGTGTTTTGGTCTGTTTTTTTTCTGGACAAGTTCTTTTCTGATTTTAATTAGGATTTGGAGACTTGTTAAGCCAAAGTTGTCACCATTTTACCATTGATAATTACATGAAATGCCAAAATGTGAACTCTGCCAGATTGTTCCCTCTTTTCCCATCAGAAAGCACTAAAAGGCTGTTCTTTTCCAGTAAGAGCTTTGATTAACTTTTTAGTCACCCACGTAGATCTGAGATAGCTACATTAGGACCTGTAGAGATGTTGTTATTTTTACCTTGAGATTGTCCAATATAGACTATGACAAGGCTGGAGGAAGTGTTAGTTTTAGACAAAGGACTGGGATGTGTATTTTTTTTTTCTTTCATCCTGCTCCCTTAATCATTCTGAGAGTGAAGCTGCTGCGTAACCCCAGCCTCTTAACATGCATCTTACTGCAGATAAGGCAGGAAACAAAGGATCCAGTGGATGTGAAAAGTGAATTCCTGGATAAGGTCTCTTGAGACCCAGAAAGTTATTCTGGTGCTTAAAGCTTCTGATTTCACCAGTCTGGCTTCAGTGTCTTTCACACTCCAAATCTCACTTATTTTGGAAGCGGTGGACAAGTCTGTCTCGGCTGAAACCTGGATATAGTTATTGCTCACTTGGCTGTTGAAGTGATAAACTAGGGACCGTTTGTCTGCAGGCAAATGATGGTGTGATCTGGTCAGCAAAGCTTGAAGCAAGTTCCTCTCCTGCTTCAGTCCCGAGCTGCAGCCTTCTGGCACATTTCTACTGAAAGCTGTCGAATTGTAGATGTCGGATAAAAGGTTCAGACATGTTTCTCCAACTCAATTTTCAAACAACAGCTCCGCTTCGAGAATAAAAATGACTGATGATACCTGAAGCTCTCCCTAACCTTGGGTGACAGAAGATTCATTTAGGTCTCTGCTGACTTTGCGTTCATTTGTGTGTTTGGTTTTTTATTTTTATACTTTTCCTCACCAGCAGAGAATGTTCTCTTAGATAAGTAATTTCTAACAGCAGCAAGTATCACCCCACACAGTTCACAACGACAGGAGCAACAGATAACGTGTAGTTCAACCGGCATCCGCCTGGAAAATGCAACGGCAACGTACCGCTGTGGGGTTAATGAAACGGGGTTCATTGACACCCAAATCAGGGAGAAGGAATTGCAAGAGAGGCCACACACCTCAGCTTTGTGATGAGTCACTTAACATACCCTATTTTTCAATCCTTTTCCCCATTCCTGCCTGTATTTTATGAAGGCAGGAGCCTTCTGCAGCTAGTTTATACCTGTCAGATCCTCCTGGCCTCAAGCTAAAGTCTTTGCAGATGCTAACCCATAATAGTTTTCATTGATACACCTATTTTGGAATGGGATAACTGTCGGTTTAGTGACTTTTAGGATTTTTTCTGAAAACTGCTATGATTTTTGGGCTGCAGTGCATATCTAGTAGAAAGGCAGGCTCTTTGATGGGTGGTATTTCAAAACTAGATGATTAGTGTCAGGTAAAAGGGTTGAGTAAAACGGTGAAAAAGCACAAATCTGAAAGTGCCAGCTCTGCCACAGCATCGGGTAAAACAAGAATATAAACAGTGTTTTGTGGTAGCTTTCTCTGACGGGAGGTTTTGTGTCTCACTGTATAAATTCTGCCCAATTACTATTCTATCTGCTCTGATATGATTTTTAGAAGGATTAAAATTGAAGTGGCTGGTTTGAAAGAGAAAAATATATATATTTTTTTTTTTTAACTTCCTCTAAAGGCTTCCTCTCTCTTGGTAAAATTTGGTTCTGAAAACTGGCTTTACATGTGCTATGGCTTCTGATCATCGAACCTTTATTTTTAAATTTTTTTATTTTTTTTTTTAATAATGTAGTAGTGATGTCAAGACTGCAGAGCTTGAGGCTCTATCTGTAGTTTGCTTGAGTGTTCTTGACTTTTAAACCTGTTTTTCTTTAGGTAGGAGCAGAGGGGTTCCCTGGTGTTTATCAGTCCAGAAGAATTGCTTTTTTTCAAATGTAAAAAGGCAGATTTGCCCTTTGGTTCCCAATGTAGAGGTTGGGTTTTTTTTGTTAAATGTTACTTTTGCCAAAATGTGCAACTTCCCACGGAAGTTTGGGGTGCAGCTGTTGAATGCCCAGTTCTCTCTTCCTGTTAGCTGCCTGTGTGACTCAATGGGGGGAAGCTGAAAATGTAATTGCAAGGAGAAAAACTGACAAATGACTTGACTGATTTTCATTGTCCACACTGAGAAGAATGGAGTATAAATACAGCACAAATTAGAGTGAATTCCCGGAGCTGTCAGTGCTTTGACCACCTGGGCCATAGGCCCTGCTTTTAAGAATGACAACTGGAGCTGAAACCATCCTCAATTTGCACGGCAGAAAAGTGAAGTAACACATAAAGCTATTTTATGTAGATTATTGAAAGCAACCTCACAAAATATGGAGGTTTGGATAATTTGGCAGAGAAATAATCAACAGCCTGGGTTTTGTTTGCAAGCTTTCGCTAGAAATTTACTTTAAAGCCCCCAGCCCTACCTGTGAGATACCTTTAGGTAAATATA
Organism: Baryphthengus martii; assembly: GCA_013396935.1. Taxonomy (NCBI): domain Eukaryota; kingdom Metazoa; phylum Chordata; class Aves; order Coraciiformes; family Momotidae; genus Baryphthengus; species Baryphthengus martii. Next base: position 174,214 of record VWZK01019940.1, read on the forward strand.
CGTTTGGCAGCTGTGTTTTAGAAATCAACAAACAATAAAAAGATTCTGGGCAATCAGAATGTCCATATTGGACTGCAGCTGTTGAAAAATCTGAGTGCTATTCACTGAAAAAAATATACCATCGTAGAAAAGTGAGAGCTGGCGTTGTGCCTTTATTCTTTTTACAAACTGGGCTCTCTAGTGCCAAAGCTGTAATTTCACCATTGGAGAAGGATTATATGTCACCAGTATAATTTATGCTAGAAGACAGACTTGAAATCAATCTGATTCTAGATTTTCATGAACGAATTAGCCCCTTACCAAGGCTGCAGAACACACAAGCCATTTATACTCTTTCTTTGTAAGAGGGTTCTGTTTTGGTTTTATAGCCCCAGTGTTACAGGGCCGGGTTTTGTTTATTTTATCTTGAACAATTTGTTCTTATAGAATCATAAAACTGTTTAGGTTGGAAGAGACCTTTAAGATCATCAAGTCCAACCGTTAACCCAGCATTGCCAGGGTACCACTAACCCATGTCCCTCAGCACCACATCTCCATGGCTTTGAAACCCCTGCAGGGGTGGGGACGCCACCCCTGCCCTGGGCAACCTAGGCCAGGCCTGGACAACCCTTTTGGGCAAGAAATTGTTCCTCATGTCCAACCTAAACCTCCCCAGGCACAACTTGAGGCTGTTTCCTCTCTATGAACTTCAATGAGCAGACGTGTTTGCTGCTTGTATCTTAGAGTTTAGTTTCCCTCTTTAAGACCATGAAAGAAATGTCAGCACAGAAAACAACCTGAGAGAATGAACCTCTTAATCCAGAATGAACCTCTTAATCCAGAACTCCCTAACCCTCCCTCAATGTTATGCTAAAACTTCCTCTCTTTTTTTAACCTTTGAAGACCAATGCTGTTGTGTGATTTCCACTTTCCGTGCCTGTGCAATAATCTAAATTGATTCCTTAAAACTGATTAACTCAATGTAGCTTTAAAAATACATTTTTACATTGGAGAAAAACGTATCAGCTGTTGTGTTATACGTTCTTGCTTCAAACTACGTGCGTGGGGAGCGAGGTGTGTAGAGGTGAACTTGGCCGAGGAGTTAAGTCCTGCTGGGTGGCAGATGGGAGGAGGAGGAAGAGGCTGCTCTGGACCGGTGCTCCTGGTTTATGGTCACCCTGCAGCGGGTGGGAGGGGGGGACAGGAGATGGCACTGGGGTGCGATTCTGCCAGCCGAGCGGCACTGAACGTTTGTCCTTTTTGCTGTGCTTGTGTTTTCTAGGTGCATCAGAGGCTTTCTCCCTGGCAGAGTGTGAGAGTGGTCTATTGCAGTACAGTAGTGCCCTCTGATGGTGAGTAGCCACGTGGAGAAACTCCTGGCTCGCTTCTGACTCCACCACTAATTTCAGTTACATTCCCTGACCCCTTTTCTGGTTGAGGCTTTTTTGGCTAGGAAGTAATCCAGTTCTGAGTGAAGGAAGTGACAGAGAACAAAGTGAGTCAAGAAGAATTAAGGAAATGGTCAACTTTTCTAGTAGGTGTCCTTACAAAACTGTAAAGAGGCTTTGTGAAGAGAGATGTAATTCTGTGCGACTGTCCACATTTTTGGGCTAGATTTTTCCCTGATGCGGTTGTGAGGTCTGTGTGGTGCCTCGCTTTCAGGGGACTGTCTGCTCTATTAACTTCATTTATGTAACGACAGTCCATACCAGCCACGGGCTTTAATGGTTGGAAGCGCTGCTTGCTGTGCTTTGTAAATTGTAAAGCCAAGACAGCTTCAATTCCGGGACAGCTCAGACACTAAGGCTTTTTTTTTGATTAGGTTGTCGTAATGTAAAGCCAAAGGATGCACTGGTGGAACTTTAAAAATCTCAATGTGCTGCGATGCAAAGACGGGAACAAGCAACTCTGAGATCACTGCCTACTTCACATCCATCCGCGTGCTGCATGCAAAGACTAAAGCACTTACGCTGACTGACACCAGCAGTTAGTGGATCCTCTCTCCATTAAGGCTTGTTAATAAAGCCTGAAAGCTAATAAAGTAAAGGGCTCCGGCACAGTTGCTTCCTCTGCCAGGAACAGTGAATGTGTGCAAACACAGAGAACATGACTGCTGGGGAGAACTCAAGATAAAAACCTGAAGGCTTAAGTAGGTACAAGTGTAGAGGACGCAAGTAAGATTGAGAGGATAATATAAGTGTGTAGCTACTTGGGTGATTCAATTTTACCTCTCATACTGGGCTTGAATATTTCTTGTTGTATCTTCCAATAACTTCACCATTAACAGTAGTGAATGTTCAACACTGATGGCTTTGACCACACCCTTATTTTTTTTTTTTTTACTGTGCTTTGATTTGACCTCATGTGTCGCTTAGAGGAGACCTTATTGCCATGTCTCAGTACTTGAAGGGTGGCTCCCAAGAGGAAGGAGACTCCCTTTTTACAAGGAGTCACATGGAGAAAACAAGGGGAAATGGTTGCAAGTTGCTCCAGGGGAGATTCTGGTTGGAGTCCAGAAGACAATGCTTTACAATGAGAACAATTAAACATTGGGATAATCTCCCAAGGGAAGTGGTGGACTCCCCTACACTGGGCAGTTTCAAGACTCAACTTGACAGGGTGCTGGGCCAGCTCACTTCAACCAATTTTTATTTATGTATTTATTTATTTTGAGGTCCCTTCCAACCTGGCATTCTATAATTCTATGATTAGGCAAGAATAGAAATCTTTAAAAAAAAAATACTAATGACCTGTCACTGGTGCACATGTGGTTTAGTGACAATGTTGTGGTGCTTGGATGGCATTCATACCTCAAAGCAACCTCATGCTTAATATAGCATGTAAAGCTTTTAAAATCTTCTGTGCTCTCATTTCATAGCATCCCCAGGTTGTAGATGTCTATAAATGAAACACACTCATCCACAATTACTTCCTTTTGCTTTGGATTTTGTCAGGGAAGATCAGCCCAAATGTTAGCTCTGTGATTAGTGAGATGCCAAAATGCTTAGGCTACATAGTGCCTCGTGGTTGCCTTCATGCAGGCAAGATCCCTGGGGCTGCCAGGGCAGGGGAGAGCAAGGCACCGAGCCGTGTTGCGATGGCTTGTTAACAACTGTTACGTGAGCTATCTGTTGCTGGCTGTTGGGTTTGTGTGATTGAAATGGCCCTCAGAGTTCTTTTTTATTTGCCTCTGATCTGTTCCGTCTCCAATGCAGCAAAAATCTGACCAGACCTTACTTGTGTGGGAGGTGATGAGAGGATCAAACTGGAATTATGGACTTTCCTCAGTGGTGAATTAGGCTAGAAAATTATTTTGACAAGCTTTTTTGGAAGGAAAACATAAACCAGCTGTAATCCAAGACTTACTGAACCTGTCCTCTGAAGAAAAATAATTTGCTCTTTAATACTTCCCCTAAGCTGGAAATCCTCAGGGAAGGTTTTGTGCGTGTGCTACCGATGCTGGGGACTCTTGGTGAGGACTGACTTGTCGTGTTTATCTCTGTGGTCTCCATCTGGTCTATGGAGGGTTAAAATGCAGCAGGGCTGGTGCTAGTGGGTGCTTTCGCCAAAACTGGCAGTAACGGAGCTGCGTCGGTGCACACATTGGGATCTCTTTTGCTCTCTTAAAGGCAATGTTTTGAATCGAGACTGTTTTTCATGTTGTGCGGTTATGTAAGCAGTCCGTTAGTTAATGTTGCACATGCTGCTCACAGAACCAGTGAATTCAATACTTAAGTGGCTATTTTAAGCTTCTAAACGTGTTGATCGTTCCTTCTGAGCCTGCTATCACAAGTGGAGCCGATGCTAATCTATTCCTTACCAGTCTTGAGCTCAAAACACTTGAATGAAAGGAGGCAAAAATCTGATACCACGTGTCACAACAGCTGCTGATAAGGAGCTTGAAATTCTGCCGAACTGTCCAAATAAATTGTCAGTTTGCTTTATTATTTTTTTTCAGTAAATATCCAACTGAGTTTTAAGCTTCGAAACACTAAAGCTACAAAATCTCATCAAGGTATTTAGGTATTTAGAGGCTTCCAAATACGGAGACCTCTTGCAATGCTTTAGATGTTGTACACTTCCATACTTGATCTCTTCTACCTAGTCTTTAAAAATGACACGAGGATGTCTTGTCAGCATTGGTTAACAGTCCGCCAGAAGAGGAACAAGATCTTTGTATGCGTGATTCAATTCATGAAGGCATGTGACAGTGAACCCAAAAGCCTGAGAGAATTCTTCTTGCATTGTAAAAGTGTACTTGGTGCATTCTTTATCAACATAAACAAGCCTCCCTTTTCAGAAAGATGTGTCAGACAAAGACTTATCCCAATATGCAAATGATCCTGTGGTAAACAAGTTCATCATCTGACGGCAAATTGTTGGAAGGGGAGGTATAAAGGCTGTTGGGGGAAAACTTTTCTGAACAGTGACGTGCTCAGTGGTGGTGAAGCTGCACCTTGAATCCTGGGTTCAGTTTTGGGCCTCTCACTCCCAGAAGGACGTTGAGGGGCTGGAGTGTGGCCAGAGAAGGGCAACAGAGCTGGGGAAGGGTCTAGAGCATGAGCCTGGTGAGGAGTGTCTGAGGGACCTGGCGTTGTTCAGCCTGGAGAAAAGGCGGCTCAGGGGAGACCTTCTCGCTCTCGACAACTCACTGAAAGGAGCTTGGAGCCAGGTGGGGTCGGGCCCTTCTGAGAAACAAGTGACAGGACAAGAGGAAACGGCCTCAAGTTGCGCCTGGGGAGGTTTAGATTGGACCCGAGGAACAATTTTTTCCCCAACAGGATTGTCCAGACCTGGCCCAGGTTGCCCAGGGCAGTGGTGGCATCCCCATCCCTGGAGGGGTTTCAAAGCCGTGGAGAGGTGGTGCTGAGGGATATGGTTTAGTGGTGACCTGGCAGTGCTGGGTTAACGGTTGGACTTGATGATCTTAAAGGTCTCTTCCAACCAGAATGATTCTGTAATTCTATGCTGAGAACTAATTCCCTTTTGGTAGCTAAAATTAACATTCTTTGCTTCTACTTCTATTTGTGTGGAGTTTCTTGACCGTCTAGTTTTGCTATTAGCTGCTTAAATTGACTTAGCATGTCAATGTACGAGTTAGATGAGTTTAAGTAGAGAGTGTAGTTCACGTGGTTGGCCAAAGCTACAACAGGTGGGAATACTAAGCCAGATGCAGTGTGGGTGGGTGAGACTGCACAATCCTTGAGACATGGCAAATGCTCTGTGCAACGAAGACGACCTTATGATTTTACATAAGAAAAATACGTCGCAATCCAAAGTGAATCATTTTGAGGTGTGCTGCTATATCTCAGTAGCTACTGTTTGTGACTCAGTAGAGGGCTTAGGGCATATGAACTTTTAATTTCTTTTTTCTATGTATGGATATCCCGAAGGGCACAGAGTGGGCCGTCTTCCTGGCAGGAAAATAATAACTAGCTTAGAGTTCGTACCGGTCACTGCCATAAAGAAAGGTGCACTGAAACCCTTAAGAATGTTCTTGAAAAAGCTCCTGCCAGCACTAAAGAAATGGAAAACATTTTGTCTACACCTAAGAAGCCATGTCTATCTTCTGAAGTGCCAGAGTATTGATCCTGTGAATTTTAGATGAAATGACCTTGAAGCTTAACCTCAGAGCGCTGCTCCTTCAACCTCATGCTCCTGACTGCTCTCAAGTTTTTGTTGCCTCTGGACAAAGAGGAGGAAACCAGAACTAAACATGAATAAAGAGGTTTGGAGTAGGTCCTTCCTTGATGTTTCCTAATATATTCAGTCCGCCTTTGTCTTCTGGGCTATAAATCCTAATAAACTGCACAGTGTTTTGTCTTCCATAGTCCAAAATACTTTGATCTTCAACAACTAACCAAAACATCTGCGCTGCCATGTTGTGGCTTTTAGATAATGTGTTGCCTTTAGTATAAACCTGACTTGGGCTTAGGGGAAATATCTTTTCCACAAAATACAGAAAGTTTAACAGATACTGCCAAGTTAATGGGAGTGAAAACCTCTTGACACCCCCTCAGTTTTACTTTGATGGACACTTCTCTTGATAAGATGAACCCAAAATTTAATCTGTTTCATGTTCAACTCATAACTATGTTTCCCTCTTTTCTCCATGGGACAAATACAGAACTATTAGGAGAAGATCTGTTAATTTTTAACGATAAACTTGTGCTTTTGCCTTCTTTGTAGAAGTGACGGTGGTTTACCAAAACGGGTTACCTGTGATTTCTGTGAATCTTCCATCACGGCGTGAGCGTTGCCAGTTCACTCTCAAACCTATCTCGGACTCTGTCGGTGTGTTTCTACAACAGCTACAAGCAGAGGACCGAGGAATCGACCGAGTTGCAATCTACTCCTCAGGTGCTGTTGCTCACAAACCAATTGATTTACTTGCTTGCCAGCTATTTTCAGCCGGCCTTTTGCTTTTAAGTAAAAGTTTACCACTATGCTGCGAGTTCTTTGACATTTCTGAAAAAAACAGAAGGTAGAAGTGTCATTGCTAGAGGAAGAAAATTGTGAACTATTCCTATGTGGTGAGGTCTGCCAAGGAAATCCGTAGAGTGAAAGAGGAGGAAAATGCTCCTAATGCTTAACTTATAGACATCAGTCCTGATGGATTAGGGTGAGTTTCTTAGTTGGAAAGATGCAAACTATGTGACCTATGTAGAGTTTTTAATCATTTTCTAAGGAATCAAGAGGCGGTATGAGGGAAACGATGTCTTGCTTGATTATGAAAACTCAGTCATGTTTTGCTTAGTGCCTTCCTTTTTTGGTTTGCTTATTTGCCTAATGACTGTTTTGCTCAATCACTGTGTGTCTACTGGCTGCCAAAGCTCTGAAACTTTGTTAGAATGTCTTATGGAAGTGCCACCAAAGCAGGTGTTTCTTTAAGAAAGTCTTAGCCTGGGAGGGAGACATTTGCTAGGTTAATGATACCAAAGTTGTCCAATACCAGAGACTGAAGTAATTTCTCACACTGGGGGGAGAGGTGAAGGTCGCTCAAGCACTGCAAAAATATTAATTGCGTATTAATTAATGTAGAATATTCCAAGTGTGCAGGATGAAGGAAACTGCTTTTTATAAGATGACGCCAGATATCACAAATGTAGAAAAGCAGCTGCACAGGTAGCTCAGCGAGTATTGGCCATGTAAGGTCTCCCAGTATGTGTGTGTGTGTGTATATCTCCATCTTGGCGAAGAGTGTCCTCTCTGAGGAACACGTAGAAGTCCAACAACTGGATTTGGGGTGGCCAGGTACTTCAGTTCTAGGGTTTAATGAGTTGTCTATGCTTGCCTTGCAGATGGCACACGTGTCGCCTCCTCCACAGGCATAGATTTGCTTTTGCTGGATGACTTCAAACTGATCATTAATGACGTCACGTACCATGTTAGACCACCAAAGCGAGGTAAACCAGCCTGGTTCTGGTAAACATCAGAAATAAATTTCAGTATTTGGTTTGTCATTTAATTGCAGCATGCTTTATTAACTTGCTCCAGAACATAAAATGTTATTTCAAACGGAAACCCAACGGTTTCGAATCCTGTCCTTGGAGTCTAGCTTAGTGATATCCAAGTTAACAGAGCAGCCAGTAATCAAAAGCAAATATTCATTCTACTCAAAACTAATACCTTCCTTAAGAGGAATAAATTAAGAAATGTAATTTCTTTTAATTTATAAATCTTTCTGAGTTTTGTTTTTTTCTAATTTCTGAAAAGTAATTTAGTTGAACTCATTCTGAAGGGGTACAATATGAGATGGGAATGAGATCAAAACTTACATTATCTGATTTGGAAGAATAAATAGTTACCTCACTTGACAGCGTGGTTTCCTTTTAAGTGTGACACTTTGAATGTTGCACATGAACCTTGAAGCTAACAGCTGTCTGTTAGCTAACAGGCAGTGAAATAAATGAGACTGCTTTTACAAGGTGACATTACTAAGAATCAAATAGGAAGCGAAACCCACCTATTTTGATTCCATAAGAAAATCCCTTTAAATGATGGAGATTTTGAACACTTGAGTTGTTTTCAAGCTATAAAATCTGGCAAGAAGCTGGATGTTTTTCCTAGAGTTTGGAACTTCTTCTCTTATGTCTCTCTTCAAGAGGTTGATAATGAATAAAATCATCCTTAAGACAAAAGCTGTGGGGAACTCTTACAGTTCATTGTACCATCTTGACCAGCCTTCGCATGTGGAAGATTGGAATTAGGAGCACGGCACTGGGTGAGATGCCATCTCTCCTCTTATCTCCTATAAGGACTTTTTTCCAGTCTCCTAAAAGTCACCTGGATGGAAAAGTCTCCATTAAGACTGGGTATCTAAATCACTGGAAATCACACACCCAAACTCTGCATCCTGAATGTGGTGTTTCCACATGCTTACTGGACACTGTAAGTCAGAGAAGCAGAGTGAGGATTTTTAATAAGGCATCTCTTCTAACACACCACTCTGAGAGCAGGTGATGATCTAGTCATTATTTTTTTAAATCCAGCTAAATGAGAACACTATCATCTTAAATACTAGGTACTTTTTGATAGTCCCTTCAGTAGGAATGCATGGGGTTTTTCTTCACAGGGGAACAGGAGTCCTTTCTCTGGGAGGAGGACATGATGTGTTTTGTGTGCCTGGGCACAGACAACCAAGTCACTTCTTTCCCTTGAGCTACTAGTGGTAAAACTTAAGTTGTCCATTGCTTTTCACACACTGGTAAAATCATATTTTGAGAACATGAGGTACAAGCCCAGGGATGCTGCAAAAATTCATTTAAAAAAAATAAAAAATCTTTATTTGACTAACATCAAATTGTTTCGCTTTAATTTGAAACTTGGTTGGTTTTTTTCCATATGGAGTATGTAACACAATCCCACTAGTCACAGCTCTTTTACAAATTGATTTCCTTTAGGAATCCTTTTTTGTGTTGAAACACAGGGATCGAGACAGTTTCTGTTAGTGGCCCTGTTACTGTCTCTCTTAAAATACCACAAGGGAGAATTTCATCAGCACAGCAGGGAGTTGCCATAGAGCATTGGGAAATAATTCCTAACGTTGGTACTCAATTCTCAGAGGACTGCATGTTCTGGGACTGCTAACCCGAGATGTTTGGTTGCCATCATCAATAGCTGAGGTTGCTGATGATCTGTCGTCTGAATTCTGGCTGTTTCTCGACAGCTGGCGTGATGGATCATACCCATTTAGTTGTTCATTTGCCTTCATGAGGTAAACATGGGTCAGAAGTAGCTGTTGGTATCTGACCAGCTTGAGAGTGTGTATCTCGTTTCCTTGTTCTTATCAAATTTTAGGAATAACCAATAATAAAGCTTCCTTTTCTTTTGGAGAAATTGTGTTAGCTGAGAGCACTGGAGCCCTTCCAAAGGCTTCTTTGTTGAAAAGATGGTTTCCTGCGTGTCCTGTGCAGATTAAGAGCAGTTTCTGAAGAGCCTGTGAGAAGTTCTGTGGATACATGCATATAAAGCAATCTCTTTTTTTTGTTTGTTTTTGTCTAGAGCTCTTAAGCCATGAAAATGCAACGACGCTGAACGATGTCAAGACATTGGTTCAGCAGTTGTACACCGCCTTGTGCATTGAGGAGCACCAGCTGAACAAAGAGAAGGAGCTGATAGGGAGGCTAGAGGAATTGAAGGAGCAACTAGCACCACTAGAAAAAGTGAGAAGCTTCTCATTGTAGTTTACTTACCCTCCCAAATGCAGCCTTAATTTCTTTCGGGGTTTTAATTAGGTCCCTGGCATACTTCAAATAGCTTTAAGATCACTGAAGCAGAAGTTGCACTAAGAAGATACCAAACCAAGTCTGTTCCTGTTTTTCGTGGAAGTACTTTTGTTTCCTTGCTTTATATAATTGGAACGGAACTTGGTAGTAAAGAAAGACTGGGGCTAATGCAACAGAATGTGTCTTGAACGTAGAGAAATAAATACCTTTGGGAGGCATTCAGAGTCTGTTCGGGGTAAAATATGGATGATGGCAAGATACTGATGGAAAAGAAGTATAGATTTGTCTGCGTAATCTGGACTCAAAGGTTTCAAACCACTTTGCGTTAGTGTAAATACAAGGTGCTAATTTTACATTATCTCTTAATGATATGAACATAATTGCTTTTGAGACTACAAGGTATATGCTTCTGTCTCCTGCAGGTAAGGATGGAGCTCAGCAGGAAAGCGGAGAAGAGGACAACGTTGGTGTTGTGGGGAGGCCTGGCCTACATGGCCACTCAGTTTGGGATTCTTGCCCGCCTTACCTGGTGGGAATATTCTTGGGACATTATGGAACCAGTCACCTATTTCATCACCTATGGTAGTGCCATGGCAATGTATGCTTATTTCGTAATGACTCGACAGGTAGGACTTGGTTGTGCTGTTGTTGATACTTCGGTAGAAGACTTTCTTTAAGCTCTACTCCCTAGAAAAAGAGCAAAATTGTGCCTGTTAGAAGTAGCTTTGACTCTTCCTTATGCTGTCGGAACCTTGATGCCACTTGATTTCTTTTGTGCTGTCCAGGATGGTGGTGTGGGGTTATGGGGTTTTCTAGTGGTGGTCGTCGTTGCTGATTTCCTGGTTGTGTTACCAAAAATGCTTATATGTATCGGGTGATTGACTGCTTTAGCTGTACAAGTTCATCTGCTGACAGACAATGGCTTCTGCACGCACATACACGCAGCTTCACACGCATCGACTTGCACCGGAGGCCTCCAAGTGCTGCGATTTATCAGCGCAAATAAATTATGGGTGCATGAGGTACTTTCTGAGTTTCAAAGAAGCCCACCTCTCTGAAATGAGATGCTGGTCTTCTTAAAGAGACAAAGGATCAGGGATCTTGTTGGAAATGCCTTTGTTTAGGTGTTTCATGGATCTGACCTCCCATCTAGATGAAGGATTCTTCCCTGGAGGTACTTAAAGACATGTAGATGGGGTGCTGAGTGGTTTTAGTGGTGGGATAGGTAGTGTTAGGTTAATGGTTGGACTCGATGATATTAAAGGTCTTTTCCAACTGAGATTCTCTGATTCTCTGGATCCTTGTAGTTGTGACAGACTCTGTGGATTTTCTACTATGTGGTTGTTTGCATCACTCCCATTTCTCCTCAAAACTTGTCAATATTGGAACCCTGAAAGGTGTTAAATATTTTAGAGGTGCTGGTCACTCACTGCAGGAATGTAACCCACAAGCAGAGAAGTGAACACCTGACTGTACTGGGCCTGGCTGGGATGAAGTTAGTGCACGTGTTGTGTTTTGGATTGGTGACCAAAACACCCTTGATAATACACCAGTGTTTCTGCTCTTGCTGAACTCGCCATAGAGATATTCCACACCAGAGAACATCATCTTCAGGGGGTTTTCTTTATCTCGACTATCTTTTACTTATTTTGTGCCCTTTTGATTCTCTTCTCCCATCGGACTGTGGGGGAGTGAGTGAGTGATTGGGTGGGGGCTTAGCTATGGGCTGGGGTCACCCCGATGCTCTGGGTGAGCTTAGACAATGCTATCTGGTCTTGTGCCTTCAAGACCCTGGTCATCCTCCCCAAACACACATGTGTAGGACACTGTGTAATGGTATCCCGTCTTGCATCCTGTTGTGGCTTTATTTCTATTTCTCTCTCTTCTTTTTTTTTTTCCTTCTTTTTAGGAATATGTTTATCCAGATGCCAGAGACAGACAGTACTTATTATTTTTCCATAAAGGAGCCAAAAAGACACGATTTGATCTAGAGAAATACAATCAACTCAAGGATGCAATTGCTCAGGTAACAAGATTTTTTCCAGAAATAAGGCAAAGAAATTACCGCTTGCTAGTTTGGAGCTGCTATTAATAGACGCACCTTGAACAAGAATGGATGTTTCTTCAGTTTCCAGCCCTTTCTCTTGTCACAGCCCCAATGCAATCACTGGAATCGGTTTTGATATGCCCAGGAATAGAACTGCTGGATGTGCAAATCAACATGAAACGGTTCCCTCTATCTCTCTGTAAGGGCCTTTTAGAAACTGCTGGCAAGTCTTGAGCCGCTTCAGGCACTTCATGCCTCAGAGGAGCCTAATTCAAGATTTCCTTTCTTCTCAGCTCCTACACACCAGATGGACTTAGTGAGGCATGAAGACTTGCATCCATTCAGTTCATGTCTTCCTGACATAGCACTTCGGTGCACTGGGTTGCAGTCCTGGAAAATAACGTTCATAAAAAATGTTGCTGTATTGTTAGAGGCAACGAGGGCAGATTTCTCATATTCTGGGGACAGATGCTTTTGGCAGACTGACCACCTTGTGCCATCTGTTCAGTGAAGAGTCAGGTAGAGAGACATCTTTCCTCCTGTATCTGAGAGCCTTTCTGCCAAAGGGTGGCATAAGCAAAGAAACAAATCAGAGCTACCACATTCTTTTTTACTGCTCTGTATCATTCTCTGTTTATTCCCAGGTTCTGGAAATGACAGTGTAGGATATCCAGGGCAAGGTGTGTTCTCACTCTACCTTGGAGAAGGAACTGTGCAAGGAGCAGAGGGAGGTCAGGGGTAGGCTTTCTTGGTTTAGTAAGTTTATGGGAGATCAAATCTTCCCTACCATGTTCCTTTTAAGTGGTTGGGTGTAGACAAGTTTAGAGAAGTACAGAGCAAATGTCTTTTAAGTGCTGAGAATGATTTTTTTTTTTTTTTCCCATATATGAACCTGTGACTGGGAGATGTGGTGCTGAGGGATGTTAGACTCGATGATCTTAAAGGTCTCTTCCAACAAAAACCATTCTATGATTCTACTTTTTAAACACTTCCAGACAGGAAGAACAAGGAAAACAAGAAAAACTTTCTGTTCTCTAAAGGGGAATGATATTGGGAAAGGTGTATTCGGATCTTGTTCTTTATCATGTGTCTTTTACTTTTAGGCAGAATTGGACCTTAAGAGGCTTCGAGACCCACTGCAGGTTCACCTGCCTATCCAGCAAATTGATGAAAAAGACTGATCAGCAAAGAAGCTCTGAACCCCGGCAAAAAACCTGTTCATAGCTCTTGCCTTTTTAATTAAAGCATCACAGGTGGAAGCTGGGAGGTATTGGGGTGAAGGATTTTTACCATTAATCAAGACAAAGGACTGGAGGGGGGAAATCTCTTTAAATCTGAAGATGGGACATTGCGGAATGTTAGTTCTGAAAAGGGCTTGGCAAATTGTCACATTTGAAAACTGTCTGAATGGCCATTGTGTATAAATACAGGCTTGGGGGTGTTCATGAAAAGAATGTATTGCTGGGGTGTAGGGGTGTCTTCTTCCAGCTTTGCAGGGTCTGCCTCCTGATAAGACACCAGCAGCCTGCTTAGCTTTTTAAATTTTCCTTTACCTGATTCAGATCTCTTTCTCTTTCTCTCTCTCTCAAAAAAAAAAACACCAACCAAAAACCAACCAAATAAAAATCAAAGAACAAAGAATCCAAGCCACCTGGAGCTATGGCTAGTGATCAGAACTTGCACTCCACCGCCATTAATACGCACACTTCTGATCAGACCTGGTCTCTTTTATAAAGTTCCTACAAGACTGCTTTCTACTGGAAAACCGTGAGCTTTCCCCTTCCCAGCCCATCCCGTGTGCTCCACTGACTTCCTCCTTTGCTTATTTGTAGCACAGATTGGTTATAGCCAAGTGAGAGAAGGAATGAGTTTTCTTCTGGATGTTTGATAATTGATATTTTGGATTATTCCGTAATAACTATATAAACTTTGCATCCCAATGCCCTTGAGCTCCTTCTAGAAATCAACGACAGCATTGCATGAGAGGGTTTTTTTAATATTCAGTCTTAAGGGAGGGAAGTTCCCCTCTTCCTACCCCAAATCTGAGAGCCACCTGGACTATGAAATTATGAAGGCTTAAAGGATTATGAAACTGTCACAGAATCATGACTCCTGCTTTTTTAAATGAACAGTTTTGGAACATGGAATCATGACACTTGATATTTGACTGCTTGCATAATGGGATAAAAGGTGTCATGTATGGTCAAAGCATTTTCCTTGCCCAGAGGCTCTATGAAAGCCAAGGACTCTTACAGTGCAAGACACAGAACTACTTAGGTTCTCTAGCACTTAAATCCCTCATTAAGTAGCTTTAAATGAACTTTACACCCACAGGTCAGAATTTTTTAGGGAGTGGCTAATGACATCTCCTGTTCTTAGCTAAAAGAAATAGAGGAAGGAAAGTCAACCCATTGCCCTCCCTTCTAGCCAAGGCTAGCTGATTTCTAAGCAGATAAAACATCTCCTCATTCAAAGCAGGTCAGTCTGGTTTAGCATCCTGCTGATAAATACTGTGGAGACAGGATGAAGGTGGGAGAAGGGCACCGAGCTTTAGATACACAAAAACGGGGTGCCTTTTTTTTTTTTTTTTTTTTTTTGTATGTTTCACTACTACTCCTCACTGTGTCTTCAAAGAGGCTTATGGTTTTTTTTCCGAGAACCAGGTTTTAAAAAACAATAGGAGAGAAAAAACAAATCAGTATTAATTAGATGCCAGGTGCCTTGCAGATGTGGAAACACAGCTGGGATTGCTGCCTCTTCTCACTCAATGGCATGTTGGACCGAATGGGTGCATGTTTCTAGGTCGTTGTTTTATTTTTTCCCTTCCCCTTTTTCCTCTGTCTTTCAATTTAATTACATTGTGTGATTATTATTTTTTTTTAAATCTGTTTTATCCTGTTTGTGTGGTGAGTTTTAAAGGGAAGAAAAAAAAAATGCACACGATCCTGTAGCTGAATCCTTGGTGTGTGTTTGGGATGAGGGAGGGAGCATGGAGAAAAGTTCTTTAAAAAACAACCAACAAACAAACTGAACATGTGTAAAATCCTGTATCATTTATGAAATATGTATAAAAGAGCAATGTACTTCTGGAACAATAAATAACTATTCAATTTTTGAATTGGTGCTCTCGAATAGCATTATTTCCCCTAGTTGAGAAGAGAATATTTGCTGTGTGGCAGCTGCCTCCTGAGTTTCATCCATTTCTTTTTGTTTAGGTTGTTTCTTCCTGACCTGACATCACTGAGGCTGTGGTGATGCAGATAATAGCTTTCCTGAAGTTCTGCTGGACTGGAGGTCTTGTTGCCATGCCTGGCTGCAGAACGCAGGGACCTCGGGAGCGGTTGAGGTGGTGAGGTAGAGGTAGAGGTACTTGGTCTAACAAAGATCTGCCTCTTCGGCTGCTGTTGCAGCTCTTTGCAGAGGCTGACAAAATCTGGAGACAGGATAAGAATATATATGGGCATGTAATGCCTGGCAACCTCAAAGGTACCAAGCAGCATCTGTGTGCTCCTATCTTGCATTCAAGTGCTGCTTCAAAAGAAAACTGAAGTTTTAAGCTTCTGTGACTTTCTTTCTGGGCCCTTGAATGGCTGTGGTCTGTGGTGTTGTGGTCACGTGCCGTTTGTTCGTTAACTTAGGGAAGCATCAGACTGTACTTTGTCCTATCCTTATAGGATGTTAGGATGAGATGTTTGGTGCCAGAAAGGTTTTATCATGTCTTAGAATCATAGAATGGCTCGAGTTGGAAGGGACCTTAAATAACTTCCAGTTCCAAGCCCCTGCTGTGGGCAGGGACACCTCCCACTAAACCAGGTTGCTCCAAGCCCTATCCAGCTTGGTCTTAAACACCTTCAGGGAGGAGGCATCAGTGGCTTCCCTGGGCAACCCATTCCAGTGTCTCACTACTGTCAGAGTAAAAAACTTCTTCCTACTGTCTAATCTAAACCTACCCTGCCCTAGTTTAAAACCAGGGTCTCTTGTCCTATCCCCACAAGCCCTTACAAAAAGTCCCTCTCCAGCTTTCCTGTAGGCCCCCTTCAGGTACTGAAGGCTATTATAAGGTCTCCCCTGGGGCCTTCTCTTCTCCAGGCTGAACAAACCCAACTCCCTAAGCCTGTCCTCATAGGAGAGGTGCTCCAGTGCTCAGATTATCTTTGTGATCCTCCTCTGGACCCTCTCCAGCAGATCCATATCCTTATGGTGTTGGGGGCTCCAGAGCTGGATGCAGTGCTCCAGGTGGGGTCTCAATGTTCATTTACTGTTTAAAAAAAAAAAAAAAAAGTCTAAATAATCCATGATTGATGAGTTTTTAAACCAGCCAACACTCTTGTGTTTTTTTCAAGTCAGAGGTGAGGGGCTGGAAGCTGTGGGTCATTGTGACTTACCTTTAATCACTGTTGAAACTGAGTTCAGCAATGTTGATAAACTCTCTTCCTCTAAGCAGCCCTTAGTCTGCTGCTGTGCACAGATGAGCTACTGCCTTCCCTAAACAAATTACTTGCATCACTTGCATAGGACGCTGTTTATTTTGACATCCAGCAGAAATGGAGACTTTGACGTCCAGCACCACAGTTCCTACTCTGAAAACAAGAAAATGCTGTGACAGAATTGTTCCCGTGTGTGCTTTAATGCTGTCCTAGAGACGATGTGGGAAAGCGAGTAAAACAAGGTTAATGGTTGGACTCGATTATTTTAAAGGTCTTTTCCAACCAAAATAATTCTATGATTCTAAAATCTGCAATTGTACCCTGAAATACGGGCTGTGTGGTTGCTCTGGTGAGTTCATACCCCCAGAAGATTCCTGTCTTGCTTCTCTCTGCACCACCAGTGCACAAACATGGTCTTTGTATGTCAAGTTCAAAATTGTCTAGAGAAATGTATAAAGTTCCCTTTTTACCTCTTCACAGCTTGTGTTTGTGGCTCCTTTTTCCCCAAAGAGAAAAGAATCATAGAATGGTTTGGATTGAAAGAGACCTTTAGAGATATCTTGTTCCAACCCCACTGCCATGGAAAGAAGAAACCTTTCCTACCTAACAGGCAGCGGTGCAGATCACCTTACTGCAAGTTCTTTGACTTCCACGTTGGCTCAAATAAGGGTTTGCACTGTGCTCTGAAGCTGCTGTTGACTGTCAGACCTTGGCACTAAGTCAGTCAGGTGAAGCTGGCCAAGTTGCCCTGTTTCCGAGGCAGAACAACAATTTTCTTTGATCTCCTCTTCTGTGTTGTTTGTTTTGTTTTTTCTCGTGTGGGGTTGTAAACACTAACTGCTTTTCCCTGTGCCACGTTGTATGACTTTATTTTCACACAGAGAGGGGGTTTTTGTATTTTGAGGATTTTTCTACCTATCCCAAGAGACTCAGATTATTCTCTTTTTAATAAAAAATGATCAATTTTATTTCTATACTGATATTAAAGAGGGAAAAAGTAAAATACGGGAATGGAAATTAAATTTGCAATGTATCTAAGCCCTGAAGTATGTGAGCAGATATGTTGTCCTGTGTCATTGCAGCTCTGTGAACTTCTGAAAGATCAATCCTGCTCTTATTTCTGCCCCTGAGTAGTTTTTAAAATTTAGATACGCTGTCTGTGCCCTAATTCCTCCTCTTAGAAATTGAGGAGTATGGAAAATACACTGGGTTCTGTAGGACGTATAGAAAAACACTCTCAAAACATGAAGTTCTTCATCACAGGGCTCCACTAAGGGAAAGGAAACAACTGCTACTCTTCACTAGAGTTAAGTTCTTGTCTGATTTTAATGGGCTCTTGGTGCTTTACTGTTTCTTGCATTGAGTTAGCTCATACTTCACCAAACTCACGTTCAGTCCCTCATCTCAACAGCCCTTCCCATTGGCACAGTGTCCTGAGATAAATTGTTTACAGCAACAAGGCCTATCTCCCAGTCCTTGACATCCATGCAATCCATCTCAGCAGCCTGTCAAGGCTTATTGTGAACATACATCCTCCAGTCAATCGCGGATGGGGACCCTGTCGTGTGTGGCGTGTTCTCCTCTCGCTTAGCGGCAGGAAGGTGCTGATTAGCTCTTCCTCCTGCTCCTGCTAGGCCGGCTGCGGGAGTTACTGCTGCACCAAGAGCTGTTCTTCACGCACCTCGCCCTCATCAAATGTTCGTGTGTCTTGAAAGGTGTCTCTGACAAAGATAAGGCCAGCTTCAGCCAACATCAAAGCATCTTTCTTCATTAGGCCGTTACAGAAAGTATGCGGCTTTCCACCCTAGCCAATACCTTGAAGAATTTAATTTCCTAAATCTCTGGGAGGGGCCAGAAAGGTGGTTGCCACCTACAAAATGAACATCTTTTCTTGCATTTAAGGCTTAGAAAGCAGCAGGTATACAAGGTCATGTCTCTTTGGTACCAAAATAAAATCCCAACTCTCTAATTTAATATTGCTTCAAATCTTTTAGCCCATAGTGATGACTACTTCTAAGAAATACTCACTTGATCCTGATTCTTCTTGGGTAGTCAGGATCATTTATCTTTGGGGTGGAGAAGCAGAGGTCAGGAACAACAGACTTAGCAGAGTGCAAACCCTAGAGCACACCGTTAGAATTGCATCCTCTCTCCAAGTTGTTTTTTTTTTCCATGAAGGGATTTCTTTTGGGGTTTTCCTCACCCCCTTCCCCTCTCAGAAATAATTGCTCCAGCTCCCTGAGGCATAGATTTGCAGTGGCCCACTCTAATCCAGGCTAGTGTTGTTTAGGGGGGAACTGGAGCTGTATGCAGCACCCAAAATAACTTGCAAAGCAAAGAGAAACTGCTGATAGAAAGGCTGCCTATACTGGTGCTTCTTCTGGGAGATTGAGATGGTCTTTGTCTTTCCTGTGGATCCTAAAGATCTTTCCAGACAGCATACTGTCTCATACATCTTCTCCAGCATTAGACCATTTCCTTGAACTAGATGTTCTGGTGATTTGGAAATGCTGGGGCATCTCCTGCTTTAATCCATTTTGAAGAACTTGGTAGGGCCTGCTGGAACACCTTTCAGGCTCAAAACTACTGCGAGGTAGTTTATTTCCCTATGTTAATTGTCAGTTGTCAATCACGTCCAACTGTCAAAACATTGCTTGTGTCAGGCCTAATACACCAACCACCTACAAAAATAAAAGTAGCTGGTAACGAAATAGTTCAGGGAAATACACACCTCTCTACCACAAATAGAAAATTCAATTCAAGCTTGTCGGTTTTATTTGTCCAGGATCTGAAGTATGAATCAACCTCTCAATGAAAATGGCAAAATAGAGCTTCCTTTGGGCTTGCTGAATTATTCCTCCGTTCAATTTTAGTTTCTCTTCTGGGAATTCACATCATCACCTTCTGAGGGTTATCTGCCTTGCTGGCTTTTGCAGAGTGAGTTTGTTCTCCTTTCCTGTTGTTGAAAAAACTTTTCTGGTGTTACGCAGCTATCAGCACAATAGAGCCACAGAGATTTTTATTTTAAAGTTTAATATTTTATTTTTTTTGTTTTGGTGGGAGCAATGCTAATCATTTATAAACCACCTGTTGTTGTACCCTGGTGTCGTTCACCACTAAAATAGATGACTCCTCTGCTGGGGTGGAGAACTGTACGACCCTAGTTCATAAGCAGGAACAGACCTCCCTGCTTATGTGCATATATGTTAAAAACAAAGTTTTAAATCTATAGTAAGAACTGTAGCTAGTG
This sequence comes from Baryphthengus martii, assembly GCA_013396935.1. Taxonomy (NCBI): domain Eukaryota; kingdom Metazoa; phylum Chordata; class Aves; order Coraciiformes; family Momotidae; genus Baryphthengus; species Baryphthengus martii. The sequence goes on from VWZK01019940.1 coordinate 193,645, forward strand.
AGTGAGGGGTGATGGAACACTGGAACAGGCTGCCCAGACAGGTTGTGGAGTCTCCTTCTCTGGAAACTTTCAAAACCCGCCTGGACAATGCTGTGCTGAGCCCCCTGCTCTGGGTCTCCCTGCTGGAGCAGGGGGTTGGACCAGACGATCTTCAGAGGTCCCTTCCAATCCCTACTATACTGGGATTCTGTGAGAGGGGAAATCCCTTTCTGCCTATTCACGTTGTCCTTGCTTTCACTTGTGACCAATTGTGGTGCTTGGTTTGCTTTAGTAGAGAAGAGATTTCGATGTGCTACGACTCAGTTATAGCCAGAACACGTGGTTATGACCTGCAGCTCAGGCTGGCTTGGTTTGAATTGGTAAGGCAGAGGTTCTAAATTACTCAGTTTTCCGTTGAAGTTAATCCAGTAACATTGAATTTCTTGATTGTCGCCTTGGGTTTGTTTTTCAAAGACAGAGATCGTAAGATTACTGCAGAAAAAATGTCTTTATTTGCCTTGTTTGATAATCTCACTGCAACAGTCAGGTTGTGTGATCAGGAGTGGAAAGGGTCTTTGTGTAGCATCGAAACAGCTTATTTTCCTGTAGGACACTGGTCTCTCATTTTGACTGATGTTCCCATTGTAGCTCTGCTGCAAGCACTCATCTGCAATCTCTGCTCGGAAGGATCCGTCCTCCTCCTTTGGCCACTGTTTCCTGCAATGTTTTGTGCCTTTGGGGAGCCATCAAGTCCTCTGACTTGTGGAAGGAGCAGAGATAACAACAAGCACCCATCTGTTCTTCTTTCCCATCCCTTCGGGATGTCCGGGTATCCCTGGTTAGAATTCTTCTCCAGATAAGATAGTGGAGGTGTCACTGTGGGGCAGTCAGGCCCAAAAACAATAGCGGATTGCGTCCAAAAAAACAAGATTGATCAGTCTGTACATCTCTCTTGTCAATAAGGGGCAGAGCTGCTCTGTAGAGGTCAAGGCTGGAGCTGTACCCCACATCCCTTCAGCTTCTTCCTCTGATACACTTCCAGGAGAGCTATCACACTTGCTCTTCAGAAGGCTTGGGTTCAGAAGCTCCACTGAGAGGAAGGCTGCAAGAGCCACAGCTTGTGCAAAGGCTTCCAAGCCTCTGTTAATTGAGTGGTAACTGTTCCTTTGCTGAGTGGGATGTTCCAGTACTTGTTTTTCTCTGTCTGCCTCGTCATCCAATTGCAGCCAGTGTCTCTGATGGGTGAGTAAAGAGGCATTGCCTTCAAACTCAGTTCTGTTTGCTATCTTTAAGGTTTGTGCTGGTGTTTTTAGGTGAAAGACTGGAAAACGGGAAGAATATCCTGTTTCTTTGAAGGTGATGTGAAATTCTTTCCAATTGGAAAGATTTTTTCAGTCACAGAGCGTGAAGCCTCCTATATTGGGAGCATCTCCACCGCCAAGACACTGTGGGATTTTCCTCTCCCTTTGGAGGAGAGACTCACTGAGTAGATATTAAGCTACTTTTTCACCCTTTGACAAATCTTAACTGAATTTAGTGTCATAATGCAGTGGTGCTCATTCCATGGCTTAGCTGTGCCAGAGCAAAGACACCTTTGGTTACACAATACCCACAAGATTGATCTCTCTGCAGAAGGGTGGGCTCGCGAATGCTTGTGAGAGCCTGATTTTTCATCCAATATATAAGCCGGCGTGTCAGCTAGAGAACTAATGATATCATCAAGATTACAAATTGAAAAACTTTACTTCCTAGCTGATGCTTGTCAGACTGAATTGCTCAGGCCATGCAAGAAGCGCTGGGGAGGAAAAAAAAAATTGAGCCAAGACAAATGAAAAACAGAGGGAGCTGGAGACAGTTATATGTCTTGTGCAAAACCCCTGTGCTCTCTTCATTTGGGAGGAAGAGATGAGAGGTTGATTGGTCGTTTCGATAGTTTTGTGGAGTTTTTTCTTCAAAAACTTCCATTAGTTTTCAGTAAGCGGTGCAATCAAAGGCTGCCTGGTGTCTGCAAGGAGGTTGGTTTGGGGCAGTACTGGCAGTCTGAGGGCGGCTGTGAGGATCTGCAGTGTTCCAAAGAGCTTTTTCAGCTTCGGTCTCCCTTTTACTCCTGCCTGAAGCTCTCAGAGAAATTAGATGGGAGGGTGTGCTACCGCCTTCCCCTGAAATGCTTTCTTCCAGTTCCCTCTGAGCCCCTGTATGTTCGTCTTGGTAAATTTTGTCTTTAAATTGTTTTCTGAATGCTTAGGAAGCAATGTGATCTCCCTCGATGAGTGCTTTTGGAGTCTGTCTACAAAAGAGATCTCATAAAGTTAATTATACTAGATGAAAGCTAATGAGGGCATGCATATTTTTGGTGCTGCCCAGCTGGGAAGCTGACAGGGAATTCCTCGCTTCGCCTCGTTTGACTTTTAACAGCAGAAAGAAAAAACCTCTTAATCTTAGTCAGTGACTCATCCTACGGCCAGAGCAGATCATTTTGTGGAAGCCGAGTGAGTTACGCTGAGGGAAGCCCGGGGGAAGCTGAAAAAGCAGGACTCATCTTCTCCCCTCCGCAAGAAGCTGAGCGAGCTTTTGTAGGGTGAGATTTCACAATCCCACTGCTCTCTGTGGGTAAGGGGAGGCAGGTGACATCGAGGGATTGCCCAGGGAATCTCATCAGAACTTTCCTACCGCGTTCCCCCCTCTGCTGCTTAGAACTAGACTGGTTGTGGTGGGAGTGAATCTGCTCCTTTGCGTACAGAGTGAATGATGGCACTAGAGATGCCCTTCGGAAGCCGGATCTGTGCCAACTTGTGACTCTGCAGCGCTCCCATGACTCCGGCAGCTTCTCCTGCTTTTTGTGCTGGATTGGAGGCCAAACAAAACCTGTCTGTGACTGAGGAAGGTGGATGGATGTTGGTTGAGGGATGTTTGTGAGAAGGTACCAGAGAATGTGTCAGTGGGATGGGTATTTATAGAGGATGCAGACAAAAAAGGGTGACTTTTTGAAGTCCATTCTCTGAAACCTTTGTGGTTCCCTGCAAAGCCAGCGAAGCAAATAAAAATAATGAACCAAGAAGATTTGTCTGCATCCAGAACATTCTGATAGAAACACTATAGTGTTTGTCTCTCCCTCCACCCAAATTGCTTAAAGAAAAACAGAGAGCGCAATTTTGGAGCGTAAAAAGAAACGTGGTGTGGAAAGTAGTGGGTATTCCAGTCTGAGATGCATTTAAACAGAATAATTTGGTTTATTAGCCTAATTCTAGGAAACGGTAATCAATTTTCCTTCCTCAGGACAGCATTAGCATTCATTTTGCTTAACAGGGAATAGCTGTAGTCATGGATAAGTGGTGCTTAATCACGTATTAAATGTAAGCAAAAAGGAAACCTCTGGACTTTTAATGAGGGAGCTGCCAAATCAGGGTTAATTAGAAGAAGACTGAAAATGTAATCAACACTTCAGTTCTTTCTGTTTTTTTTCCTTCCCCTCCCTATGGTATTCTTGTGTTTTAATTGCCTGCAGAAAGTTCAGAAAAGCCTCCAAAAGGGACACGTTCCTTGAGCACTTCATAAGCAGATGTGCACAAACCAGGAGGTCCCTATGTTTCTATCTTGCCCTCATGAACACTCACTCTGCTCCCAAACATCTGATCTCCTCTGGAAATCAGGAGGGTTTGTGGGCTTTCAAGGAACGTGACTGCACCAAGAACTGAACATTTTGCTCTCCGGAAGGTCCCGATTCAGCCGTTCAGCCTCTCTAGGTTTTAAAATTTTTGAAAAATACATCTGGAAGAGCCATTTCAGATTCAGGGAGGCAGCAACATCAAGCAGAACCACGACTGATACTGCGAATCGTAGACGTTGCATTTGGCGGAGGGAGGTGGGGACAGAGTCTCTGAAGGAAACCAGGTCTAAGTGGATCATTAAATACAGGGGGCTGCCTATTCTTTCTCTTACCCTGCTGAGGAATTTTGCAGAGTGCATGGATTTGAGTTACAGCAATTGCAACTCACCTTGGCAGAAATGTACAGAGCTATAGGAGAGGCAGCGGAGAGCAAAACCCAGGGAACTGGAGCAGGAGCTCTTAGTCTTGTCTCACCTCTCTAAGCACGCACTCTAGGGTAGAAATGACCTGCTGGGCTATGAATTGACTTCATTGTGACCTGGGAGAGCAGTTCTTACATTCAGCTGCTTAAAATTGTACCCTGAAATGAGTAGGGGTGGATAAATTGTGCTCAGAGATTACTTACAATTATATGGGGTTTAATAACTGAAATGGAATATTTTCTTTTCTGTACACCTTTAAATGTAACGTTCCCGTTGCATATCTCACGGTTCACATTTTAACTAATGCATTGCAAGGTGACCCCTGGTTTGTGGCTATGGCAGCTCAACTTGTGAGGGCTGACACTGGTTAGGATGGATTTTGAGAGGCTACAGATGCTGTTTGATGTCTGGTCTTTTTCTCCAAGGCATGTGGGAGAGTTATTCTGGAGGAGCTTGTGGATGCTCAGTACTTGAACAAAGGGTGGATGTCCCAGGTGAGATCTAGTGCTCCCAGGACATATTTCCCATAGCAAAATGACTGCCTGGGCCTCAAATTTGCTTATATTTTTTTTTTCCCCTGTCATACTCTGCAGCAGCTAAACAGCAAGTCAGACTGTTGCATAATGTTGTAAGACCTCTGTTAATTTACTTTTTCTTCCAAGACATTTAAGGCAAGCTGTCAGAATTTCCCATGAAGCAATGAGTTAGGTGGTACCGCTCTTTCTTCCCGGGGGATCTCTATCTATCACAATGATTCTATTAAGTCAGGAACAGAAGAAGAAATACTTTTGCATTCCTTGCAATTAGCAGTCAACAACTTAATTTGATATCTACCAGTTGTTCTTTCTTGTGTCTCGCTACATGTCTCAGCCCTGGACCCCTGCTCTGCCTACATCAGCCTGAACGAGCCCTGGAGGAACACAGACCATCAGATAAACGGTTCCCACGGCCAGCCGACGTGCGACAGCCAGATCGACGGCGAATGGTATCGTTTCACCGGCATGGCCGGCGATGCCATGCCCACCTTCTGCATCCCAGAGAACCACTGCGGCACCCACGCTCCCATTTGGCTGAACGGCAGCCACCCGCGAGAGTCGGACGGCATCGTCCCGCGCCAAGCCTGCGCCAGCTTCAACGGGAACTGCTGCCTTTGGAACGCCACGATCGACGTCAAGGCGTGTCCGGGCGGATACTACGTCTACCACTTAACCAAGCCGAGCGTTTGTTTCCATGCGTATTGTGGGCGTAAGTAACTGCTGACGTGGCTTTTCTGACACCCCTTCGTCCCCATGAGGCAGGAGAGGGAGTAAACATCCATATACCTGAGAGAGGTGGTGACTGGTTTCTGGCTTTCTCACCCAGAAACATGCAGTCGGTGGCCTGTCCATATGAGATCAATGAGACCTTCACAAATTCTTGCCCCTTTGTTCCGCGAATGGAAACCTTCTGTAGCTGACCTCGCCGCAATGATTTAATGCTCTCTGCAGGCCCTGTAGTTTATCTTGCCGTACTCCCAAAACCCAGATTTGCACCTCTGACTCACAGAAATTAAACTAGATTGTTACTCATCAGCTTTGGTGGGCTAGGTCTGTAACTGATGGAACTAGACACAGGACATGAAAGTACAAAAGCAGTATTTTTGTGGTTTGTGCCAATAATGTTTTTGTCACGCCCTAGATTTTTACGACATCTGCGATGTAGTGGATTGCCAGGGCTCCTGCCTGGACACCGGTGACTGCACATGTTCCCCGGGGACAACTCTAGGACCTGACGGACAGACGTGTCTTGGTGAGGGAAATAGCTCGTGTCAGTTCCTGATACTTTCTTTCCCCTTTGTTTCATTGCTCCCGTCGCAATCCATTCTCTTACAAAGTAGTGCAAAAAAGAAAAAAGGTATTCTGAGAGTTTTTCCCCCTTGCTGCCTAGAGCAGGTCTTTGATTCTGTAAATGATTCCCGATCTCTCTCCACAGGGTGAGATTTGACATCGCATGACCGAATACATTCAGGTGTCCCCGGAGCTACACAAGTGCGGTGGCTGGATTTGCTGCTGAAGGCAGCACCAGCTTCACTCTGGAGTAGCAGAGTCTCTTTGCAAGACCACAGCACGGTCTCATTGGCATTCAGGAGCGGCAGTGCAGCCTGTCAGGAGAGATTTCCTCTCAACTCTCTCTGCTGAATGTCTCTTTTCTCCAAGCAAAGTTGCCTTAGCTGGCATAGGGCTGCACATTAAGCTTCACCGTACGTGCTGCCCTTGTGTTCGGGGCCTGGGGCTTGAGGAGAGCCAAAGGTTGTAAGTCTTGGCACAGCCGCGGTGGTTTTAGACAGCGTGACAAGGTGGTGCTCAGGGGACTGGCACTTGGTGGCTGTGCTGGTAGAGTCTAGAATGACATGGAGAGAGCTGAGCTGGAGGGCTGTAGGTGAAAGCAGAGCAGGGAATGGGGGCGTCAGGGATTTGTGAGGGGCCTCTCCATGAACCTCTGAGAACAGGTTAGCTGTGGCAGGAGAGCACCCAGAATGTGAGATCTTAGGAAGGTGATCTGTGAGGCACTGCAAGGGGAAGGGAATAGGTGGCTGTTGGGGAGCTGCAGAGCCACACCAATGAATAGAAAGAGGTGATGTAGAGGGAGGAAGGAGTGCAAGTGTTTGGGGGAAGCGGGATCTCATCTTTGTCTTTGTGGCTTGATTTGGTGGAGAAGTCGAAAGCAGAGCTGATCCAGGAGACTATGTGGCAGATTATTTTCTTCCGTACAGACTATGGGTGACAAAGCAGGTGTAGGTGGTTTCTTTCTTCACATTTCTCATGTCTGTGGGCATCAGGGTAGGGGCCGCAGTCATCACAATCTGTGGAGAGAGCAGCCTGGCCCCGCTGCAGATTTACACTCACACCGATTCTGCAGAAGGGTTTTTTTCTTAAGCTGCTCCCCTTCTCTGCAGCCAAGTGGCTGGTTTAGCTCCCTCAGCTAATTAAAAGCATTTATTGGCTGCTTCTGTGCAAGACTTCCAGTCACAGAAGTGCCCTTGACAAGCGCTGGCGCCTGATAAATGTGTGGCAGGCTCACAGGGAAGGATTTCCCGCAGCAGGGAGGCATGCAGGAGTCCTGAGCCTCTCTGATCGTGTTGCAGCCGCCATCGCCCTCATCCTGGGCAGGGTTTCTGCCCCGCTGCTTCTCTTCGTCATGCCCAGATGGCACAATATCTCCACTGTAATAATCACAAAGGTTTACCTCCCTGCAACCTCTCTTCTTGTATGGCTCTCCCTCATCTTTCTAACGACTTTCCGTCGTGCTGAGTAATTGCGCAGTCGCATCTCTGAGAGCGACCGGGTTGGCCTGCCAGAGAAACCCAACAAATCTGTATCGTCCTTTCTTATCGGGAGAATATTCTTCCTTTCCCAGCTCACCCTAAGAAGGGGACTGAGAATGCTGCAGTAATGCTAAGCAGCTCTGCCTGGGAAGCTCCCTGTGATCGCCTGGCTTCCCTTCAGTACATTATATGCTCTGAATCCCAGAACAGAACTGCTGATCCTTGGTCTCAAACTTTCTGTCGTGAATGTGCCAACTCGGTGCATTGCCTCTGACCTCCTGAATACCTGGGTCTGTGTTATATTAAACCAGAGTTAAAATCAGTTCAGCGCTCTCGCAATCCAGTCTCAAAAAACCCAGACTATATTCAAGAAGTGCTGGTTGTCACTGGTACGAAAGAGCAGGGACAGAGCTGCTGTGTGTTGTGGAACTTGGACGTGAATTGCTGGGCTACAGCCCTTGACCAAGCCAAGCTCTAGGACCTTCTAACAGCATCTCTGTGCTTTTGCCTGTAGCCTCTTCCCTCTCCACCCTCTGCTTTTAAGCAGCTTCAGTTTTGTTGTTAGAAGGGAAAGTGTGGACCCTGTCAAGTGTGTGAAAAGGGAAATGTCTGTGTGGATCTCCTGGACGTGCTTCCCACCCCTCAAAGCAGGGTACCAGCCATTTCTTTGGCTAAAAATATTCAAGTCACGTTGCCTGTGGAAGGAGAACACCACCAACTGCAACCTGCGTGTACTGCCTGTGTGTGGGACATTTATACCTGAGAGAACTCATCCCTGACCTGCCTCTTAAAATGATATTTTTCTTTTTGCTTGCTTTTAAGCTTCTGACACCTAGTAAATGAAAACTTCTAAGCTGTTTTGGTGAAACCCCATGTGAACCTTGATTGATAACCTTGGCATTCTGGCCTGCCTAAGAGAAATCATTAGTTTTATGGCTCAGCAAGATCAATGATTGTCCCTTCCTCTATTTGATTCCCATTTTGCACACAGAGATTAAATCAGGAACCTCAGAGAACAAAGTATCTTCATAAAACAAACAAACAAAAAAACCCAACAGACAAACATAGAGGAACTTTAACCTTTAAAAGAGAAAATTAGGAAGGGTTCTTAGAGCTTTACTAAGAGATTCAAAAGCACTTGCTGTGCTTTTTCCTCAGCAAATACCCTCAGCACCCTGGAGGGCTGTAATTGAGAGCTGAATGCAGCCAGCGCAGAAATGTAACATGGGTACTATTCATGCTTTAGGTTACAAAAACTCAATCCAGGCCTATTTGCAAGGTATTCTGCAACCTTTATCCAGAGTCCGCTCCAGAACGTGTGGAATGCCAGCTCAAGCACTTCTCTGTCTTCTGAGCAGGAAAGGTAAAACCCACAGCTCCCTGGAGAGATGCAGAGGAGTGGAGCAGAGCAGGGAGGAGCCGAGTCCCCAGAGAGAATAACTCAGAACTGAGCTTTTCAGCTCATCTTTAGTGTCTGAGCAGGTGATGGTTGTGATGGCCTGTGTGGCACCAGCACCCAGGCTCTGGGTCTGACCACAGCAAGCTGACGTTTCTCTTCTGCAGGAACACTTCAGCTGCCCGGTCCAGAGCTGGGGCAAGAACGATGACGAAATAATGACGTTTCTCATGATGTGACTTCTCTTGGGAAAGCTTCATGGGGTTCATGAAAATGTTTTGGTCTGATTTCAGCTTTGTTTATAAGTTTACAGCTGTTTTTCATCCCTGTGTCTTTATTTTGAACTAAGGGGTGAATCATTTCAAATTGGCCACATGTAGCAGTAGCACGTGTGACACAAAAATAGGCAGGATTTGTTTCTAACTGATTCTGGTATTCACCTGGTTTTGTCATGCAGCGAAGTCATGATGACTCCCTTTTACTATTTTTGTGAATGGAGCGGAAAACAGTTTAGGATGAGAAGATAAATGAAAACCTGAGTTCAACAGTTTGGAAGTTTCCCAGTGGCACTATGTCCATCTTCACTCTGAAATGACTGCTGTGTCCATGTGGTCTTTCCCTCCAGGTCTGCTTTGTTCCTGAGGTAGACACAGTGTGTGAAAATGCTCTGCTACTGTCAATATCACAGAGTCACAGCATGATAGGGGTTGGAAGGGACCTCTGGAGATCACCCGCTCCAACCCCCTGCTCCAGAAGGGTCACCCAAAGCAGGAGGTCCAGCATCGCATTGTCCAGGCAGGTTTGGAATCTCTCCAGAGAAGGAGACTCCACAACCTCTCTGGGCAGCCTGGGCCAGGCTTCAACACCTTCACAGCCAAGAAGTTTTTCCTCCCATTCGCCTGGGTTCCAGTTTGTGCCAGTTGCTCCTTAGCCTGTCACTGGGCACCCCTGGAAAGAGTCTGGCCCCATCCTCTTGCCCCTCACCCTTTAGCTCTTGCTCAGCATTGATCAGATCTCCTCTCAGGCTTCTCTTCTCCAGCTGAACAGCCCCAGGGCTTTCAGCCTTTCCTGGGCACAGAGATGCTCCAGCCCCTCAGCATCTTTGTAGCCTCTGCTGGACTCTCTCCAGTAGCTCGTTGTCTCTCTTGAACTGGAGAACCCAGAACTGGACACAATACTCCAGAGGTGGCCTCACCAGGGCGGAAGTAGACACTAGTAGACAGCAATCTGTAACATTTAGTGGGATTACTCATCTCTGTTGCCCTGATGAATGTCATGAAGCCAGGAATGCCAGTCCGTGATCTGACCAGCACTCCCATGTAGCAGCCCCTTTTTCCCCAGGAGCACGTTATGACAGCGCTGGGATGTTGTTGATTTTTTTTCAGATGAAAATGAATGTGAGCAAAACAATGGAGGCTGCAGTGAACTTTGTGTTAACCTGAAGAACTCCTACCGCTGTGAGTGTGGGATCGGGCGCACACTGGGAAGCGACGGGAAGACGTGTGAAGGTGAGGTTTCAGCTCTAACTACCTGCTGGAAATAATTTAAATCATTGCCCTTCGCTTGCAGCACTAACTCTCTCTTGGCTCCTTACTGCTGGGATTCGATATCACTCGTATCACTTCTGTGCTTGCCAGGGGGGCTGTTACTGAAATATCCTTCTAATTAAGGAGAGAAGAGACTCCTTTTTCTCCCTGCCTTTTCAGGATTTGGTTGCCTTTATCTCCCTGGAGGTAGAGGCAGCAGCAGATCTGCAAGATTGGTTGTTCAGCCAGAACTGGAGACTTATTGCTGGCGATGCTGAGATTTGGCTCTGGAGGTTTGTGTGATAGTTGTGCGGGGGCAGACTTAGCATCGCTGGTTTTTGATAGCTGGCGTTAGAGAGGGGATAGCATCATCGCATCAGACTGAAGCATGAGGCTCCCTTAGCCTCCCAGGATAGAGATTGAGGAGAGGGGGTGCCAGTCTGTAGGCAGAAGCTAGATTTGAGATGATGGCTGCATTGAAACCATTTGATTTTTGGAAGTGGTTAGTCACAGGCTCTGCTGCCTGCAGCTGCCACAGTTGCTTCCCAGTGGTGGCACAGCCAGGTTGAAAACCCTTGATGAGTTTCAAGTGCTAGCTTAGCAGGGGCTTAGAGACCCGATTGTAGGTTTAAGCTGTTGTCACTAACAATGTACAAACATCAGGGCTGTCCAGGCCTGGCCCAGGCTGCCCAGGGCAGTGGTGGAGTCCCCATCCCTGGAGGGGTTTCAAAGCTGTGGAGATGTGGTGCTGAGGGCCATGGTTTAGTGGTGACCTGGCAGTGCTGGGTTAATGGACGTGATCTTAAAGGTCTTTTCTAACTGAAACAATTCTAAGATCTTAGAGCAGAAATATGAAAACCCAGCCAAATTTACTTGTGCCTGAGGTTTTCTGTGGCCAGCTGTGAAGAGCACTGTGCCCCCTCGCAAGCAGAGGTGCTGCGTTGAAAGTTCACATCCATGTTGTGGCCTCAGACAAGAATCACAGCTACAGATGTGCCTCACTTTTGAGCTGCCCGAGTGCCAGACCTGAACATATCTGCAGCCTACCTGCAACTCACATCAGCTGCTGTGTGGCAGACATCCGTGGTCCAGGGAGAGGGAGAGATCACTGCTGTATTTTCAGGCTGGACTCCATCCTTCTTTGTGGTTCACTGCCAATCTCTGTCCCTGTTTCCCCCTTCTTTAATACCAAATCTCATTTCATCTCGTTCCTCTAAAACTCTCCTCTCTGAGCTCTCTTAATAAAACATCTCTCATCCAGGCAGTGACACTTCCCTGGGGAAAGCTGCTCTGCAGAGTGCTCCTTAAGTGCTTGTGAAGTATCCTGGGCCAAAAGTGGTATGTGGGCTTTGGCCCTTCCACATCCAGCATGGAGCTGATGGGGCATCATGCAAACCAGCTCTGCCATGTGGCAGTTATTATTCCTGAGCGCTGCACTCTTCTGACAGTGCTGGAATAGTCTGTGCTTGGAAATCTGTTTGTTTCTGCCCTTCCCAAAGTTGTTTTTTAGGGCCTTTGATGTATCATTCCATTTCCCCTTCTGTAAGAAGGACGGTGCTTTTCATACATTTTACGCTGCTGCTGGGGATTTTTACAACCTTGTTACGGAGTTTTATGTCTAAAGAGGTGCCCTCAGCTTTGTCAGCCATTAGAGTATGTGATTTACTTGGGAACCACCTCACAGCTATTGCTAAAAAGAACAAATGCAAGAAATTTAGCTTGGTTACAGGAGCTGGTCAGGGCTGAGCAGGTTAAAAGTAGCTCAAAATTTCCATTATAATGCTTTACCCATTCCTGCGACTTAGGTGGAGTGTTCAGGCTGTTGTTTTCCATGCAATGCATAGGCTTGAGCATGAGGTTTCCATTCTTTTCCTTACATTTCAGTGAAAACCTCACAGGCATTTCTGATGGCAGGCTTAGGAAGAAATATTTCATATTTATGATTTATTTATGTAGATACTGCTGTTTTGCTGAGAACATCTAGCAGTATTCGTCCCAAAGGGTTAAAAAAATCAAGCCGTGAAGGTTATTTTTAAAAAAATAAATCATGGTACCTTGTTATTCCAACAACAGCTGGAAATGGCCTTATTTACCTTAGATTTTTAAATCTTCAGAATGTACTCGGATGACCTTCTGGGCTCTTTTCTGCAGCCATGTGAATATGTTTTACATGAAAACCCAGATCCTTGGAGAATTGCCTCACCTGAAAATAAAAGACAGAAGAAAAGACATGACAAATCTTCCAATTAGCTGTGTTTCCTTCTCTCCTCTGCTCTTTAGACTGGGGGAAAATTAGGAAGGGAGTTGACCTTGCACTGTGAGCTTTTTGTTTTCTGTCTCTCTGCTAATGCCCCTTGGGGCAGCAAACCTCTAAGCCTGAAACTCACAAAATTCCTGCTAAAGTCCTACAAGCGGAGCTTTCATCCTACAAAGGGGATGCGGGAATCTGGTGTGCTCACCTCCATACCAGCTGGGAAAAACATAGGGAAGAGCACATCATCTTCTCTCTGGTGTCTCCTGATGGGAAAAGGAGCTGGCTGCCTGCCAGTCTGTCCTCCCCAGACACCTCTCCTGCAAATCTCAGGGCTTTAGTTCTGGTGATGACTTAAGGGAGTGGTACAAGTCCTAAGAGGGTTTTCCTTCCACCTTTTTGAAGTAAGGAACAGTGTCAAAATTTGGTTGGAAAGGATGTCTCCAAAGTTAGAAAGGACGAAGTGGAAGGTTCCCTATTCAGCCTTTGTATGTATGGCAGCTTTGATAAGCTTCTCCCCAGAATTCCTTGCGAACCTCGTGGTGAAATGACAAACATGGGAATTCAAGACCGTTCAAAATAAGTTTCCACCACATTTTCTTGGAAGCCAGCTCTCGCCATGCTGTTCCCTTCGAGCTGGGTGCTGGTCATACTGTTTTGTTACTCAGTCAGGAGTATATGTTGAGGCCACAAGAGAGCAGGATGTGCTGATTTCCCTTTTTTTTTTTTGGCAGAAATTGAAGGCTGTCATAATAACAATGGAGGCTGCAGCCATACTTGTATTGAAGTGGAAGACACATACCAATGTGAATGTCCGAGGGGACTGGTTCTCTCTGAAGACAACCACACTTGCCAAGGTAGGTCCAAAAAATTTCTCCGACAGCCTCTGTTCCCTGGATGCCAAAAGTACGTCTGAAGGAACTTTTCTTCTTGTTTTTTGTCATATTCTCTTAGCCTGTCCTTCCCAGTTTGGTTAAGGGAGCCTTGTCATTAAGGACAGACCATGCAAAAGTGAAAGCCTGGAGACATTGCTCTTCTTACCAGGCAGGAGAACAGAGACACAGGACCCAGCTGGGTGCATCTTGCTTCCCAGGAGATTTTGGCAGGATTCACTTAACAATTCAAATTGCTTAACATCTCCCATTACATTCCTGTGCTTCAGCTGTGCAGGCCTTTGACAAATTTATGCTTTTGGAACTGAATTTTCCATGCTTCGAACCAGGCTTTTATTAAAATTTCCAGCTAAAGTAGCTCTCTCCCTTCCAAGAATGAGGTTAAAGAGAGAGGCCTTTTCTTTGCTTAACTCTCTCTGTCAGAATTCCTATGTCTTGGAGCAGGCCACTAGTTCTGCTACTGGGTGTTTCTACTATCCCTTGGGAAAGCACCCTAGGTCGCATCTGAAAATGGACAGTGGCTTCTGCTGCATAGAGGCAAGGGCAACATTATCCTTGGGGGACCTTCCATCTGAACTTGACTCCGTTCGTGTACACAGGGAGTCCTTGTTGACTCACTTCACCTATAGCATGCATGTGGAATAAACATGGTCCCTAGTTGGGGTCGCAAGACCTGAGTGAGATGTCCTTTGCAAATACATCCAGGCTCCTAGGGGATGATTTGGCTCTTGTGCAGGGAGCAGAAGATCAGGGAGAAGGTCCTGAGGGTGTTGAGAGTTGAACCAAGGGTCTGTAACTCCTCTTGTAGTGACTTCTTACAATCCAGGACTTGCACCCTGGCTCTCATAATCCCACAGCTAGCTGAGTCCCTGAAGTGCTGAAAGCTTCGAGCAGCCTGAGTCATGAAGAAGATGGTCTGCTGTGATCTGCTGCTGAAGGGACATTCAGTCCAAACTGTCAAGGAAAGCTGTGTGAGCATGTGAAAGGCAGACAGAGGTAATGCTCTCTGGTGATCCTCATCGGACATGCCTGGCCAGTTCTCAGACCTGTCAGGCTCAGCGCAGAGCTGGAGAAGGTGCACTACTGCCCAGATCTCATCGCCCTCTGCTATGGCTAAACTGACCCCAGGATTCGAGGGGCGACCTCGCCAGTGCCCAGTCCAGGGGGACTCTTCCTGCCCTAGTCCTGCTGTGGCCAGTGCTGAGATAAGCCAGGATGCTGGTGACCTTCTTGGCCACCTGAGCACACACCAGCTCATCTTCAGCTGGCTGTCAACCAACCTCCCCCAGATCCTTTCCACCGGGCAGTTTCCAGCTGCTCTTCCCCCAGCTTGGAGCATTGCAGGGGTTGTTGTGACCTAAGTGCAGGATCCCCCCCTTGGCCTTGTTGAACCTCATCCCGTTGGCCTTGGCCTGTCCAGGTCCCTCAGATCAACACACTTGCCCAGCTTGGTGTCGTCCACAAACTTACTGAGGGTACGATGAAAGGGAGCCTGCCATGGGCTGGTTCATTTGGGCTTTAGGTAATAATGATGAGCTGGTGTTACCTGATGTACTCAGAATCTCTTGTAGTCTAGGGTGTTACAAAGTGCCCAGACATGGGTTAGAGGAACAGATTCAGAAACCATGGTGACCAACACAGCATGTGTACCGCAGAGAGGAAGTTGGAATGGTTCTATGTGATGAAATTTTAAAATTTCTGATTTTCTAAAAAAATTCTAAGATTTCTAAAAAGCTTTTGAAGAAATTCAGGGCTCTGTTCTCAGGCGCGAGCACTGTGCTGTTGGAATCCCAGTAGTACTTACTGCTCCACCAGAGCCAGGTGGGGAGGAGAAGACAGGAATTCCCAAGAGCCGCGCTTCTACTTACTGATTGAAGGTCTGATTGATGGATGCAGGCCAGGAAAGAGCCATGTTCTTCAATCCTGGCTCCCTGAGGCAACCCCAGCAGGGTTAGGAGGCCGTGCATTTCCCAGCCAGCATTTCTCTTTCTTCTGAGGCTGCTAATGAGAGCAGCACTGCTGGGCACCGAGCTGGAGCTTGGAATACGGCGTCTCATAAAGCGCAATTGCTTGTTCTTTTGGATTTCATGGATTTCTGTCCCCACTCTGCAATCTGCAATTTGGAGCAGAATATACCTGGAACTGTACCACACAATTTTTTATGACGTCTACTAAGGTTTCTAGTGGTACGATTAACAGCAGGGCAGGCACCGTTGCCTGAAGCAGTTGAATCTGCAGCCTGTCAACCCTCCTCTGCACTGGCTCTGGATTCAGAGCAAACATAAATCATCTTCCACAGAAACCACAGTCTCGACTACCATTTCCCCACAAAGATATACCAGCCAACGAAATGCTTGGAATTTTGCAGGCCATCCTAGTAGCCCACCTCTTCCTGAAGCGTAGTGGTGAAACGCTGTTCTCCTCTCTCCCGTGCTTAAGCCTGGTGTGCAGCTTTGGGGTTGTTTGCTTGTGTTTGTAGCGGTGGTTGAGGGCTCTGCAGCACCGGAGCCTGTTCTGCTGAGCGATCTGTGCAAAAAGATAACTTCTGCTGCAGAAGGCCAAGGAAGGAGCTGCAGGCTGGTGAAGGAACATGGTACCAACAATAACAGGCAGCAAAATGAGTGTTGGAGTCACCACAGAAGCTTACTACCAGGGCCTAGGTAGAATCATAGAACCGTTTTGGCTGGAAGAGACCTTTAAGGTCATCAAGTCCAACCATTAACCCAGCACTGCCACTAAACCATGCCTCTCAGCATGACATCTCCATGGCTTTGAAATCCCTCCCAGGATGGGGACTTCACCCCTGCCCTGGGCAGCCTGGGCCAGGCCTGGACAACCCTATTCAGGTCCTTCTGTAGAGCCTCTTGACCCTCTAACAGATCAATGCTCCTGCAAACTTACGACGGGTGCCTTGACCCCCTCGTTGAGATCATTTGTGAAGATATTAAACAGAACTGGTCCCAGTACTGAGCTCCGAGGCACACAGGTACTTACAGACACTGGTGCAAACCAGAATTTAAACCAGTAACGAGGAGGTTCTCCCAGCAGCTACAGATGCTCTGTGGTGCATGATGCTAAGGAACTGAAATATTTGACTGGCCAAGACTGGGTGAGGC
Source organism: Baryphthengus martii (assembly GCA_013396935.1). Taxonomy (NCBI): domain Eukaryota; kingdom Metazoa; phylum Chordata; class Aves; order Coraciiformes; family Momotidae; genus Baryphthengus; species Baryphthengus martii. The sequence goes on from VWZK01019940.1 coordinate 210,139, forward strand.
TCTCAGGAGCCTCGCAGGCTCAGGTGAGCCCAGGGCGGGTAAAACTGAAACTCTGGTCTCGGTATTGATTAGTCTTCTGTGCACAAACATCTAGAGTGAATTACATCACTGGTTACTCTATGGTGGTTATTCTAAGGTGTTTCCCGGAACACTTTCCCAAATGGTGGTGATTTGGCTTGAATCAAAGTGGAGCTGCTCACAGGTTTTGTTCACTTTTTTTCTGTGGCCGGGTGGTGAAGTGCAGGTGGGCAATTCTGCAGTGCCAGAGCAGAAGTTAAATAGGTGTTTCCTCTTTCTTCTCCTTTGTGCCAATCTAAGATGCTTCAAAACAGAGATACCCTGAGCCAAATTGATCCTGAACTTTGGAGAACTGCAGTTGGCATCCAGACAGTTTTGCCCTGAATAACACCTTTTATAAAAAGCATTACATTTTCTTATTCATCAAGGAGTCACTAGAAGAGTGAAGTTTTAAACCCAAACTGAGCCAATCACTTCTCCAAAGGATATTCCTCTCTGCATTGTGCTGTTGTTTTCCAAGTCCCTTTGCCATTTGACGTGTTTGGTTATTCCCACTCGGCTTCTGCTGCAGATGGAAGAAAAATTAAGGTAATTCTCAGTGCTTAAATTTTCTCTTCTAACCCAGCAATATCATTATGAGATCGTATCACTTTGGGTGCACCGCATCCATTTTAGCGTGTCACCTTGAAAAGATCAACTTTTAATAAAAAAATACTCCCTGCAGGTACACAGTAACTGCTAGAAAAAGCTGAGAATTTTCTCCAACAGGGGGCAAAAGTCATATTTTAGCAGTGTGCCTGGTAGCCAAGATCCAGAATCCTGGATTATAGAATGATCAGAATGAAGAGAAGGTAGTTCATACGGATGTCAAGGATCAGGACTGTAATTAATTTTAGGAAAAAACCAACCTTGGGAATCTAGAATATTTGCAGAAAGTTTTGTTGTGTGATTTTAAAAGATGCTAAATGGCAGTTCTGCAGGGGGTTTGTTTTTTCTGGCTGAACAGAAACTAGAATATATGCACCAGTGCACTTGTCCTGTATCTTGCTGAATAAATATGTATACACCCAAGGCATGTATATATTACCATTACTTTTTATTGAAGATCTTTCTCTTTTCTTTCCTTTTTCATTTTATTCCATCTCTATGTTGTCTCCCACTTCTTATGTAATGAAATTTTAATTTTAACTCAAAAAGATTCGCACGGAGATCTGTATTAAAATTCAAAAGGTTGAAAGGGGACAGGATGAGCGAGCTAATTGAGTTTGTCAGAGCGGGATTTATTGCTTATAAAAATATTATTATGCATTTTGAGGTGCTTGCATTTTAGCTCAGTGTCTCTGGGATCACTCTGCTTGGTTTTAACATGTTCTGGGTTTGATGTAAAATCTGATTAAGGGTCTCAAAAAAACCCACCAACTTTGCCTGAGGGTACTGTGACTTTGTTACCTGTAGCTGGAAAAGGCTTTTCCCAGGACATGGCAGCGCAGGAGACAACAATCGAACCTATGCTGGGTATTAAGCAGAGCTGGAAATACTGCATAGCTCAGTTTCTGCCGCAAGCATAGCAGTCGTCTTCGTCATCCCATGGCATCGCTGCACTGGAAGGGTTTGGAGCAGTGATAGCTTAGGAGGTTTGCTGTGTAGTTAGGAATGTAGGATAGGTAGGTAGATGACTATGGGAAGATAGTCATCAGACATGATGTGTAGGATCCTCCTTTGTTTATTTTTTTTTCCCAGTAATAATTGGTGTCGCCCTTCCCCAGCTCCCTGGTGCAGACTTGTTATTCCAAGGACTTTTCTTGTAGTTCCAGTGCTGTGCAAATCCAGCTCGATTGAGGTGAGCATCCCAAAGGACCTTGTTGGAGGCCTGGACCTTTCCCTCATCAACACTTCGTGCAAAGGAGTATCCAATGGCACTCACGTCAACATCCATTTCTCCTTGAAGTCCTGTGGCACTGTTGTAGATGTACGTAAACCTGTCGCTGTCCTATCTCTTGGGACCTCTTGGATTTGGGGACTTGGGTGATGAAGTTGATTGAGCTGTACCACCAGAGCAGTTTCCCGTGTTGCTGTGCAGCTGGTCTCAGACTAGAACTGGGGTGGCATCCTGAAGTAGGAGAGCTTGTTCCATCAGACCATCACCTCTCCACTGGTGTGCATACATCAGCATGGGTTCTGCTTTCTGCTCACCCAGCGCTTCACAGAGGCAGCTTCACCGTCATTCCAGTGCAGGAAGCACAAGTGGTGTCACTCTTCACCCTCCTGTTGAGACAGGATGTTTTAGATGTTGTGCTGGCAACTGGTCAGGAACCAGAGAACTCATCTTAGAAGATGGGTAGCGACTGGGGAGCAGGAGTGCAGTGTGTCAAAGTTGACAGTGAATTGATAGAGGCCCTCAGGTCGTAGGTAAGAATGGACATCATTCTGCTTGCAGCACATAAATTCACAAGCTGTTCTTTCAGCCTGTCTGAGTTTCCTGAACAAGCTACTAGTCTGGACTCAGAGAGGTCTTTCTCAATGATCTCCTCTTTCCCTTCAACTCCTTTCTTTGCTGCAGGTAATAAATGACAAAATCATTGCCACCAATCTGGTGACCGGCTTGCCAAAGCAGACTCCAGGAAGCAATGGGGACATCATTGTCCGTACCACCAAGCTGCTGATCCCGGTGACCTGTGAGTTCCCGCGCCGGTACACCATCTCTGAAGGTTATGTGCCCAACCTCAAGAACGCTCCTTTGGAAATCATGAGCCGCAACCAGGGCATCTTTCCCTTCACTCTTGAAATCTTCAAAGACAAAGACTTTGACGAACCCTACAGGGGTGCTCTTCCCACCCTCAAGCTTCGGGACTCTCTGTACTTTGGGATTGAACCCTTGGTACATGTCAATGGACTAGAGACCCTGGTGGAGAGCTGCTTTGCTACTCCCACCTCAAAAATTGATGAGATCCTGAAGTACTACTTAATTCAAGATGGGTGAGTTCCCTGTTCGCTCTCCTGCTGGCTGTCAGATGGGAACTGGCAGTGGGGCTAAGTTGTGTTGCCTGTATGACGCAGAAAACACTATCACTCCTCCACCTTACCTATCTGCTGTGTTCCTGGCAATTTCCAGCAGCCAGACCTTTCAGCCATCAAGCTGAAACTGCCTGTCCCATCAAAAGTGACTTGAAGGAACAGTGGGAGGCAGTGGAAGAAGTTACTGCAAGTGCAGCCTTTGCAGGACATATTTCCCTGTAGCTAACCTTGTGGATAATTGAATTGGCTCCTGTAGAAAAGATGTCCTTCCTGATATCCTCTCTCTGCCAGCCTGCAGAGCGCCAAACCAATTGGCAGAACCCCTCGATGGCTGCGTGCCACTGCCGCTCAGCCACCACAGCAACTGGAGCAAGTTTTCTTCATTTGCTTATGGTGGCCTTATTATAGCTTGAGCCAGAGGACTCCATGGCAGGTCCTGGTTTGGAGCTCAAGGAGCTCCCCATACTTTTTTCTCTCTCTGATGCCTGTCAGTGTCATAAGCTTAGGGTCCCTCACTTTGGCTGTGGGTTTTTGAGGCATTAGGGCTTAGTGATCTTTCCAGGATAGTAAAAAAACCCCTCAGGGTGTATCTGCTGTAATGGGTTTTGCATCAGAGGTCTGAGGAGCATTGCAGTGGGCTCTGCTGTGGCTCCTCCTAAGATGATCTCTGTTTTCAGATGCTTGTTTGGGTGACAGTCTTACAGTACAACATTGCTGCGGAGAGTTTGCATCCAGCTATGCCTGGCAGCTTAACCAGAGCACGCTGTGGAAGTGTCACAGTTGGGAACCAGTCTGCCATCCTATAGAGAGGAAAGTCCAGCCAAAGTAACATCTAAGACATATCCAAGTGTCATAGCCCAAGAGTCAAAGAACTGTGCTTGTATCAGTCTCGTATTCTGTCTGACAAACCACCTGATGAGGACAATGATTTCCTCAGCTACCACATTCCATCATCCACCATTACAGCTGCTCTTGACATGTCCTGTCCAACTGTCTTGTAGCAAAAGGTTCCTGAAGAGTCCCGTATGCAAAAAATAATGATTTCATTTCTTTCTGACAAAGGTGGCAGCATTAGCTTCCTCTCCCTCCACCCTAGGCTGCAGTCCTTCTGTGCCTGACATTTCTGGGGTTTATAAGCAGATTTGTGATGCAAGGTTTGATTTATCTACTTCCTGGCATGGCTGTTTCTGTGGAGCCTTCAAAGAGTCAAGGCTCCAAACAGTCATTTGTTTCCCACCATGAGTGAAAATGATGAGATTCAAAACAGTGGCCAAGGCCTGAGCAGAACAGAGAAGGGAGAAGGCAGAAAAAGTCTTGAATCTCTTGAATTCACCACAGCACTAGTAGGATCTTACTAGGTGGGCTACTGGGGTCCTGCACCTGGGGAGGAACACTCTCCTGCACTAGTACAGGTGAGGGGGTGACCTGCTGGAAAGCAGCTCTGTGGAGAAGGATATGGGAGTTCTGGAGGACAACAGGTTAACTATGAGCCAGCAATGGGCCCTCATGGCCGACAAGGCCAATAGTCTCCTAGAGTGCATTAGGAAGAGTGTGATAGGTAGAGGGAGGTTCTTCTTCCCCTCTACTCTTCCCTGGTGAGGCCACCTCTGGAGTATTGTGTCCAGTTCTGGGCTCCCCAGTTCAAGAGAGACAAGGAACTACTGGAGAGAGTCCAGCAAAGGCTATGAAGAAGTTGAAGGGATTGGAGTGTCTCTGTGCCCAGGAAAGGCTGAGAGCAGTGATGCTGTTCAGTTGGAGAAGAGCAGCCTGAGAGGAGATCTGATCAATGTTGAGCAAGAGCTAATGGGTGGGGGGCAAGAGGATGAGGCCAGATTCTTTCCAGTGGTGCCAGGACAAGGGGCAACTGGCACAAACCATAACCCAGGAGGTTCCATCTGAACACCAGGAAAAATTTCTTGGCTGTGAGGGTGCTGGAGCCTGTCCCAGGCTGCCCAGAGAGGTTGTGGAGTCTCCTTCTCTGGAGAGATTCCAAACCCACCTGGACAATGCGATGCTGGCTCCCCTGCTCTGGGTGTCCCTTCTGGAGCAGGGGGTTGGACCAGATGTTCTCCAGAGGTCTCTTCCAACCCCAACCGTGCTGGGATATATGTTGCCAGCAGCCTCTTTGGCACTGTTTTCCTGCAGAGGGCATCCAGACTTCATTGAAGGGAAAAATGGGCTGGAGCCTCATCCAGCCTGCTCTGCTATCCAGCCATCACTGCAGGTCCCAGTCTCCCCAGACACGCCACCCCGTGCCCAGTGCTGTATCTAATTTGAAGCACTTACTTAGACCGAACCTGACTGGAGTTCCTGGTCTTTCTGTGAGGTGGTGGCAATTACCAAGTAAAATTAGCTGAATAGGCTGCTGATTTGTCCCTGCTCCAAACAGTTCTGTAATAACCTGATTTCCTTCCATCAACCCAGCCCCAAAAGCCCAAGGCAATAAAGGCGAGGTTTTTAAATCAGTTCAGTGATGTAGGATCAGACCTGACGGAGTTAACGGCAGAATCTGGAGGGAAACACGGTTTAAAGTTGAGGGGACATACCTTAGACTGAGGGATGGGAAAAAAATCCCTCTCCTGCTTTCTTCCCTCCTAACTCCCTGCCATCTCCTGTTGGCAAGAGATGGGAGCCACCTTCTGTGGGTCTCCTCAACCCTGTGTTGATGTGACCACGCTGGAGATGAGGATTTTCCCAGATCCATCCCTGCTGTCTATGTAATACCCTGTACCACTGCTAACCCAGCCAGCCAGCCCCAAATCAGCTCTCCTGCTTCTTCTCTTGTCCTTTCTCTTTCTCAAAACCAAAAAGAAATAAAAGCCATTGACCGGTAGCACGGGCGATATCAGCTCTCTGGGGCATCCGGAGCGAGGTCATGTCACTGAGGACAACCTGCTGCAATCTGATGTGGTCAGGAGCTGCGATTTATCTGAACATGATGTGGTTAAGGTAGTTCCATTGTAAGGCACTTCTTGTTACACCTTGGGCTGCCCCTCGTTCGTAGGCTTGGGGTAGTTGTTTTGCTCTCCACAGGCCCCCCCCAGGAAGGGTCAGAGCAGAGGTCCCATGGCACGGCTGCTCTCTGCTCCTAAGCACATTAGGCACAAGAAAAGGTTGTTTTCCCAGTATCCTGACCAAGGTCACCCATTTTCCTTCCATACCTGTGCTCCTTGCCCCTTCTCGCCTCTCCAAGGTGAGAAGCAGGGTTTGGGGCTTTTCCAGGGGAGTGGGCTGTGGTACAGCCCCATACACAACACAAAAGGGCTTGACTCTGGGATTTAGGAGATTTTTGATTTTTTTTTGCCACACCGCAACACATTTGTCAGAAACCTCCATAAAATGTACTTAGAGGTGTGGTAGAGCCTCTGCATATCCCTGGTTCCTCCTCATTGTTCTTCCATATTCCCCTCTCCCTATCCCTAAACCAGCAGGTTTTCTGCCACCGGTGTGGAGAACCTTTGGAGAACCTGGCATTTAGGAATCAGTTGGAGCCGGTGTCCAAGAATCATCACAGTTTACATGCTCCCAAATGAGGATGTGCCTATGAGTTGACTTTGTGGCCCCAAAGCTTGGCCAGTCACTCATGAAAAATTTTGAGCTGTCATTCTACAGTCAGTTGCCTTCAGGAATGCTATTTTTAAACACAGTTTTATAGTCCACAACTTAGTGTTCAGCCTCAAGGAGGAGGAATTTCCATCAATTTTTCTAGACACTCAATGTTAATTTATTGGCTTCATTTATTAGATGTTTGATGTCTGCCTCCCAGGCTAGACAAGCGCTGCAGACAAGGGACATCCCTTCAGACTGTGACCTCCACTGGCTGACAAAAGCGACAGGCATAGATGGTGGTGAAAAGAATGTGAGGATCAGATCAGTGCTTAGTGCTCCTGTGAACATCCCCTGCTCTGCTGAAGAGAGCAGAAGGGCAATTCTGGGAGGGATTGCAGGAAACTGCCGCCCACGGAGCTGAGTAGAGCTTTCCAAATACATGTCCCAATGAAAGCAGAGCTACGTGTGCATGGGAGGGCTGCTGCAGTTTGATAATTGAACTTGTCAAATGTCAGCATTTCTGACAAAGCCTTGCAAATTTTTGGTGGAAAGGTGGAAGCTAAAGGTTGCTGCAAGAGTAGGACTTAGCAGGACTTGTCAGGGGATCTGATCAATGCTGATCAGTAGCTAAAGGGTGAGGAGCAAGAGGATGGGGCCAGACTCTTTCCAGTGGTGCCCAGCGACAGGACAAGGGGCAATGGGCACAAACTGGAACCCAGGAGTTTCCATCTGAACAGGAGGAAAAATTTCTTGGCTGTGAGGGTGCTGGAGCCTGTCCCAGGCTGCCCAGAGAGGTTGTGGAGTCTCCTTCTCTGGAGAGATTCCAAACCCACCTGGACAATGCGATGCTGGCCCTCCTGCTCTGGGTGTCCCTTCTGGAGCAGGGGGTTGGACCAGATGTTCTCCAGAGGTCTCTTCCGATCCCTACCACTGCATGATTCTGTGACTTTCAGCTATCACACTGTGGCCTCTTGTCCCTTCCACCACTACTTTTTTTTTCCTTCGAATATCTTGCAAACCCCACTTTTCTGAAATTAACTTGCTAGAAAAGCCAAGCTGCCTTGGAATGCAGTTTAACAGCAGCGTCTGGGCCTCTCAAAATGCTGAAGACTTTGCAATAGGCAGCAGTAATTATCAAGTCACCATCACTTTTTATCATGCTGTTTGTCTGTCAAACTCTAAACAGATTGAAATAGTTTATAAACAGACTGCACCTGGATTGTAACTTTTTCTGAAAGCAGCTTATTTCCTTGCACTAGCGCTAGTGATGGAGAAATTAAAATTCATAATTGAAATGACAAATTTTAGTGGAATGAATTTGAGCTGTCCAGCCAAGTCCAGCGGGAAGAAAAATGGAAATGATGTAAAGCAAAGTAAATCTGGATTTTTTGGTGATTTTCACCGTCTCTGATATTTTAGTAACATGGATACAGGCGTCTTCTTTTTAAGCATGATTTCTGTGCGTGTAGATGTGTACATGGAAAGTCCGTCACGCGTTCTGCGCTGTGTAGCGGTTGTGTTGATGGCTGCTGCCTGTTGCAGGGGGAGGTGAAACGAGGACAGACTTGCCTGCAGCTCTCTGGCAGTTCCTCTGCTGAGGGGACAGGACTACGTCCTGCCAGCTCTTAGCTGCTGAGCTGTTCTTTGTCTGGAGATGCTATTATCATCCCTCTGTGTTTTTCCCCATCATTCCTGAATTTTCTCCTGTGGCCAAAGAGGAAGTAACGTGGATGGTAGCTTCACTTGAGAGAGCCAAGCTCTCCTTTCCTTTCTCCAGTTAAATAGGCTGGGATTTTTTTTCTCTTTCTTCTTTCATTTCTGGGAAACCCATTAAAACTTATCCCTCTAACTTTCCTCAGCTGCGTTTCTGATGATTCCGTGAAGCAGTACACGTCAAAAGACCATCTTGCCAAGCATTTCCAAGTTCCCGTCTTCAAGTTCGTGGGCAAAGACAACAAAGTAAGCTCAAAACACACCTCTTGGATATTACGTTGGCCTTGATCTGACCGAGGAGTCTCAACACAGAGTTCACCCTATTAGAGTGTGAAGGGGAGGAATGGGTGGCCTAAGGCAGCTGCTGCTGTGACTGTTCCAGCAGTTGTGTCTTTCAGGAGCCTGCTGCAAGTACTTTAGGAAAGAATCATAAAAACAGCTAAAATTAAATAAAATATGAAGGATAGTTATGAAACATCAGCACTATAGCAGGCTGAAAATCTTTGTTTCCAGGGTAGTCCTAGTGGACCCTTGTATGCTAGGCGAGAAAAGTGTTCCCAGTCACCAAACAAAACCAGAGAATTGGGCACAGTGTCCTGCCTTTTAAACAAAATAAGTCTATAGTTCTGAACCTCTTCAACCTTCTATCTCCTTTGCCTCTTGTGAGTACAAATGCCAAGTACCAGGCCACCATTCTGTGGAGTTCAGTGTGAAACCGGTCTATCCAGACTGGTGGCACTCCTGGACGAAAGCTCTGTAACGGGGTGACAGTTGAAGGATAACACCATTTCCCTGATGCAAATAGCTTGTCTTTGGTAGAAGAAACCAGGGTTTTCAGGCACTGTTGTTATGCTCAGCCAATGCCACTTGCTCCAAAAGGCATAAAGCTGCTGCTCTAGCTCCAGGTAGGGTTAAAATGAGACCTTTCAGAATTCAGACATTTTACTTGGCCAGCTGATCACCACTGCTGCCTCCAGCTTGCATCCTCCCAGCTCACACAATGAATTTTGCTTCAAACCTCTCCACTGAGCAAACATTCACGAGTATTTAATTCCCTAGTTGCTGCTTGCTGGAATCTTCCTCACTCTCCTCATTGTTCAGTGGGCAGGGAGCAGCAATCCTGTCACTGCCTTTCCTGTGCAGAAAGAAAAGGCAGCTGCCTTCTTGCCTTTTGGATTCTCCTCCTCCCCTCAACTATCAGTCTGAGCCCCTCATTAACCTGCTTTTTTTTTGTCCCTTGGTCTCTCAGCTTTATGTTTTCTCAGCTCACATCAAATTTCCTTGCATGTTTCTGTCAGTCCATCTCCTTGTGAGGTTTCTGCGTTCTTGGCCTGCATCCTACATGCAGCTCCTAGCAGTCCATGTGAGCTCTTCCAAGCTTATTCCTGGCATTTTCATCCCTTTCTCTGAAGGATCATTTCACACCTTCATATTCCCAGTCTAGCCCTTAGCTAACAGACAGATGCCAAGATCTGAGATCTCAGCCAGGCACACAGGAAAATTTAAGAAAAGAGATGGAACAGCCAGTTTGGCTGTGGATGCCAATGGTGGCTCGAGGATCTTGTTGTCCCTTGGGGACTGGGGTGGCTGTGCCTTGGGAATGGTGTCGCAGCATTGCGAGTCCAATTGCCAGAGCCGCACATTGACATGCCCTGCTGTCTTGTCACCCTCCAGGAGGTGTTCTTGCACTGCCGCATCCTTGTGTGCGGGGTGCTGGACGAGAGCTCTCGCTGTGCCCAGGGCTGCCGGAGACGGGTGCGCAGGTCAGCAGCAATGGAGGAGAATGAGGAGGAGGAGAAGGAGGAATCTGACCACGTGACAAACCACATCCTGACAGGTGGCCCCATCAGAATTGACTTTGACGACTAACACACACCCACTGCAACAGCATCTCTGCCTGAGATCAACCTTCCTGGGCATGCCTTGGTTGTTTAAGAAACAAGAGGTATCTTGAACCCTCTTGAACCTCAGGACTTGTCTCCTTAACTGTGTGATGAGCCTGTTGCTTTGCAGGCCTGAAGTGTTTCCCGACTTTGCCGTTCCCTACGTCTGCCTGCAGACTCCACAGGACTGTTCATCCTTGACTAAATGAGTGTTATTCCAGCCTTTCTTTCATCAGATAACACAAAGATTATTGTAGCTGAGTGTGTGTTCGCTGTGCAGTTCTCTGAATGATGCTGAAGCTTTCAGATGTGCTCAGATTTTGGATGACCCTTAATAAAAACATGTGTAAAAATATATAGATAGTAATGTGCAGGTTCCTTGGAGCTATAAAACCGTTGTCATTGGAGGCAGCTAAGGCTCAGATCTATCACAGGCACATTTAAATGTTATTTTTAAATAGTAACAGGTATCTAATAGAACTCCATTTTTAGTGCCTTTGAGTCCTTGCATGTGGTTTAATCTTACAGCGTATCATTATTTTTCTCCCCTCCCTACAATATGATGCCTTTTATAATTAGTCCTATAGCCCCTTGAGTGTAAGAAAAAGACCATTAAACATCTATAAATAACCCCCCTCCCAAGTGTGCATCAACCAAGTCTCCATTTGAAAGCTGATCTAGAGAGGCTGTGGCTCTGAGGAAGGGATTAGAGGAACATGTGAGGTGTTGACAACAATCGTTTGTAATGTGGGTAGTTCTCGAGACAGGGTTGTCGCCGGCGACAGGCAGTGCTGTTTGAGTGACTGCGTGAATTCACAGTCTCCTGGTGGGTGAGAGCTGGCTAGGGACACAATTACTGGTGATGGTGGTGGCATCATGCTTGTCAGGAATCCCTTTGGGCCGTCAAGCTCCTCACGAAGAAAATAGAAGGGATGATCAGCTTGGGCTCCTCTGGGCTTCATTCAAGCAAGAGCACTGTGCAGTGAAGGATTAGAAATGTGGAGTGAAAGGAAGGAGGCAGAGTGAGCAGTGAAGGACACAGCAGGAGAGGCAGGGCTTGAGGGTGGGAGAGGAAGGATCCAACAGCACTGTTGGCTGTGGCACTGCAGTGTGTTTGTGACAGGCATAGAATCATTTAGGTTGGAAAAGACCTTTAAGATCATCAAGTCCAACCGTTAACCCAGCACTGCCAGGGCACCACTAAACCATGTCCCTCAGCACCATATCCTCATGGCTTTTAAGCCCCACCAGGGATGGGGACTCCACCACTGCCCCCGGCAGCCTGGGCCAGGCCTTGACAGCCCTTTTGGGCAAGAAATTGTTCCTCATGTCCAACGTAAACCTCCCCTGGCGCAACTTGAGGCCATTTCCTCTTTTCCTATCCCTTCTTCCTTGGGAGAAGAGTCCAACCCGACCTGGCTCCAGTCTCCTGTCAGAGAGTTGTTGGGAGTGAGGAGGGCTCCCCTGAGCCTCCTTTTCTCCAGGCTGAACAAGCCCAGGTCCCTCAGGTGCTCCTCACCAGACTTGTGCTCTAGACGCTTCCACGGCTTCATTGCCCTTCTTTGGACATGCTCCAGCCCCTCAATGTTCTTCTGGGAGTGAGTGGCCCAAAACTGAAGCCAGGATTCGAGTTACAGCCTCCCCAGTGCTCAGTCTGGGGGGATCACCTCTGCCCTAGTCCTGCTGGCCGCATCAGTGCTGATCCAAGCCAGGATGCTGGTGGCCACCTGGGCACACACTGGCTCATCTCCAGCCAGCTGTCGACCAGCACACTCAGGTAATTTTCTGCTGGGCAACTTTCCAGCCACTTTTGCAGAGGATTTCTGCTAGAAACTTCACAGTGTGGAGCTCTGTCCTGTGTGTTGGAAGTGCCCCTAACCAGCAGTACCTGCTTTCTGTTTTGATTGGCAGCAGCCAGATTGCTGCCATGGCTGCTCTCAGATAGATGGGGAGTCTGTTTGAAGGGCCCATTTGGAAGGGAGTCACGAATCACCTCAGCAATACTGCAATTCACAGATTTATTTCTTCTGGTGAGTGAGATTCCAGTGAGGAATGGGCGTTTGATGAGCTGGGAGTTTCATGATTTTTCTACATGGCTTCACAGTTGCTTTTCCAGTTTGGGAATATGCATTTGCGTGCATTTTTGTGGTAGAATAAACAAAAACATTTCTGTGATGGTAAGTAGATATAAGTGGAAATATGCTTTTCATGTGTTATGTAACCAGAGGTGAATGAAAAAGAAATTAGAAAGCCTCCTCCTTGCCTTGCTGGGCTGATTCACATCTGCAGCAAGATCACACGGGCAATTTCCCCCTGTCGCTTCTTTGTTCAGGCAGTCCCAGCTAAATACACTTGTTTTGACAAAAACAAGAGCTGGGAAATGAAATTACTTAGCTGATGCCTTCTGGAGAGGTAACTGTTCCTGTGAAAGGGACGTGAGGGAAGGAAAGATTTATTTCCTGGCTTATTTCAGTTATTTGTGCACATTATTGCTTTTTTTTCCTGACAAATTCATATGGTGCAGCCTTTCCACTCTGCAGCTTTGGAGTTAAATAATCTGGATGAGTAAATGAGAAGGAAACACTCATGGGCTGTGTGGCCATGTGGATGGAGCAGCCTGCAAAAGCGTCTGCCCTGCAGGCAGGATAGTAGGTCTACTATCTACAGCTCCCCTGTGGCCGTTCCTCCTCTGACATAGAGGAGATGACTCTGAGGCACAAACAAAACCATTTCTCAAAGTCTTTTAACTCTCCCCAGTTCACCTCTTGCTTCCATCTGTCACCTTTGTCAGCAGGGACGTGAAATCAAAGGCCAAACTCATCTGAGAGCCAACGGCTTTGTTTCTCTGTTTAATTTAATCAGCTGCACAACCAGGCGCTGCGTGTGCAAGAAGGCAACGTAGCTACCAGTGCTCCCAACCATAGTTCAAAATCTGAGCTGTGTTGGTGCTGCCCAGCGTGTGCAGTTGGTGGTCTGGCTGGTGCCACCTTGTTCCTGCTTTGTGTGTAGAGTGAACAGGACAAGAGGAGACGGCGTCAAGTTGTGCCAAGGGAGGTTTAGATTGGATGTTAGGAAAAAGTTTTTCCCTAAAAGTATTGTCCAGGCCTGGGCCAGGCTGCCGGGGGCAGTGGTGGAGTCCCCATCCCTGGAGGGGTTTCAAAGCCATGAGGATATGGTGCTGAGGGACATGGCTTAGTGTTGCCCTGGCAGTGCTGGGTTAACGGTTGGACTCGATGATCTGAAAGGTCTTTTCCAACCAGAATGATTCTGTGGTTGTGTGAATGTTTGAACATTGGATGTCCAGGAGTAAACACCCATTACCTGCTGACATAGTTCCTTAAAAGGTCCTCAGTGAAAACCTAGAGCTTGCTCTTTGGGGAACCATCTCTAGGAGAGGGCACACTGGCCAAACGAGTTGGGCATCAGCAAGAGCTGCAAATAATCCTGCCAGTACAAAAGTCAAGAGGAAGCCATTGGGTAAGCATAGCGTTGTCTTCCTGTTCCAAGAAGGGTGCAAGTGAAGGTGACTCAAAGTTTGCACATTGACCTGGAGAGTCCCATGATCAGTTGCTTTGGTGGCCGTGCACCACTGGATAGCAAGACTGGCAATTTTAAATCGGGATGCAGACATTTTACTGTAGTTCTCAGGCTGATTTTGTCCTATGCCAAATTATCTGGTGGGTTTTTTGAGTCACTGACACCACTTGAAGGTTTGACTTTTTCCTTGTAGAGCTGCTTGTGGGGCTTTTCATATTACCACATCTTAACTTCGTTGTGAAAAATGCGCATACTTGGCAGCTGCTCTGTGTGCAGCAGTCTGTAGGGTCTTGGGATGAATGGTGGTCTGAAAGCATGAAGAAATTATGATTTATTTTGGTGGTATCTCCAACATGTGTTTGGAGAGAGAGATTTTGTTCAAAACCCCTCAGTTTCTCCAGTGTGTCATCATCTGACATCAGTTGCTTGGCCCAGCTTTAATCTGATACCATTTGAACTACAAAATGCTCAAAGACATTTGCCAACCAGTTGGCTATTCAGCGTGGACAAGATAGAGTGGGTGTTTTTTTAAAATTTTGTCATTTAATCCTAAGAGAGCGCTCACATTTAACATTGGCAGCGGGCACCGTTTCTCCAACGAAATACAAAGTTTGGGAAAGGTCTGGAACAAGGAAAGATTCCTTCGCATCCCCAGCCAAAGATACGTGTTTCTTAGAGAATGGAAATTGTCCAGCCTCGCACTCTGAAGATGAGCCTTGATAGTGCAGAGTTCACTCACCAGTGGAGTGATATCATTGCATCTGAGCAGTGTAAGTTAAGGTCCTCCATAATGGGAAGCATCCCCAGTATGCCTCGTGAGGATGCTTCCATTTTCCTGGTTTAATCACAGAGGACTCTTGTTGTTTCAGTCTGTTTGGGGCTAAGGAGAAGATCTTGTTGTTGTCGACTCAAAGCAATGACTGGAAAGGACAGGAATACGAGGCTTAAATAGTTATGGCCCTGTGCCACAACCTAAAAGAAAAGTAACTAAGACAGACTGTCTCCATTCTTGTCAAATTCCCCTTCCGTAGCCTTAACTAACTTTTCGGTGGCAGATGGAAGAACATAACCATAAATATGTTTGCAGAAGATGCTGAAGTATTTACACTGAAGGAGCAACTTCCATGCAACAAGAAACAGAGATGAAAGCTGTCTGCAAATGTTATATGTAGATGAAATTCCATATGCCACTTTAAATTCTAATTTTGCATGTAATAAAAGCTGCTGATAACAGATGGAAGTATTAGCTCCATTTTAGAAGGAATGCTGTCGGAGGCTGTTGATTGCACATGTCCTTGCCCCGCAGAGCTAGCATGTGGAACATAGAGTCCTGGCCCAGGCTGCCCAGAGAGGTTGTGGAGTCTCCTTCTCTGGAGAGATTCCAAACCTGCCCGGACAATGCAATGCTGGGCCCTCTGCTCTGGGTGACCCTGCTGGAGCAAGAGGATTGGATCAGATCATCTCCAGAGGCTCTTTCCAACCCCTGCCATGCTGGGATTCTGTGAAGCCCTGCCACCCAACATATAAGCCTCCAGGATTGTGAAGATCTCATCCAAGGCAACTGTGAGCCTCCTGTTTTCCTCATGCTACAGATGGATGTGGATGCCCAGACATTTTGTGTGAAAAATTGATCCTAAGGGAAATGTTTTGTTAAATACTATAGGAGGGAAAGCATTAAATAGATCTGAATGACACCGCAAAAGAAAAGCAGCTTCCTCTCCTGAGAGTATTGTGATTTCACATCTCGAACGCAACAGGCTTTGATCCAAACCCTTCTACCCAAATGTGAATTGTGCCTGTATCGAAAACACTTCAAAGTCCTTCTCGTGCTTCCCAATCTGTGGATGTTTTAAATGGTTTTAGGATCCACCCAGTATTTAAATAAGCAGGGTTGTCAGAGTGTGTGAGGATAGGATGGAAAATGTCAGGGATGGGTGTGGAGCAGCATACTGAAAGCAAATTATCCCTCTTCAATCTGTCCTCGGAGGTGGAAAAACATAAAAAGTGTGTCTGTAGACTGGGATTTTCAGGGTTTGCAGGAACCTAATGCCTTGTACTGCAAATTAGAGTGAAGGGGCAGGGTGGGGGTGAGGATGGGGCCTAATGCGCGTGTGTCTAAGGCAAACAAACAAGTCAAGCCCCTTGTTGATAAGCCGCGCTGCATCCTGCCTGCCCTTCCTGATCAGTCTGCAGAGAAAAACGGGCATTTTCAGGTCATTCAGGCTGATGGACTTGGAGGCAGTAGGGCTGTTGACCTACGCTTGTGGTGGACAACAGGCGTCAGGCCCTGCTGCCCGGCATCCACAGGCTGCCTCCCCTTTCTCAGCTCTCTGCCCCAAAAGTTGTAGTCGGTGTGTGTGCGAGGCCGGAGGGCTGACAGATATCGCTGTGCATTATCGGAGAGGGGAGGTTGATCTGCTCTTCCTCATAATTCATCACGTTCTTCCTCGCTGCAAATGCAGGCGCTCCTCTGACTGTTCATGAAGGGCCGGCAGCCCAAGGTCCAGACGGCATTGAACACCGTGTCTGCCACGGATTCGCAAGCTGAGAAGAACGTAAAGAGCAGGCGGTTAAGTGACAGGCACCCCGGGATGGCTGAGGGATGGGGGGAAAGCCCCCCACTTCCCCCCATCCTGAGCCCCACGCTGAGTTGTGTGGTATTGGCAGCTGGAAGCGTGGGCTGTTGTCTTTCTTTCTGGGCATCACATTTTTATAAATCCAGAGGTTCCCTTCTACTGAAAAGGGGTCTCTTTTCTCCCCAGGGTGACACCAATCTGGGACCAGTTTCTCTCCCCCCCCTAATCTCCCTCTTTTCTTGCCTCTCTCAGGCTTTTCTCATGCATGGATCACTGAGGGTACTGCAAATAATACTGCTTACCAAGAAGATTTCTCAGAAGACCTCCTCAGTGCTGTCTTTCCTGGCTTCTTCTCCTCTCAGTTTTGCCTAAACTTACCACTAACCAACTTGTTCTGCTTTTGGGGAATTACAAAGCCAGCTGCCAGCCAGCATGAAAAGTTCTACTGTGGCTGCAGCAACAGAGTTGCTGATACGGTTTACCTGACTACTAGACCCTCCTCTTAGAATCATAGAATTGTTCTAATTGGAAGAGACCTTTCAGATCATCGAGTCCAACCATTAACCCAGCACTGCCAGGGCAACACTAAGCCATGTCCCTCAGCACTACATCTCCAGCTTTGAAACTCCTCTAGGAATGGGGACTCCACCCCTGCCCTGGGCAGCCTGGCCCAGGCCTGGACAACCCTTTTGGGGAAGACATTGCTTCTCATGTCCAACCTAAAGCTCCCCTGGCACAACTTGAGGCTGTTTCCACTGCTCCTATCTTTCCAGAAAACAACCCAAACACCTTGCTCTGCCTCTGCTGCTTTAGGAGCCTGCTCAGTTGGCAGGTGTTGGAGAGACTGTAGCAAGTCAGTGGGAAAAGCAAGGCTTTGGGCAACTGGCACAGCTGCAGCTGGGATGTTTGTGCCACATGAAGGGAGCCTACCTAGATGCTCTCTTCCCCTGTCTGCTTTCTCTGAATTCCCAGTGACTTAGTGAAAAGAAACAACCCCCCCCCTGCAGGGAGCAGGCACAGCTGCAATTAGAGCATGTTGCTCAGAGCCCCGACCAACCTCCCCTGGAATGGTTCCAGGGATGGGGCAGTGACCTCTCTGGGCAATCTGGGCCAGGGTCTCACCACCCTCAGTGTAAAGAATTTCCTCCTTCTCTCCAGTCTAAATCTCCCTCTTTTAGTTTAAAATCATCACCCCTTGTCCTGTCACTACACTCACTAATAAAAAGCCCCTCTCCATCTTTCTGACAGGCCCCTTTCTGAAAGGCCACCAGAAGGTCTCCCCGGAGCCTTCTCTTCTCCAGGTTGAACAAGCCCAACTCTCCCAACCTGGCCTCCCAACAGAGGGTTCCAGCCCTCCCAGCATTGCTGTGGCCTCTTCTGGAGCTGTTCAAGAATCCCAGATAAGAGCTGGGATGGTGATAGAGAAGGACAGCTGTGTGAGACGAGCTGCTGAAAGCAGCCATGAGGACAGGGAGAGGCAGGTATAGACCATGAGGCAAGAGGCAGAGCAAGGGGAGGAGAGGGTGGCTTAGAGGTGTCAGCAACTACGACAAGAGGAAGTGGCAACCAGCACAGAGATGCTGGAGGAATTGAGCCCTACTTGACTATAGGCAGAGGGGGCTTGGCTGAGCCAAGGAGCATGGGCTCTGCTCCACCTTAACTCCCTAAGCCCTACCTGTTTGCTTCATTGCTGCAGGCAGACGGGAAAAAAAGTAGAGTGAGCTGAAAAATTGGCAGGGGAAAATCTGAAGAGATAGGAAGAGGTTGGTTGTGGGGGGACGTGTAGATAAGAGTGACCATGAAAGATTGGCTGTACTTGGACTGTGAGCACTTATATCTCAGTCCACATCTTTGTTTTCGCTCGGTGGCCTGGACACTCTTTCCCAACATTTATCTGTGATACTCTGGAAAGACACCTGCACTTCTACTGGTGTCATGCAGACTTGCCTGTGTGTCCTAATCCAGCTGCACCTTTGGAAAACAAGTACATATTTAACTCTACCTTAGAGGAGGACATTGGCTATGAGAAACTCAGCAGCACCTCCAGTTTGATCTGGCTTTGGGATGGGATGTTCTCAAGTACTCTACCAGTTTTGCAGACCAGATACCTCAGATCAGGTACCCGTCCTGCAGAGGATGGAGATGCTCTGAAATGGCCTCAGGAGGAGCAGCCCAGGGGAGGATTTCCTGCCATGGCTGACCTCTGGTAGTGGCAGGGTAGATGTTTCCCCCTCCTCAGAGGGTGGAGAGGTGCTTGATGTTGGCACAGACGATCAAGAGGCAAGTTTGGGCTGTCATATGGGGAGCAGCTGAGAGACCTGGAGCTGTTCAGCCCGGAGGAAAAGAATGGTCAGGGGAGACCTTCTTGCTCTCAACAACGCCTTCAGGAGGTTGGAGCCAGAGGCAGTTGAGCTGTTCTCCCAAGGAACAAGAGGTAGGACAAGAGGAAATGGCCTCAAGTTGTGCCAGGGGAAGGTTAGGTTGGACATGAGGAACAATTTCTTGCCCTCCAAGGTTGTCCAGGCCTGGCCCAGGCTGCCCAGGGCAGGGGTGGAGTCCATATCCCTGGAGGGGTTTCAAAGCTGTGGAGCTGTGGTGCTGAGGGACATGGTTTAGTGTTGCCCTGGCAGTGCTGGGTTAACAGTTGGACTCGATCTGAAAGGTCTCTTCCAACCAGAACAATTCTACAATTCTAAGTGCAACCTGTACTAAAAACTCTTCTCAAGCTTGCAGACTGAGGCTTTTAAAATCAAGCAAAACCAGGGTGGCTCTTGAACTGCTGACACATCACTAGAACTTTGTTAGCACAGGGGCTTCTGAGCAATCCAGATCGCCCCACAGTGGCTCAGCCACCACCCACACTCTGGTGTGTCCCTGGTGCCATTGTCATCTCTTATCTTAACCAGGTCTCGGAGAGCCCATGTCCTTGGCTCTCTCAGTTTGTTGGCCTTTGGCCACACACAGGTTTCAGTGTGTGGCCTCTCATGAAGGTGTTTGAATGCTCAGGGAGGGCATCCAAGGGTCGAAGGAATTGCTTCTAGGGGTTATGTTGTTTGTTGTTTTTTTTTTTTCTTTCCACATGTGTTTTGTAATGTTTTCCAAATGTAAATAATTTTAGGTCTGCAGTCTTGGGACAGAAGTGTGTGTGGAGGAGACCTATCTCAGCACTCTCGCTGATCTCTGACCCATCCGTGACAAGCACAAGATAGATGTGCTGCTCCCTACTGCAGATTTTTGCTTCTTTTGGCAAGGAAAGGGCTCCCTGCCCAGTCCCTCCCTTCCCTGTCATTGCTTGTTCCCTCCACGCGGGATGCGAGCTAGGAAGCCTACCTTCCACCTTGGAGACGAACCCGAGGCTACGCTTGAGGTCAGAGCAGATGGAGTGGAGGCACCAGCGGAACTTGGCGTCGCAGCGGTACTTGTTGGCCCCGCAGGTGTCGTAACAAATGTCCAGCTGATTACAGCACTTGGTCATGGCGGGAATGCCCAAATCTAGCTGGGGAAAGAGAGAAAATTGTCTCTTGGCCATGTCCTGGCCTCAGATTCGGACAACTGCAGCTGGGTGAGGTGTTGCAGAGCCCAGCTCACTCCTTCTCCAGAAGCTCCTCCCCATAGCTGGGGGAGCGGGAGGAAAAACGTACTTCTCCCTCACCACCTAAAAGAAGTGGCAACAATAGTGCTTGGCCAATGGAAGATAAACCACATTCTGTTCTCTTCTCTCTGTCTGCCTCCGGTAGAGAGATGGGAAACAGCCTCTCCACAACCATTTGCTAGTTCTCATTTGTCAGAGCTCATGGGAGAGCTTCCTGTCCTTGCCAGTTCCTTTTCTCTCTCCTCCTTTTCCTACAATCTTCACAAGTCCTGCTTTTAGCCTAATAAATCTGCCATAAGTGTTATTAGTGCCTTATTTCTCAGGAACATGCTGGTGAGGCCAAGGACAAATACAGCTTGGTGAGGGGAGTTCTGCTTGCTTGGAGGTAAACAGCAAGCTTAGCCAATAATCATGGGGATGATGGGGCAGAAGGCCTGTCTCCTGGAGAGACTGGGCTCCTTAGCTTGTTAGAAATCCATAGAATCATTGAATGGCTTGAGTTGGGAGGGACCTTAAAGGTCATCTCACTTCAACCCCCCACCATGGGCAGGGACACCTCCCACTAGACCAGGTTGCTCAAAGCCCTGTCTAATCTGGTTTTGAACATATCCAGTGATGGAGCATCCACAACTTCCCCGGGTAACCTGCACCAGTGTCTCACCACCCTCAGAGTGAAGAACTTCTACCTCTTTTTGAGCTTCCTCATGTAATATTTAGGAGATGAATTATTTCTTCATTGCGTTCACCACTGCCTGCAGGAGGAGGAGCTCCTGTGGGAATGCCCGCAAGGTTTATAGTGAAACGTGGTTTAAGGAGCTCATCTAACATGAAAAATGAGCTGTAAAGAGGAGGCTGTTCAGAGCAGGAATCTACCTAATTGCTGCAGACTTGATGGGCAGCAGTAATGCATGAGCTAAAGAGTAATTCCTGTTCTCAGAGCCTCCTGGGAGTGTTTTTCCTCATGATTCTGATATGATTTCATGAACTGCCTTTCAGATAACAAGTGGGTGTAGTATTAAAGCCCACAGGCTTATTTTGGTGCTTGGCAGAGGCAAAACGCATGAGAGGGGACGAAGGGTGAGGTGTGGAGCACACACTCAGGTCTTGCCATTTGTACTTCATGCTACGTCACTAAGATGCCCAGCGCTGGACATGTTTCCTGTCCTATTGCAAGGCCTTGTTAACAAGATTTTTTTCTCCCCATTTTAGTGCTCTGCTTGGGCAGGTACCCCCTTTTCTTCTTCTAGTTCTAACCTGCTCAGGCAAGTTTCTCTCTTGGTACCTGCAAAGACAAGAATAGCAACAGGCCAGTCCTTTGGCAATGTAATGTCTTCCAGAGCTCTGGTTTCAGCTGCGAAGAGAAGCTGTCGCAGGGTTGCTGCATAGCACCGCCCAAGCCTTTTCCCTCCCCAATATTATTAGCTGGTTACTGGGATTGGAGAATGACACCATTTGGGAATGATGGGTGTGGCAGTACATACACTTTCAGGTACCTTGAGCCCCAGAAAATAGGAGCTACAGCCGTTGGGTTCTTGCGGTTTGTAGTGAGGCCGCGGCATTGGAGCCTTCCCTGAGGAAGAAAGGGAAAATGTTAGGAAAGCATATTTTCCCCAAAAGCACCCAAAAAGCAGCTCCCCTTCAGCATGTATCCCAAATACTTCATTCTCCTTCAGGAGACACAAGGAGCAAAGTGTTGGCACTAGAGCTGGCTGAGACACTGCTCTCAGCTCAAGTCCTGTTGAGGCTTCTACAGCCTGGCTTAGGTGGCGCCTCTGGAGCACTGTGCTGTGTGTGTACTGGGTCCCCAGTGCCTCTCAAATGTCTAAGCTGGTCCGAGCCCGGTCCCTAGATCCAGGACTCTCCTCAGCTCTCACAAAACTGGTGAGTCCCTCTTTGCACCTGGGGTTTTGCAGCTGAGCAGCTCTCCATGCTGGAGCTACTGCCTCGGACCTCCCACATCTCCTGGGAGCTTTTACACAGGCTTCTTGAGAGCTCTGCACAGCTGACATCACCCAGCTGCGTTTTCAACTCCTCCAAAAAACAACTAGCTTTGCAAGGGGATCTCTTTCCATCCTCAGTTCATTCTCAGTGTGTCGGTGTGCTCTGGGTCTCCAAAAAAAAATATGCTAGACCTTGCATTGTCTGATCTTGACCTGAGCAAGAGGTCTTCTTGGTCCATTTTCTTCATGTGGGGATGCACTGCCACATTTCACAAGTAGTTTCTGTTCCTTTATCTCTGCCCTCCCTTGGTATGCTACTCAATACGCAGAAAGGAGTGGGAATTTCCTCCATGGCTAATTATTTATCCGATGTAGAAAGAGTTCAGCAGACAACTGGCTAACAGTAGCATCAGCAGAGATTTAATCTAATTTATTTTGCTTTGAAGTGTACAGGCCTTCCTATCTACCTGCCAGCCCATGCTGGGGTTCTGTGTGCGTCTGACAGTGTTCTGGGTGTGAGGGGTGGGCGCCCAGGGTGTGAGGCGTGGAAGCTGTCTCTGTGTCCAGGGGCTGGACCATGTCCAAAGAAGGGAAGTGAAGCTGGGGAGGGGTGTACAGCTCAAGTCTGGTGAGGAGAGACCTGGGCTTGTTCAGCCTGGAGAAAAGGAGGCTCAGGGGAGACCTTCTTGCTCTCAGCAACTCCCTGACAGGAGGTTGGAGCCAGAGGCAGTCGAGCTGTTCTCCCAAGGAACAAGAGGTAGGACAAGA
Source organism: Baryphthengus martii (assembly GCA_013396935.1). NCBI lineage: Eukaryota > Metazoa > Chordata > Aves > Coraciiformes > Momotidae > Baryphthengus > Baryphthengus martii. The sequence continues at coordinate 232,730 of VWZK01019940.1, forward strand.
GGAAATGGCCTCAAGTTGCACCAGGGGAAGTTTAGGTTGGACATGAGGAACAATTTCTTGCCCTCCAAGGTCATCCAGGCCTGGCCCAGGCTGCCCAGGGCAGCGGTGGAGTCCCCAATCCCGGAGGGGTTTCAAAGCTGTGGAGATGTGGTGCTGAGGGACATGGTTTAGTGGTGCCCTGGCAGTGCTGGGTTAATGGTTGGACTTGATAATTTTAAGAGATTATTCCAACCTAAATGATGCCATGAAAGGAGATCTGTCTATTCCCTGCCCTGTGTCACCCTCTTTCTCTCACACCAGCCTCTATCTCCGGCTAATTTAACACCTTCTGTTTGGGCAGGAAGAGTTGACAGGCTGCTTCTGTGCCTTGATCCTACTGTGCAAGCAGCTTGTTTATGGGAGAGGATTCTCCTTCAGAGAGGTTGTGGAGAACACCCCTCTTTGAGTAGGGTTGTCTGTCCCTTGGTGTGTTTTCAGCTGGGTTTATAAAAGGGAGATCTCAAAAGCAGAGCAATGTGTTAAAACAAGGCTTTGGAAACCTTTGCAAGCTGCATGAATGCTCCATGAAAATCTGTGTGAGCTGAGTGTTCTCCAAGTCCATCACTTCTAAGTTTCTGCTTCTCTGAGCACCGCTAGAGAACTGATGTAGACAGAAAACAGATGTAATTTAGCTCTTCAGGCAGGGTTGGGTTCTTTCAAAATCCATTTCCACTGTTTTATTCTTGTCAGCCCTGATAATCATTTAAGACACTTTCTCCTTTTTCTCTATCAAGGTATTTTAGAATAATTCTGTTTTAGAATAATTTAGCCGTAATTCTACTGTATTCTTGAGAAGACCTCACAGCCAAATGCCTCAAAAGATCTTCCATAGGAATATTCCCAGCAACTTCTAAATTAAAAATTTTCAGAACAGTTTTCTATAAAAAAAAGCTTTGCAGCAAAGAGACAATAATGTGAAGTCCTGTCCAGCCGTGAGATGCCAGAAGCCAGTTTTCTCCAACCCTGCCACAATGCACCATGGATTTAACTGTCTGCAAGCCAAGCTAAATCTCTCTAGCTGACATTACCACCAGGTGACAGCATTTGTGTGGGAAGATATTTCTCAACACAGCAGTTACTACTGTGTTTCTGCCATTTTGGCCACTTTTGAATAGGTTTGATCTGCTTCATGCTCCAGCTGTAATTTTCTAGTGCAGAAATAATTGTTATTTTGAGCAGGTAGAGCTGAGTTAACAGTAGACAGAGAGCACAGAGCAGTTGGTTGCAGCACACCATCATTACAGAATTCTCTCTGCACCAAAACAGAACTGAGGTACATGAAGTGTACCTTCTGAGTTCACGACGCGTTGTACATTACAGTATTTCAGTGGTTATGCTACAGAAAAAACAAAAAGGAATTTTATCTATACATGAATCTATAACCCAAGGCTCCTAAGCAATGTCATGAGAGGAGAGCTGTACTGAGGTCTTGGTGCTCTTTTGCAAGGGGATGAGAATTGGAACTCAGAATTCAAATGTTCCTGGAGGGAGGTAGGAGGCAGAGGAAAGTCCAAAATCTGAGGTGGATTTTGCAGGATGGAGGTCAAATTTTAATGACTTGGTTGTAATATTGGTGGTAAGTTATGTTCCTGCATCACATGGTCAATTAATGGCCAAGTCAGAGCAGGAGTGAAATGTTTGGAGATATGAAGGTAACTGCATTTCCAGAACAAATCTTCCATTAAGCTGAAGTTACAGCTCTTATCATGTCTTAGAAAATTGTCCTGAAGAAAAAAAATAAATAAAAATCTCACATGAGAATTGTGATTATCAAAAAACATTGAACTGCCTTCAAGATGAGCCCTTGTAGGAAACTTGCTCCCTCATCTCTGCAAAACAACGCCCCTTTGTGAACTTTTTCTCAGCCAGGTAAAGTCCGAGATGCCACAGTTAACCTCTCCTCCCACCTTTTGTCTTCTAGCTAACAGGAAAAGAGAGCAAAGCAGAAATAAATAGGCTTTCCTGACTCTACCTAAGCATCAGCTTGGTGCTCTCATTACCATTTATTGCTTTCCTATCCTTCTAAGGGGATAGGGGACGGGACTTGGTGGATCCCTGGATGGCTGTTTTGCTGGCTGTGTTTCACTGAGAGCCTGTTGCTATCTGTCTGCTTGTTGCAGGACATTGCTCTGGAGAGGTACCAGGAGACAGCTGGAAGCACAGCAGGACCTGCCCAGCAGCTCTGCTGAAGAATGCTGCTGATGCGTAGAAAGACAGCATTACTCAGGAAGCCTGTTCTTTGGAAAAAAATACACCTTCAGGTCACTGCCTTGTTGGTGTGACATCCAAGGAGAACCGAAGTTGAGTTTCCCCGATGCATTTTAATATCTCTGGGCTGTTGTAGCTCTGCCAAGAGACTGGAAAATGGCCAGCTGGCTGGAAGAGCTGCTGGCCATGCAGGAGGTCTCAGACATTGCGGTGCTGCTACACTGGCAGGGGGAAGTGGATGTATTTCTGGATGAATAGATGGTCTTGGGCCTCCTTGCTGGTTTGAGTGGTCCATTGTTATTTAACTTCCCCAGGCAAGCAGGCTGTGGGCAGATGTTGCCCATACTTACCACAGTCTTTTAGCGCTGGACTTTGAAGGCTCTTTTCCCACAGCTGGGATGGGCCTCCTCATCTCAATCCCCTCAGGACCAAATGCTGGGTATAATACTGAAGTCGTGCCTGAAGGACGCTCTCAAGGGATTTACTCCCAGTTTGGTCGTGCCTGAAGGAAGCTCTCAAGGGATTTACTCCCAGTTTGGTCTGTTTCCCCACTGAGATACTCAGCAAGATTTTTGTGAGAAGGAAAAAAGATCTGCCAGCAAATGCTAGTATAACCCTATTGTCCTGATTTAAAGGAGCAATCCATCAAGTTGCTTGTTTCCAAACCTTGCTAGCTGCTGAAAAATCAAGAGAAGAGTCTTACAGCCAAGTGCTGCGTGCTCAGCTGAAGATGGATGTGGCAATCACAGGTGAGTCCTGACCTTTATCGTGGCAAAGTAAGCTATTATTGATGTCTCTTGGCTGAAATGAAAGTAAGGAGAAGGTATCGTTTTTGCTTCGTGCCTGAGACAAAAGCAATCAGGCCCTAATTCAGCAGGAAGATGGTAAAGATGGTCTGTGTTCATTCTTCTGGGCACGGTCTCACTGTTTTGGGATCGGCCCTGCATCCCCTCCACTCATCTTTTGCCATGTCTGTGCTAGAGACCAGCATGAACAAATGGTCCTGAGAAAGTCCAGCAAGACTGTTGGAGGCACGTGGGTAACATTTCAACAGATTCCTCCTTCAGCTAGTGATTGATGAGTCGTTCAGCAGAGGATGGAACAGGGCTAACCATGTACTTGTTTGTTTTCCTTTCTAGCTACAACATTTCTCCGATAAGATGCAGGATGCTCTCAGGGAGCAAGCAGGCATTTGCAGCACTCCATGGAGAGCTTCTTCCCTCTGCCCGGAGAGCAGGGACAGGGGCATAGAGAACCCCAACCTCAGGATGTGCCTGAGAGACAAGATCGACAACTTCTCCAGGACTTGGTGAGTGCTGAGACTCCCTGGAAGGAACTCCAAATACCAACCTTCCCATTGTGCTTCAAGTCCCAGACACCCTTTGCGCACTACCAGAGTTTTCAGCTCTGAATTTGGAGTGTGGTTTGGACCTAAGAGGAGGTTGTCACACACGGATGGTGTGGGGCTGCTATGCCGTTGGCCTGGGGATGGGCTGCCTGATGGGCAAATGACCTCATCTTGCCAGATACATGCACATTATTTAAAAACAAAACCAAAAAACCCAACATCTTAAAGGCTGATTTTAAACTCTCCTTGGTGGCCCCACTTTGGCTAAGGGTGGCCCATCTTCTCTGTCACCTTGACAAGGAGCTCTGGTCCCAGTCCTGCAGCATCTGTTTCTCCCAGCACCCTCGCTGGGGAGAGGTGCAGCATGCACCCCTGCGTTCTGGAAAAAAGAGTGCCTACAGACCGAAAGTGAGTTGGTGGGATCTCTCCAAAGCATGGAGCCTGTGTCCATGAAACTCAACGCACAGGGAAGGACAGGGATTGAAAATGTCTCTGTGCTCACAAGAGCTCACAAGACCTGCTCAGGTGGTCACTGGGGATGTGGGATGAAGCTGGGGGCAGAAGAGCTGCTGAGCAGTTGTGGATGGGCAGGCTGAGATGATAGGAGACAGTTGTTGCTCTGAGGACAGTTGTAGGAGGCTGGGGAGAGGACACGGTCTGTAGGAAACCTCCTTGCTGCTCCCAGACAGGCTGTTTCAGTAAGTACCCTGGTGATGGCTGGTGCTGCCCATGCTCAGTCCCCTGCTCTGCTCTCTCCGAGATGTAATCCCCTTCATCCTGTCCCCAGGACAAACCAAACTTGGTTGTTTTGGGGTTGGTTTTTTTTGATAAATCTCTCTGAAGTCCAAGGCAAACGGCATCTGTCCCATTCTGCCTTGAGTACTAAAGATTCCTCCATGGTGAAAGCGCATCTGGTTCACCTCCCAGTTAGCTCCCTTCCTCCAGCCTGCTTTACTGGCCAGCTCGCAACTGCTGAGTAATGACACTCCGAAGGTTGCTGAGATTAGGGCTGCTGGCAGCGCTAACAAGCCTTTCTGAGTCAGGTCTGCGTCGGCTGCTCGTCCTCCCCACCATGGCCTCGCTCCCTACCCTGGTCCTTCTCTCTGGGGGCCCAGCCTGGTTACCTATAGACCCTTCCTGTAAAACGTGTGTCCTATTCTCTTGTATCCTCACACACAACACAGCAGCTTCAAGATCAGGCTGTTGGTGGTGAGAGGGAAAGACCGGGGTTCTTTGTCCCCGTGCTGGCTCCAGTGGAGAAGTTGTGACTCTCTAGAGTGACTTTCCTGTGCTGAGTGTCATGGCGAGGAGCTGATGGTGGTCTCCAGGAAGGGGACTGCTGCGAGTTTCAGCATGAGAGGGATAGAGGGGAAAGGGCAAGGGGAGCGGAGCCAGCAGGAGAGAGTTTCACTCACCATAGCGACATCTGTACTGACAAACACCGTTTTTTCCCCCAAGCAGTTCCAAGAAGGAGTCGAAGTAGCTGTTGACCGTTTCGAAGCTGTCCCGGATGGTCCCGATGCCCCACTCAGAATAGGTCGACTCTGCTTGAGGAGCTTGTTGAGCAACGTTCTCCTGGGTTGTTTCCTCCATGCATTGCCCTAAGCCCAGGGTCAGGCACAGAAGCGCTGCCTCAAAAAGCAGCCGCATGCTGCAGCCCAGACCCCGGCCCCGGAGCCCTCGTCCAGGCAGATATGGAGGCAGGGAGGAGTGGAAGCGAGCTGGTGTGTGTGTAGGAGGCTGGTAAGCACCCCTCTCCCCTGGACTTTAGACACTGCCGGCATGAGGTCACTGCAATCAGAGTGCAAAGTGCACTGTAGAGATTTGGACCGAGCTTGTCGCGCAGAGAAACCCTGGAGTTTGAGTTTGCACAATCCCTCAGGAACAGATTTGGTCTCCATGGCACCAGCTTCAGCTTCCCAAGAGGAACCTCTCCCTGGGGTGCTGAGCGGGGTCTGTCTGACCAGGTTGTGTGGCACACAGGAGACCCTCCGTCTGCCCAGAAAAGAGTAGCAGAGAGCCCCATGTCCTGCTATGCACCATATCCTACTCTGCTACGGCTAGAGGGTGCTGCTGGGCAGCAGGGATTGGTCCAGCAACTAGGAGTAGTTTGGGTTTAGAAAAACTGCGTTCAGAGAATTATAGAATTGTTCTGGTTGGAAGAGACCTTCAAGATCATCAAGTCCAACCGTTAACCCAGCACTGCCAGGGCAACACTAAACCATATCCTTCAGCACCACAACTCCACAGCTTTGAAACCCCTCCAGGAATGGGGACTCCACCCCTGCCCTGAGCAGCCTGGGCCAGGCCTGGACAACCCTTTTGGGCAAGAAATTATTGCTAATATCCAACCTAAACCTCCCTTGGTGCAATATGAGGCTGTTTCCTCTATTGGTTGTGAACTGGCAGTAGAGCCTGATCCCCCACCTGACTCCAACCTCCTGTGAGGGTGTTGTCAAGAGGGAGGTGTCCCCTGAGCCTCTTTCTCCAGGCTGAACAACCCCAGTTCCCTCATCTGCTCCTCACAAGGTTCGTGCTGTAGACCCTTCAGGGCAATCCCTTAGCACGGTCCCTCCAGTTATAGGATTGATGATGTAGATGAGTATCTGCCTTTGATGGGACCCCTGAAGGCTGATGTTAGAGACGGCTGTTACAGCCTTTTTTTTTGTAAGACCAGCATTGCTGAGTTAAAGAGTTCAGAGGCCCATAGAGAGGAGAGTTTATGAGGGAGCTGCAGGCCTTAGATCTGGGGTGGGGCTGGCCTGCCCGGATCCAGGGACCTGCACAGTTGGTGGAGGTTTTGAAGGAGTTGTTCACTAAAAGAACAAAGCACTGACATCAAAAGACAATTCAAACCATTGATAAAGAACAGGGAAGGGACCCAGCATGGGAAGGGTTCAGCTGCTCTCAGGAAGCTTTTTGGGTGTCCCAGCACAGCACTGCCTCTCAGGACAGCTGATCTCCATGGTCTTCAACACTGTTTCACTCTGAGCAGCAAAGCTATGGAGTGGAAGCTCTCCAGAGGGCAAGGAAGAGCCAGGCAGTGAGTCCTTCTAATATATGGCAAACAGAAGTGCAAATTCTCACCTATTCTTGTTTTGCAGGAGACTGAGTTTCAAGACTTTTTACTTCCGAAGTGCCAGAGCCCTGTGGCACCCTTCTGGCCCTGTGTCTTTCTGCATATGCCAGTGCGTAACATGGTCCAGACATGGTTAAGGAGGAGGGACCACAACCAGATCTTCATTTCTCAGATGGGTAAGTCAGAGGAGAAGTGGGGAAGAGGAGTAAATGAGCTGGTTAGTCCCTTTCCTGTGAACCAGTGTGGAGCCAGAGCATCCCACTGCTGACCCACCTTCATGCTGAGTGCCCCTCAGAAGGAGGTCTGAGGGTTTCTCAAGTGGGACTGGAGGCAATTTGGGTGTACAGCCACAGCTGATACCTGCGTGGTGCTCCCTGAATGTTGTGCTAGCCCATGGCTTGAAGCGTGGCCGAGTTACAAGGTGTGAGGAACCTCAAACTGGCTTTGTCTTTTGGGAGATGAACTCAAGGACTAGAGGCAGAGAGCGTCAGGAAGCGAGGCTGGCCATGTTTAAGCTGCAGATGAGGAGCCAGGAGACTGTAATGCCTGGTGATGGTTTGGGATGAGTTAGAGGTGCCAGGTTGCTACTCGATGGTACATTGCTGGGGAGCCAGCAAGTCCTTGTCTCTAGTGAGCCTTCCTTCAACAGGATGTCATCACTGGCACGAAGCAGCAGGGACGCTCGTGAGGAGAGGGATGCCCTGTTGAGACCATGCTGGAGACTGGTCCCTCAGTCATGGGTAGAAATGGGCCACTGTCCCTGGAATCTGTTGTTGAGGAGCCCCAGTGGAGGGAAAACTGGGTGCCACAGTCCCACGTTGTGTCTTGTCCTGACTGGAGCCGTTCATGTGTCTGTTGGCTGAGTCACATGCCAGTTTGGAGGCCTCCTTCCCACTTTGAGAAACAGCCTGGAAGAGGTTAATGCTAAAAACAGAAGAACTGAAAAAGCAAACCAGCTATTTACCAATAGCTCCAAAACATCGTGTAGAGCCCCTGGGCAGCTGTGCTGCTATGTTGAGCCTTTTTGGGTCACTCCAGAGGCAATTCCAGAACATTACTTTCTTCATCATCCCTTAGTCCCTGGTGGCTGATCCATGGGCTGCTGCTGAATGTGAAGGGAAAAAAAGGAAAGCAGGAAAAAAAAAAACCAACCACACACCAGCAGGACCACAGAGGAGACAACCCACAGTGCCTGTTGCACGAGCTGTTCCTGCTGGACACCCAGAATGTGCAGGAATGGGTGGCTCTGGTCTGAGTGTGGAGCTTGAACTGGTTGCAAAATCAATTGGAATTAGTTAGGAAAGCTGGACAGGGTGGGGAGGGGAACAGCTGGCAGAGTGCAGAGCCTGGGAAAAGAGGAGTCAGAAATTCGCCTGCTGGTTGGTCATTTGTCCAGAAGTAGAAGTTTGTGAATTAAAAAAAAAAAAAAAAAAAGAAAAGGTCTAACTGCTTTCCCAAAACGTGGCAGCCCCCCTGGCCTGCTTCGGGGATGAGACACTCTCCTTCCTTCCTCCCGCTTCCTCCCGCCCCTCCCCATACCAGTCTCTCGAGACGTTTTCAGTCCAGTTGCAAATACCTTGGTTGCACCCAAATGTCAGGATATGAAGATCAGGGAAAAAAAAAGTAGGATTGAGTAAAAGTAACGAACGCCACACACACCACCTTCCCGCACACAGAGTTATGTGGGTGCTCAGGATCAGCAGCTGCACGTGTGACAACTTCCCGAAGGGCACAGCTGACACCTGCAGTTTTTCTGACCTTGCTTTGACCCACTGTGGTTGCAAATACTCTGCCTTATGTCAATTTTTCTCCCTCTAAAGACAGGAGAGACATAGATGTTGTTTGCTACCATGGTGAACTCTGACAACTGGTCTCTGAACCTCATCTTGACCTCAGGAGAAGCAGCTCCTGACTCCACACATTCATTTGTGACTCCGTAATACTCAGATATAGCACAGCCCTGGAGCGGGGATGAGTCACCGACTCCTAAGGACACTTTCCAACTGGCAGCCTGCTCCTGGCAAAGGGGAGGTGGAGCTAACTGCACAGGGCAGCAGGGAGGGTGCACCTCGGTCACCCCACCCTACTCTGAGGGTAGTGAACCCCATGCCAGATGAAGCTGGAAACTCTCTTGTCTTTGTCTGATCAGCCCCGGCAGAGCAAACACCGAGCTGTGCAGCCTGGGAGGGAAGCATGGCGGCTGGTCCAGCTCCTTTTTGTGTTTCTTTTCTTTTTTTTCCTTTGTGTTCTGCTGGCCTGTGGGGCAGGAAAAGGGATTTGAGGGGTTGAACTCTTTTTTCTAGAAGTTTGGCCAGTTCAGTGAGGTGCTGGTCAATCTTTAAACAGGGCCTAAGCAGGGCATCTTGCGCTTAAGGTTAGTGGATAATCTGTGGGTGGTTCAAAGCCTCATTTGGGAGCCAGATGAATCACCAATTATCATAAGGAGAAATGTAGCTTGATGATGGAATGCCCGAGTCCAGCAGCTGGAGGAGGAGGGGTGGGTGGTTAAAGACCCTCTCCCTTAGGTGGTGGTAGTGGGGGGGGCAGGGTGTGACCAGCAGGACTAGGGCAGGGACCGCTCCCCTGGAATCGGCACTGGGGAGGCCGTCCCTTGAATCCTGGCTTCAGTTTTGGGCCCCTGACTCCAAGAAGGACATTGATGGGCTGGAGCATGACCAGAGAAGGGCAATGAAGCTGGGGAAGGGTCTAGAGCACAAGTCTTACCTGTAGATGTGGTGCGTGGTGCTGAGGTTTAGTGGTGACCTGGCAGTGCTGGGTTAGCAGTTGGCCTTGATGATCTTAAAGGTCTTTTGCAACCTAAACGAGTCTGTAATTCTTTGTCCTATGGTCATACTCTAGGTGCAGCACTGCTGGAAGAGCCCCAGATACCCAGGTAGGATGGTGGAACACCACAGTGCATATGCACTGGTCAACAACTCCAAGACTTCCCTTCCTCAATGGGAAAAGGCAAAGGCCACCTAGCACCCACCCCAACCAATCTTGGGCAGGTGCCTCAGGCCACTCTCTTCTCGCAGAACGGAAGGCCCAAAAAGCCCAGAGGGTTGGCGTGAGCCCTGTCCTCTGAAAGGACAGCCATCCAGCTGCTCATGTTCTCCTGGCATTGGCCCATCTTGCGGAGAGGGGCACGGCAGCAATTCAGCAGCACCTGTGGAGTCACTAGGGATGGACTCAAATCATGTTTCTAAAATAAATTCAAAAAAAATCCCAGCCATTGATATGCTTTAGACTTATTTCCTATCCCATGGTGGCCCAGTCTGGCTGTGCCTGTGGGCTGTGTGGAGAAAGGAGGGCAGCTCCCAAACTGCAAGCACAAGGATCCATTCTGCAGGCAAATGAAGCAAGGCTTCTAACCAGCCCTCCTTTGCTCTGCTTTTCTGTAGGTGCCTGAAGACCACAAACGAAGCCTAAGCGCTGCTGTTTTAAAAGCTTGAAGCAAAGGAAGATCTGCAGTGTATAAACTGCACAAGTCTTGATGATGGACAACATCAACCTGACCTTCTCCCATCTAAAGTGCTCTGTCCCCCTCATCACGCTGTTGGTGTCCGTACTCACAGGACAAGCTTCATCTTTCTTCCCCTCCCCAGAACTATTCAGCATAATTGTTTGACCTCTTGGCTTCGGGAAATGGAAGAATTTGTCAGGCCTGGAAAAAGGGTCTCGTAGCAGCTGATCCTTTGCTTTGCCTGCTTGGAGTTTCAAGCCAGGAGCTTGTACGGTTCCCGCGTTGCTATTAACTCCCTCACCAGCTCACGCCATAAATCACGGCAGGCATTAGAGAGCCAGAGAGGCTGAGCCACAAGCCTCCCAAAGAGCAGCTCAGCTCCTTTTCATCCATTTTCTTTTTGGCACACAACATCCTTTCAGACCAGCATCATCTGCCCTCCCCTCTTGCAGGCCGCTGGTGCTGTGGTTCCACCTGAAGACACCAAGCTTGTGTGCAATAATAATCTGTGATATGAGAGTCCTCTGAACTTGCTTGGATTAGGAGGTGAAACAAAGGAGCTCAGTTCCCAGGAAACACGTACCAAAAAAAAAAAATAAATCTGTGTGCTCAGATTTACAACAGCCACATACGAGGAGAGTTGGATGTGGAGGATTTTTCACTGCTAATGGCAGTGGCTTTTATTTGAAGCCCTCTTTTTTTTTTTTTTTAAATTTTTTTACATAAAAAGTTTTATTACAAAAAAAAAATTTTAAAAATTGGAACAGTAAGGCAGTTTCTCCATTGTCAGTCACTGCGAGCCAAACAGTTTCCAATCCTCTCGGATACAAAACTAGATTCACACAGGAGCCACGCTCTTGGTCCAAAAGCCCTTGGAGAGATGAAGAGGCAGAAAAGCAGCAGAGCCTGTGCCAGCCCTCACATACGTAGCGTCAGGAGCATGAATGCAGCAGAGCAAGAGGAAATACAGATTGTTTGCAGTTTAAAAAAAACCCCAAAACGTTACCCTTTTTCTTCTAATAATCTGCAACGCTAAGGTCTGATGTGCCTCAGCAGACTCGCGTTTCAGTTTTGAGGGTTTGAGGTATTTTTTAAACCAAGAGAAATTTTCCACTGTCCAACTTATTTTTTTTCCCCTGAAGAATTGCAAGTCATTGAGTAGTTCACTGCTTTAAAACCTCAGGCACTAAACCATTTTTACTCTCCAAGCAGTGTCTTCTTGAGACCGTTCTTAAACTGCTGTATACCACTGGAAGTGCTCCATGGGAGCTGAGGTGCAGAAGGTGAACTTCCCACGGTAATTCCACAACTTCTCATAAGCTTTTTTCATCATCTTTTGGCATTGGCTAAACAGGGAAGGGGAAAAAAAACCCACCCTAAACCATTGCTTATTAACAGAACTGTGGTTTATCACTTCAACCCTTCCTTTCTTCAGTCAAAGTTGAAGAGACCAGTGTTTTCTTCCCCTAGGGCACTACCTAAAGCAGTCACACTTTTTCTTCAGTATTTCTCTTACCTTACGTAAACTCTAAACTTTTAGCTTTAAATTACTTCAATGTGTCGAGTAACTCCTCTGCTTGCTTCAGAAAAAAAACAAACCACACAAGGCTTTGCTATAATAGCAAAACCAGATGCTGTTTTCTAGGCGTGCTCATGGTGGCAACACCGCGATTTCTTTTTGCGCTTCTTAACTGGGTGTAGCATTGGCTTTTCTAAAAGCATTTAGAGATGCCTTGGAGCTACTGAGAGAAAACCTGGGACCCAAAGGTAAGATTCCTCACATGTTCCTCTTAGCCTTTTACTTGCAGGAAAGTGGCAGGACTTGCCTGTGGCCATGGTTACTTTTTTTTTTTTTTTTGAGCTTGAAGTACAAAAAGACAGGCGAAAAAAGCATGGGTAAGAAATGGAGATGAATGACACTGTGTGAAAAGGAGAAAACTCAGGTAACTAGAAACTTTACAGACTATTTTTTTTTAATTATTATTACTAATTAGTGACCAAAACCATGCTCTGCTATCATGTTTCTTTGGCGAATCTATCAGACACTGCTCCAGCACACCAGTTATTTTGAATAAACGAGCGGTACAGATGCAAGGTGGGGCTACTGCTGATTTTTCCTTTATTTGTTTTCCGAAGTGCTGGATGGATTTTGTTTCACATCCACCCAAAGCACAGGCCAAATGCAGGAAACTGCAGCGCTAAGGATAAGCAGCTATGTAGATCCCACTGAACAGGCTCAAGAGAAATTTAACAATCCATTTTCCAGCACAGATTTTTAAAGCGTCTTCTGAAAAGATGCAGTATTTCAAACTATAGTACCTTAAACTGCAGTCTTGGTATTCCAGAGGTATTTGACACGTTAACAGTTGGGTTTATCTACATTTTGGCTCAATTTTCAAGATTTTGAGGCAGAGAAATCCAATTAACTAGAATTTTGTCATTGGTAAAGACTTCAGGCTTTTGACCCCTAAATCAGTAAAACCATCATCATACAGAAAATGAGACTGTTTAGGTGGGGTCTGGTGCATCTCATTTTGATTCTTGTCCTCATGCTAGTGAAATATTTAGACACTTTGCTACCAATCCTGAGGAGAAGCAGCTGCTCCTCACCTTGCTTAGCTCCTCCCCTGCTGGGGGGCTGCAGAGGGCAGTTATTCCTCCCGCAGGAATGTGATGAGCAGAACAAAAGTTCAGCAGCTACAGCAGCCACAGTCTGATCTCCCTCAGAGGTTTCAACTTCATCTCAGCCTAAGGATAATTTTGTCCCTGAAAAGTTACCACGAGCTGACTCTGGGGGACACTTTTTCTGTGTGGATGGTGTGAATGAGAACAGCTCCAACCTTGGCTCCTGGGGAGAGCAGCACCAGAGCCTCTGGAGGAGGCCCGTTTTCCCAGTATATCTGCCTCAGGAGTGTCAGTGACAGTGAAGTCTCACAAAACCTTGAGAACTGGGAGGCTGAGGGCGGAGAACGTACTGTGAGGACTCTGTATTTACCTTATCACTTGAAGTCTTACAACCAATTAGAAATTCCAGTGTCCTGAGGCACAGTTGTTCTGATGAATGAAGATGGTAACACTCCCATCCCCACTGACTAAGGAACAGATCTAAGAGTTGACTACTAAGAAGAAAAGCAGCATTTGTTTATGTGGACAAACATTAAAAGAAGGGAAAAAAAGACGGGAAGAGAGGCTGTCAGTGTTGACAGGCTGCTCCGCTGCAGGCACGTGTATGTAACTGCTGGCTCACATTGTCGAGGTTAAGAGCCCAATTCCCAACAGAGGCTGAGAAAGAAGAGAGTTTAAAAATTCGGGCTTTCGGAGGAAAAAAAAAAAAAAGCTAAAACATGATTACAGCCTGTTGGCCAGAGAAACACCAACCACGCCCACAGCTCTCAACAGCAGTGGTCAGGCACTCTAGAAAAAGCAAGGAGTCGAATGTCTGGAAATTGAGGAATACGAACTGGTTTAATTGAGCCTTCCTTGGAAGGGAGCCCTCCCTCAAAATCATCCCGCCCTCGGCAGACGGACAGGCGTGAGGAGGACTCCAGGCGAACAATCGCTTCCCGTGCCGATGGTGAAGGGAACGCCACACACACCACCACCGTTGGTTGTGGCCCTGGTGTGTATTTTGTCTTTTTTTTGTTGTTGTTGTTTTGTTTTCTGTAACACTCATAGACCTCAATGTATTCCATTTGTAAAAACTTAAGGGGGTAGTTTTAAGGGAACTAAAAGCATGTTTCTTTTGTCCACAGATGATGAAACACCGGTGTAGTTGAAGACTGAACCTGTAGTGGAGTGTTAGTCAACTGTAAACTGTAGATGATGTGTGCATTTTACACAGACTGGATACAGGAGGGACAGAGGACGAGTCTGCATCATTCCAGCTCCGATAAAGTGCACGGCCTTCGGAATTCCTGTCCTCGCTCATGGAGCCATTTATTGGATACTGCGAAGACATAAAGGTGTTTGATCACTTCATCTGGTTCACTCATGCTTCTGTTTCAGCTAAATACACACTATTGGGCAGCTTTCAGTTAAGCACAGGATAATCTTCATTTGCTAAAGTATTTTAAGACACCCCCACAAATGTGAAGTTGGTCTAATAAATCTGACAGGGGTAAAAAAACCCAACTTTCCAGGAGCTGCAAAACACTGTTAAAGTAGATGCAGTATTACATGTGTTTCATTTATAATAAAATATTCTACTACATACATATAAAAGAATAGAGAGAGTTTAAGTATATATGTACAGTATCACATATATTTTATACATATATAAATATTTATATATAAATATTTAATATACTGCATATAATGACATGTATTTTAGATAGAACAAAATATTCTACTATATATATAAAAAAATAGAGATGAAGTCAAAATAGCTATAAAGTAATTTCTTTATAAAGAACCTAATTTCTGGCTTCTTTTTTTTACTATCAAATCCAGAGGTAAAAGAAAAAAAAACTGAGACAACCCACCACCACAGCTCCAGACCTGGAGGTCCCAGGCCACAAAGACAAGACCATGGGGTACTTACCCCATTTGTTTCCAACTAGCACTGGGCAGGCCGCGTGTCGCGTGCTGTAATCGCCTTCTCCGCTTGGAAAGAGGTTGTACCAGAATACAGCTGTTCCCTGGAAAGGGCAGTGGAAAGCCTCAGAGTTTTGCTCCGTGCCATACGTGAATTCACACTGACTGACTTCACGATAAGGCCAAGGTATGTCTACGTGTATTTGTATTTCAGACATTCCTTTAAATCTGAAGGCTCTTTTCCAAATTCTAACATTTGCCTTCCTAGGGAACCAGTCTCTTAACTCATTCTGTGGCTATATACACTTTGCTGATCAATTTTTTTCTAAGCCCAGTTTCATTCAACGCTGACTAGTTTTAGAAAGCAAAGTTATTCACAAAAAAGGGGAAGACGGCCAGCAAAGACAGACCGTATTTGTGACTCTTCTGAGGGAAAACACCAAACAGGAACACAAAATTTCAGGAAGAATTCCCTACAGACGGCTCAAGACTAAACCTACTTCCAGATTTCAGTGTTTTCAAAATATATTTTGAAGCACTGTAATGTTCTGCAAAGTCTACGCATTATCATGGAATTGTTTTGGTTGGTTGGAAGAGACCTTCAAGATCATCAAGTCCAACCGTTAACGCAGCACTGCCAGGGCACCACTAAAGCACTGAAGTCCCTCAGCACCACATCTCCACAGATTTGAAACCCCTGCAGGGATGGAGACTCCACCAATTGCCCTGGACAGCCTGGGCCAGGCCTAGACAACCCTTGTGGGGAAGACATTATCCCTAATGTCCAATTTAAACCTTCCCTGGCACAACTTGAGGCCATTTCCTCTTGTCCTATCTTGTGTTCTTGGGAGAAGAGCCTGACCCCGCCCTGGCTCCAACCGCCTGTCAGGGAGTTGTTGAAAGCGAGATGGTCTCCCCTGAGTCTCATTTTCTCCAGGCTGAACAACCCCAGGTCCCTCAGCTGCTCCTCACCAGACTCTTCCCCAGTTCCATTGCCCTTCTCTGGACACGCTCCAGCCCCTCAATCTCCTTCCTGCAGTGAGGGGTCCAAAACTGAAGAAGCAGTTAAGTCCAGAACATAACTACGCTTTGACACATGGAACATCAGAGGCTCTTGGGAATCACCAGAACTACTCTGGTCGCTTCACTTAACTGTAAGTATCTCTGTGCTCTCATCTTCTTATAAACTCATTTTAAGGCTTCTTTCTAAACATTTATACATCTATTTTTGAGTAGCTGGAGAGAGGACTGATTGGTTACACTGGGTAAAAATCCCCGCTTACCTTTTTAGGCCAAACACTAGCTCCTACTTCAGGAAAGACAGTAGCTCCCCCTGCTGACACGTCGCTCATCTGAAAAGGTAGAGAAAGGCACAGGTAAGCTGCAAACTCATACATTCTCAAGCGTCCTATTTTAATAAAACAGAATTAGGTTACCCATCAGCTTAATTTCTACCTCCCAATTAGTGAGCAAAGGCCATACAATTAACAGCCTCAAAATAAGGCTGGAACCCACCCACTTCATTCCAGGGCCAGCCTTGGCCCTGAACATTACCCGCTCACGTGTTTCGGCAATGAGTGTGCTATAAATACCCACGTGGATCTACAAATGAATAGACAGTCAAATAATTTAAGCTGATGCCCAATTCTGAAGTTAAAAAACACTCCTGAAGAACACATGGAGGAGCCTTTACTTATGGGTAAGAAGACACCCTCATTTTTATCACCACTAAGTGGCTGCCTTCATTTGCAAGTCGCTTCAGTAAAACACACACAATGAAATCAATGGTCTAGAAGATGCAGGGATAACTATTTTTGGGAGCAGCACATGGCAGAACCACATCACTTACATAAAACAACCAAGTAGCAATTCTGTTGCCTGTTCCCAATTCCTTAAAAGCATCTGGCTCATCTTTCTGTGAATAAAAAGCAAGCAGATTTAGTAAGCATTTCATTTGGATTATGGAGAGGACCCAATGACACACAGCTTCAGAGCCAGCAGCAGACAAACTCATGCAGAAAAATTAATTCAATCCTTCTACTTGGAAGGAGGGGAGAATGCAATGAGTGTATCTATTAATTTAAATAAACCAGGCGTTTTAAAATTTTGTAAGACAGGGAGGGCATAAGCCCAAATTGCTAATGGCTAAGAACAACTGTGCTGTCAGAAAAATGAGTATATAAAGCATCTTCACAGCCAAAAACTTAATTACTTAATTACACTCACTTCTCCCCTCTCGTCCTTAGCCAAGACAAGCAACAAGAGTGAGGGCAGCTCGAGTCCCCAGTTCACTGGGAATCAGCTACAGCAAGGCTTTGCTGCTGGGGTGGCTCCGAGCATACCCCCCTTCCCTGCCGCAGCCTTTCCCACCTTGTGCCGGAGCTGACAGGAGAAAGGTACGTCTTGCTTGACTTCTTACAAGAATAAACCCTGTTTTTCTTGGTTATGAGACCAATAATGGCAAGTTTGATACGAACTGTTGTCACATCTCTGTTTTTCCTTCTGGAACCCTGTGACCACTATTTGTGTGTGCTACAATTTTGCCATTGTTACTCCAGAAATTAGCCCATGCATTTCCAAACACAAACTGTTAATTGTTTGCAATGCTTTTGAGCATGTCTTTACAGAGCAGAGGTTCTGATTAATAGTCGGTGGCTCTGATTTACAGTGTTAAGGTTAATCTGAAGGGGTTAAATCACACATAAGTACGCCCAATAAATAACCAACTGAATTCAGTGGCATTATTTCCAGCGGTTTGTGATTTAAGATAGAATAGAAAATAGGGTGGGAATTGAAATCAAATGAAAAAAAAAAAAAAATAGTTCAGGATGGTGAGATGAGAAGACCGTGGCAGGCTTCTTTTACATTTTCAGGACTCTGCTAGCAATCGGGGTGTAAACTACAGTGACAGAGCTCCACATTTGCCTCATCTAGTTTAGCTGTATATTCCTCAGTGATTTTAAATAAAAACGTTTTATGTGGCCAGTGCCTTGGCCAGCTAGAATATTTCTAAAAAATTTCCTCAAATTTAGAATAAATTTAATGTCCTTTGCTCTGTTAAGAACTACTGGTCAGCTGCTTAGAGTAATTCTTTCTTTAATGATATTTTTGAAGCGGAATCTTGTTGCTCTGTAACATCTAAAACGTGTAACAGTTCAGCTGGTGGTTTAGAGGGCTTTCTCCACTAACGTGATTAGAAAAGCTGAAGAGCTACCAAACTTAATACATGTTAAAGGATAAGAACTGTGCCACAGCCAAGAGGCCCAGGCTTCACCAGGTGACTATCTCTCCTTCATCTCTTTACTTGCCCGTGCAAAGTCAAAGTGGGGTTCATACTGTCCTCCCACTCCATAATTTGCCACCTGAAAAAGAGAAACACAGGGCTTGTGAAGAAGAAAGAGGTGGAAATAGAAAACAGGACTTACCCTTCCAAAATCAAAATGAGGCTCATACTGGCCTCCTACTCCGTAGTTGGCTACCTACAGTGAAAGGAGAAGCACAAGATCTAGTAAAACAGTATTTTATCCAGACAAGAATTTGACTGTCATCTACAACCTCTCGACAGATGAAGTTTAGAAATCATACCATAGGAAATTACAAGTTTCTGCCAGCTTAACTGGACTGTGTGCAGTAAAGCCCTATTGGGTATATTCACAGGTAGCTCCGACCGCAGCCAGACTCCTCGGTGCAGAGCCAGAACCTGACTCTGGGCTTTAGGTTCTCAGCCCTTCAGCCTCACTTCATAGATCTGACTGGACACCAGCTCCCAGCAAAGCCGCAGCGGCACCTGCCCTTCCCCAGGGTCAGCCTTCCTTGAAAGCTCTTCTGTTTGCCCCTAGCTGAATGATAAACACATTGTCCCATTTCTGAGTGTCTGAGCAGGTGATATATCCCAATGGTGAACCTTCTCAAAACTCCTGAAGATCTGAGAAGTCACAGGCTCCAAGGAGCCACAAGATGTATGCCTACAAGAGGAGCAGCAGCACATCTGAGACTGGCACCGTAAGAAGCAGCATACTCTGGGCAAGGAATCTTGTACTTCCCCGGGGCAGAAAAGTATTTTTCTCCTATACAAACTTTACAGGTTATATTCACTTCAAAAGAGGTCATGGTGCGTTTACATCAGTCAAGTTTAAATCAGTCTTTGGTCTCTATGTCAATAAAGAGGATCCACTGTCCTTTTTGCTGACTGATGTTTTTCCTCATCTTTTCTATGTAGCCATAACTCCAATTTTCAACAAGATGCTTGGATCATCAAGAGTCTTGACAGAGCAGTGCAACAGCACAACTTTCAGGAACTGCTTTCTAGGTATTGAGGCTTTCTCAGAGACAGTGAAGCAGCCGATCATTTATAAGGCACAAGTAAATGACTAAAAGTAAGTACTTCTAAACAAAAATCTACTCAAATTCCACATACAGTCAGTCTTTCCCACATTACAAAGACACCAGCCACACCCATTGGCCTTCTAGGAGCAAGAGTGTGGCAGCAAATCTAAACCCCTTTTCCATTTCCCAACTAAAGAGCTACTCCATGAAGATAACTGTGTCTTCCTCCCAGTCAAAACCTCACTCATTCCTTTGGCGGCCTGGAATCAAACCAGCCATCAGACCACCTTGATTGAATGAGCTTTTGAAGCCACCTCACCAGTATCACCTGGGTGAACAGGATGCTGCACACAAAGCCACCCAAAATAAAATCCCAGCCAACGTTCACCACTGTAAGTTGTCGCAACAGTTTACCTGTAGCTCCTCCGCTGTGGAGACGTCAAGTCCCGTTAGGTCCTGTATCCTTGTGTTAATGCGAGATACCACTGGGCTTTCATAGCCAGACAACCAAGCACTAAGTGGGGGGAAAGACAATAAAAATTAATAAAATATGGGAGTAAGAGGCAGCAAGCTAGCAGTACAAATGCAACATTGAGAAGTACTTTGAACGTGACTTTTTTTTTTTTTTTTGACTTTAAGAATTTGGTAGGATCAGAAATATTTCCTGGGCATTATGAAGGGCCTGCATTTAACAGATACGATTTTTAGAAAGAACACACAGCATTGGTTTAAGGAAGCTGTAAAACTAAGGGCCTTAATTCCCCTACTGGACCCCCAAAAGACTGAAGAAAAGGTGAAATCTGCTTCAAGAACAGGCACAAACCACTTTTGCTTTAACCCATTTCCAACAGCAAATTTAGACCCTTGCATTTGATGCATTTTGAAGTGACACCTGGGAAAGGAATAAGTGAGTTTATTTAGCACATGCAGAGTCTTACGTGATTGTAACTCAGCTCTTCCACGTCAGGCACTTACAGACAAGAGATCTGGCCTTTCACATTACTTACCTCTGCAGCGGTACAAAAAATCATTATGAAAACAATTCAATAGTGCACAAAACTCTTGATCTTTTTCCCTGTTTAACAATTTCTACCAAAACAGCCTATTACCAATTTGGTATTTAGCATGTTTCAGACACACAATGATTTTTAAGAGGAAAAAACCAAAACAAAACCCAATTTTATTTTATTTTAAATATATGAAAGGTCAGCTTCACAAGTGCCAAAAGCATCTTCAAAATCTCTGCCTCCTACCGTAAATTAGAACTTTTCAAGTTGAAATACTGCGTGTAAAATAACTAATCAGCAGCAAAAGGTATGACCAGGCAGAGAAGCAGCTTTACTCACAAATGACTGCCTTCCCCTTGGCCCCATATAGCATTGTCAGATCTAAGGGTTGCTCTCTCTTAAAAGCTACTTTGTTTTGAAAAAAAAAAAAAATAGTAATTTCAGCTACTCTCTTTTTTTTTAAACCACATCTGCTCACAAAATGGTTGTTTTTCTTGCTGCTTTACTCATATCATCCTAGTTGATGCATCTTCATTTTCAGCTGTTTCTCTCTTCCTTTTCTCTAGTTACCTTCACACTCCCCTATCACTCACTAATGTGGATGATAATATCAATGAGTGAGGCCCTGGGGTTTTTTTTCCCCCCTCTTCTGGCAGGAAAATTCAAGTTCATTCACAGCTGGTTCTACCTTTTCTCTAGTGCCTGACTCAGCCTTTTGGGTTCCTCACTGGTTCCAGCTGCTTGCACAAGACCATTGGACCGAAATACCTGTGCTCAGAGCCTTGCTGGGAAGTATATTATAGTATTTCTTCACAAATGACTTTTCTCATCTATACTAAATTAAGGTTGATTTCTTTTTATATAAAGTTTATGTTAAAAAAAAACCCAAAACACTTTGCACGGGAGGAACAGTAGCATGACATATGACACAAGGCACTGACACAGGTTACAGAATCTCTACGAGCATTTTTCTTTAAAATGACAAACTCTAGATAAAAGTAGTAAGCTTTCTCAAGACAGACTTGCACAAACACACAGATTCATCCACTTTCTGAAGACTGTTAGTATAAGGAAGTGTTACAGTGCAGCCTCCTTTAAAGTGGTAGGAGAATGCAAAGAGTGCTCATATTGAGAATTTTCCCCCCAAAAAAGAAACCAGCTATGCGGCCACATGCGACACAGCCATGTTGAACAGATGATACTCACAAGCAATCCTAATTTCATGCTTGACACACTAGAAAACCCCAAACCCAGCCATCAGCTTCAAAGTGTTGCTACACCCTGCCCAGTCTGTGCATAAAGGTTTTAAGGGGGAGGGGGGAAATAAAAAACCACCAGGAAAAAGCCTAGATTGGTTATTCAAATTGCAATGAATGCTTTTGACAGGGAGGGAGAATACTCCATCCTTTCATGAAGGGAAAGTACTATATGTGTTTTAAAAGAAAATTAATTGCCTGAGCATACAAAGAAAGTCTATATGAAAGGTGGAAGAAACGGGGAACTGAAACCCAATTCCAAGTGCCAGCCCGTCTGCTGGTTGCTGAGCAGAACTTAGGGGGAGGCCTGAAGTGCTGAATAGTTTTGTGTGAGGAGGATTTAACTCAGTAAGTGTCAGGAAATCTGCTGCCTGAGGGCAGAGAGCTCAGGAGGGCCTTCTGTTACCCCACTGGCCTTCATGGAATGGAACAATTCGTCCTACATGGTCCCCTTTTGTTGGTAGTCTCATCCCTGGTCCTTTTCCGCTATCAAAATAAATGTGTGCTCAGTTCAAGACTGTTTATAGCAGATGCTCCTTCACACAAGGGAATCTTTTCCTGATTGTGTTTATTGAAAAATTTTCAAAACAGACTCCCTCTATCCAGTGGTGTATGTGATGCAGAGCTAACAGCCTTAAATTGCACTCAAAGTTTTTTCTTCTAATATATGCACAGTGCAGGAGTCAGCATGATTCAGTATACACAGCTCTACTCTTCAATGTACCCTTGTTAAATTAAGTTGCTCATCTGCCAAGTTCACTTCCATGAACAGTGTTCCATCCTATTTTCAACCAGCTGACACCTATGGGTGGAAAACTTTGAATAAAACGAGGCAAGTGTGCTTCTGGGAAGTCTTAAGTGTGGCAGTTTAAGATGTGGGTGACTTTCCTTAGAAGAGGATTTGGTGTTTCCTTAATAACTGCCACACCCAGACCCACAATTCCCTGATTGCGGAGTAATTTGGCATCCCAGCTGGCTCTGTAAAAAGACACCTATGAACTAAGCCAAGATGTGACAAGAATTGAAAGAATTTCATCAGCATGCTGAATTCGTGCTGGGGAAAAAAAAAAACAGCAGAGAACTATCCAGAGCTCCATGACATAGATGGGCTTAGAGGCCATACTGCACCAGTCAGTCCAGTAGCAGGCCATCATGGCCTGAGTCTCGGCTACACCAGCACTGCACCAGATGGATTTCAACTGCTTTGTTCACTGATTCCATAAAACACTGGCACCTAGGTTTAAAAACTTTCTAAAATGTATTTAGTATGTATAATGTACCAGAGTACAGGCGCACCAGGGAGTGACAAAAAGCACAGACTGGTATTTCTACAGTGGAAATTTTAACATCATAAGCTACAAGATCAAATGTTGCTGGGAGGAGAGAGTAAAAACCAGCAGTGTCTTTAAAAGCTGTGTCAGAGTGGCTGAGTTTATTCTGGTACTGCACACAGCCCGCCTTGGTGGTGCTCCTCCAACTGCTGGCGAGGTGCCCCCTCTTGTCCAGCCTGCCACGTACTGCACAGCGAACAGTAGTCCTCTCAGAGAGAGGAATGTGGTAATTTAGAAGTGCATTTGCTAGGAAAGAATGCTTGAAGGGGGAAAGGAGTCAACTATTACAAAAATAAAGCAAGCATTTTGGGGTTTCCAGGAGCAATGATTCATCTGGAAGCCAAACCAGCTCAAAGAAAGATGTTTCTACCAGTGGTTCTGCAAGAGAAGTTCAGCGATCCAGCATTAATGACATGATCCCTCTAAAGCAGTCTGGCTTGGGGTATTTGGAGGTGGCTTTTACCTCCTACTATAGATTTAGGTGGCAAGTTCTCAAATTATACAGAGTCTGAACAACCTGCACATGGAGGAATGCAAAGGAAAGAAAAGGGAAATCCCACTCCACCCTCAAAAAAATTGTTTTCACTAACTTTGCCATGTGCTGTGTCCCATTTAATTGTACATTTCTTTGCAATTATCATTCCAGTTTCCAGTCAGATATGGAATTATAACTCTTAGCTCAGTAAAATCTGATTGAATATTGCAAGTTCCTTACATACGCTGGAAGGAAGGCCCAGAGTGCTGCCTTTTTGAGCCTCAAATCTTAAAAGCTTATTTAAGGGTCTCATTCAGCAGGTACTAGCCAGGAGGCTCTGTCCTGGGCTTGCAGCACACACCGTGTCGAGGAGGCAGCATGAAGCCAATGAAGGCGTGATGGCAAATGGAATCTGGCTGCACAGATGTGTACATCCATGGGGAAGTGGCTTTTTAATGATGGTGTTGTCTAGTATTGTTTTTTTTCCTGACTGGGGCATCTGCAATAGACTCAAGACATAACACTTTCCACTAATGAAAAATCTAAACTCTAAACAAGTTATTTTACTAAGGCTCACCTACTTAAGTAGGGGCCAATTATGCATTACAACCTCAGTTAGGGATCTGGTCACCTTCTCTAATTCTTATTATTAGCCCATCAAGTTTGACAGAAACTATGAGGTTACATTTGCAGGTTTCTTCACTAAATGCCCCAGAGTGGCCTGTGATACAGAGACTGAATAAATGCTTTCCTTAAAATACACAGTCACAGGTAACCAAGACAGACAAGACATGGGCAAACTTGAAAATTAAACCAAAAAGTAAAAATTAAATGCAACGCATGTCAAACAGGAAGACATCTGTTCCTAAAGTCATTCTGGAGGGGGTCTGTGAAGGTAGTTTTAAGGAGCAAAGAGGAGTTCAAGGAGCTCAGAAGAGCATTTCCAAAAGACTCCCACTACCTGTGCGTCCTGATGAGGAAGCAGAACCACAGCCTGCTACTGAGGGTGCAAGGCAGTTCTCAGCATATGAAAATAAAGTTCTCAGCTTGCCACTACTTGTAACAAGTGTGGCTTTAAGGATCACACTTCAGCTACAATGGTTGTCTGGTTTCCATTAGTGTTGTAATCATTCCTGAATCAATCAGCTTCTTGTGATTGAGTACTTTGAAGCAATTTTAGCTTTTTAAAGAAATTCATAGCTAAATAAAAGCCCTGAAGCTACTAGTCATTTTAATTTCAGAATTTTTTTTTGTTCAAAGAAGCTGGAAGAACACTAGTTTTCTATTCAAGCAGCAATTACTTCCAGTCATTTATAAAACTGTCACCAAGCTTTAGCCTGCACTATTCTCATGACTAACAGCAGCTCAGCAGCTCTGGCTTTAAGCAGCAAGTATCAACACTGAAGTTTAGCAGCAGAGCTGAGCTGCCCAGGCAGCCTTTCCCACCGCTTGTTCCCATGAGTGGAACCCCGCGCCGCGCTGACGTTTTAGTACGTTAGTTGCATGAGAAGCCATGCTAAGCAGAAGGCAGCAAGTCCATCTCGGCCACCCACTAGCCTTTAGAAATATTTTTTATTTCAGCAGACCGCTTGCTTTGGGTTAGCTCAGTTTGCTTCAGGCCGTTCTCTTTCTTCTAAAGAGACCAAGAATAGATAAGGTTACGCAAAATCCTCGTTCACCCCCCACCACCCCATTTAGAGATGGAAGCGGAATGGTCCCAGAACACTTCCTCGGACTGGTTAGATCTTTGGAAGACGTTCCCCTTACCTCTTAGAGACTCTGTAATGTGCTGTGGTCAGTTTCCCAGTCTCAGGGTCATGAACAGTAGCACGGCTCAGCTACAAAAAGAGAAAGGACAAGGGCTTACCCACCTAGTTGGCTGCTTTTTTGCCAAGCCCCAGGTGTTTGAAAGGGTTCCGATTGGTCTGGATGGTAGCAATGCTCTTAGTTAGCAATATTAGAAGGGCAACAGAAGCTGTAGCTGCCATGGCCAAATCAAAACAAATTGGTTGGAAAAATTTGGTTAGATTGTCCTTTCACTTTTTTCCTCCTTTTTTTTTTTAGTTTTAACCTAGAGACTTTCTGTGAGTAATTTATGATGCTGAGTTTCACAGACAATTCCTCTTCACCCAGAAGTTTAAGCCCTTTCAGAATTTAGGCTTAATGCTGACGGAACACGCGGCCGATCTTTAATCACCACTACTAAATGCAGGGAGGGGGCAGGCAGGGAGTAGGTGGTTTCTTTTAGAGCCAGCCAATTTTGGAAAGCATTGGCTAAATTCAAGACCCGTAGTAGTACTTCACAAACAAAGAGTACTTCACAAAAAAAAGCTGGAAAGAACCAGGAGCAGGGTGGAAACCAGTTTGTGTTCTGCCAGATTTGTGTCAGCAGGAGGTGGAAGAGCCTAGACAGGAGTACAGGATTATCTCTGACAATGAGATGCTGAGTGACTACCGAACAGATGTGCACTTTGCTGCCACTCACAATGAGGACTCAAGCATCTCATAAATATGCAAAGGCACTTCAAGCACTCTGCTAGATCCTACAAGAACGAGGGCGCAATTTTGGGTTGGTTGAGATCAACGAGAGGAAGAGAATATATAAAAAAATAAAATAAAATCTACATTCTATTAAAGGTTTCGTAGCATCCTGCAATTTTTTCCGCTGATTGTAGAGACTGCTTCCTGTACAGATCATCATTTCAGAATATACTAAGAACATATGAAAAGAAAACAAAAATCAAAACACACCTCCAGAACTTCTAGATGAAGGAGAAGCCTGAGAAACTCAGCAGTAACAGCCTGTTACAGATCTGCACGTAATAAAGCGGTGGACTACAAAGTTGTCCTTTTAGACCACCTCTTTTCATTTATTTATTTTTTTCCCCATAATGAGCAGAATGTACACACTCATTACAGGCCCAAAATGTCTGGCATAGAGCTCTCTTACCTTTTGCTAATTCTGTAATGTGCGGTCTCCAAGGCTCCTGTTATTGGGTTTGAAATGGTGGCTCGCCTCAGCTGTGAAGCGAACCATCAGAATAGTTGCATTACAAAGCACATACTGCATCACAGCAATCCGACCATTCAGAAGCCTATGGAATGGGAAGGGGGTTGGAAAAGTCATGCCAGCCGCCACGCAAACCACCCCCGACACCTTCGGCAGTGGTTTTCCTGTTCTAAAGGGGATGGAAATTCATAAAGCAGTGATAGGACTTTACTAAAAGAGGGGTTTAAGTTTGTTGGTTTTGGTGGTTTTTTTTTGTGTTTTTTTTTAAAAGCAGAGCATTAGCGAAGACAAAGTCTTCCAGGAAGTGACGTTTCCAGTTTTGCAGCAAGAATGGTTGTCTGAATAAAGTAAACTAGAAGCTTTCGTCTCCTTCATACTGCAACAACTGCTGGAAGTGGTACAATATTATGGCATGTGTACAATCGGGCCTTTGTTAACGCTCTGCCCTGCGCATGTACAATGAGTTTTACAGTTAAATTGAATCCAGGCAACCTTGTGACCTTGTATAAGCCAAAGATGACTCAAACCCTACCTTTTTGATTCTTTCTGTACCAAAGAAACAACGCAAGAACTCCTAGTTCAAGGTTTTCCTTTCCCTCTACTGTGCTCCATTTACGTGACATCATCTCATCTACGTTAATACTCTCAACTGGGAACCTTTGATTTTTCCCATGTACTATCACCTTCCACCATTCATAACAGGAAAGGCTGAACTGCAGAGCCCAAGTTTTGGAAGACGCACAAAATGCCATCCCAAATTTAAAACAACTGGAAATTTTTCTTATTGTTAAAACAGATTTAGTAAATCAAGGTCTCTCTATGTCAATGAACAAGAAAAGGTACTAGGAGCTCGTAATATGCTGCTTCTCCGCTCATCCCATTCAGGCACATTGAAAAATCAAGGCATAAACTAAGATTCCAGCTGAGTAACAAGGCTTCATCCTGCCAGTTTACACTGTGAGCACAGCAGAAAGCTGGGCACTGATCAGGCAGCGCTGCCTTCTGGGAGGTGGCGATGGTAACATCCCAAGCCTCAGGAAGAAGATGATCTTTCAGTCTCAAAAAAATCACAGTGTTCTTGCTACACTCATTACTGAGTCCTCCAAAGCCCCAGCCGTAAGAAACGTGTGGAACGATAACTGCATACAGATGCTTCTACACTACTGAACTATGAATTTCCAAGTCTTCATCACAAGCCAAACATCTGATAGGAAGACAGTTAGCTCAGCAAGTCCAGAGGTTGAAATCACCATGTTCACATGTTATTTTCAGCACTGAGACTTATTTCTACTCTATGAAGAAGTGCTTCAGCCATATTCCACACACAGGATGCCGGAGCTTTTGCAACAAAGGGGTTTAACCATCTATAGCCAAACAACTGAGGCTCCAAGAGGAAAGCAGGAAGAGATGTTTTACAGGTTATGTGAAGACAATCGCTTGTGCTTACAGCTCCAATTGTTACCTCAGAAATACAACACATCAGCTTTTAGGAAGCTTTGAAATCACCTCTGGGGTTCCTAGTACTCAGTGCAGTGGCCAAGGACAGCCTCGTGCTCAATGTGCCTATCTACACCCACAGCTGGTTCACTTTGCAGCAGACCAAGTTGACAGTTTGGCCTATACTTAATGCACTTAGCCCTCTAATCTCCATTGGTTCTGCTCTCTTTGGATGAAAAGCCACTTAGGCTAGAAACAAAGGAAATAAAAGCAGGAATAAATATATTTCCTATCTTATTTTAGAAGTAATTGGTTGTTGATGGAAAAATAAATCAAGTTAACTATATCTCCAAAGCACATCTTGAGATGTGGAGTTGCACCGGCTGCACACAGGAGACAACTGGGTCAATCTGTGGTTTGCCTCGGACACTCCCGTTGACTCTGACAATGGAGCTGCCCTGGATTCTTCTGCAGTCAGAAACAAGAACCTCAGGATCCAGTTTCTGAAACAGGATTTGATGAAGTGGCTTTGTGAATGAGAAGCCGATTAAGTACTATCCTCTTAAAGCTCTTGCATCTGCAGGCAACATCAAAGCCTGGCAGACAGAAGTCAGCATTATACTGAATGGAGAATACAACTGTTTGGTTTTGTCTACACGATAAAGTGTGATTCCAGGACCAGCAGAACGGCTGCCTCTCCCTAGAAGGCAACTCTTCGCCATGTCACAAGTTTGGCAAACACAGACTTTAAAAACCAAAAACCAGGACAACAAAACCAAACCAAAACTCAGATACTTCAAGGCAGCCTAGCTGCGGTACATTTGTTTTCTCTTGTAGAACATTCTCTTCCTTATCCAAAACAGCATGCACTGAGATTGTGTCTGCCAGAAGAGTCTGACAGGCCTACCTGGCTCTCTTAATCATACCAAATTTCCAGCTTCCCCACTGTCTCCTTAAACGAACGTGTCAAGCAAGAGCTACAAGGTGAGGATGTTTGAGCACACTGTGCACATAACTGCATTCCAGAGGAGACAGGATCACACACATTCACGCAGAAAGCTACACAGGGAATTTAAGATTCCAAAAGGCAAAGAAGCATAAGGCATTTACCCTCGGCTTTGCTAGTTCTTTCACAGTTTCGATCTCTTCATCGGAGATGATGTCCAGGAAGCGAACAATTCGAGGTTTGTCCCACTCATCTTCCTGTTTGACAGGGCCCAGAATGTATCGAGGATTCCTGTTCCCATCATAGTAGCGGCAGAAGAGTCTTTTTTGTCTCCGAGGAGTCTGAAAGCAAAGCGGAGCAAGAGATAATCAGAGAACTGCCATGTGACAAACACCTCTAAGAAACAGAAGATGTCCTGGGAACAAGACACAGGAAGGAACAATTCACTCTAACTTGTAACAGAACATTAAGGTTGAGAGAGACACTTTAAGTTTCAGAAATCAGTGCTTTCAGCAAATTATTGTTACTCTATTACTGCAACAACCAGGACTTTAAGCAGTCCTGTTAGAAATAGCTTTGTCACTAAAAACCCACTCTCATTCACATAAACCTAGACTTCCAGCATCCGTAGTCAGTTCATTACAACTATGCAGTGGATCCAAGTTAGCCAGCTGTGCCGGCAGCAGTATTACTTGTTGTCTACTGGACAGAATGAAACAGGGAAGAAATCCAACCCACACTAATCTTCAGTTTCACAAGCTCAGCCAACCGCTCTAACAACTTCCTTGCTTTTGCGCCACAAAAAAAAATTCTTGACATTGTTTTGTTACATTTGAAAACAGTCTATTCCACTTTACCATTTTGAGACCCTCCCCACGGCACAGCATTTCGTACTTCCTTCTCTCGGGCAGGTAATCCTTTTTCTTAACCTCAGTTTCCTTCTCCGTTTGATCTTCTGAATCTGTACTGGACTTATTTGCTTCTTTCTCTTTAGCCATGATATATTCGAAGTATTTCATGTTCCCGTTTGCTCTCTGATGTTCAGGATCTATTGACAAATAGGTAAGTATCACTGGCATGTTTCCAACTTGTGAAGAAGCATCCAGAAGGATCCTCAGCAGGCAGAGGGGTCCAAGCACTAGAAGGGTTTGACCATTCCAGCCAATCTCCTCAGAGAGGGAGAGACAAAGGAATGGGACAGGAAGAGAGCTGGGACAGCCTGACTGGCTTTAAACCTAAAAACTTCCCTGATGGGAATTAAGACTGCTGGTGACAAAGCATTTAGCAATCAGTACACTTACAGAACTAGCTTCAGTTCATTAATCAATGGTTCTCACTGGCCTATGCTATATCGGGTTTAGTTCTGAACTTCCCATGGTCGCACCCAGTCCATCAGTGGAATATTTACAGTAACATAAATGCTTTTCATATTTCATAACAGATAATCTTATCTGCTTGTTTTGTACTCTGTACTTCAAGTTTTTCTGCTTCATTTGCATTTAAAAAATCCAGAGAGATTTCAGTATCACCAATTTAGTTTGTTTCCTTCATTTTCTTCTTGCCTGTACCTAGGGGGAAGCTCTCTCAGTGAAGTAAGGTACAGCAACAGAACCAAATTTCAGGCTGTAAGTCTCTCACATACCCAGTTCCAGAAGGCGTTTGGTGAGCATCATGGCTTTGCCCAGATCCCCCTGCTGATACACAGCGTAACTCAGGTAGTCCAGAATGTAGACTTTATCTGCAGAGGACACTTCTCCCTCATCCAGCTGTTTCAGAGCTTGTTCCATCCACAGCTCGGTGTGGTAGTAGTCAGCTTCAGTGTAGGCAATCTTCCCCAGCTCAAAGCAATCTTCAGCTGTTAAAAATGATTTGTGCTTCACACCTGCATTTAAAACAAACAAACAAAATTCACACAGAATTCCAGGCCAGTCTTCTGAGCAAGATCTAGTTATTTCTTATTCTTCACAGCACAGTTTATTTCTGTTCTTCAACATCTCACTTCTGTGGTAGCTATTTGTTGAGACTCCATTGGAGTGTCTAAAGCCTGTAAATCCTTGGCAGAAAACATAAGTGGTTAGATACAGTTTTCCATTGCCAGAATACCAGCAGCTAACTAAATGTCTTTACCATTAGTGCAAAATACAATAAAATGAACCTTCCTTCTTCAAAACACCAAATGCTTTGAGCCAGAGCCATAGTAAGTCAAATTTAAGGTTTCAGAAATCTGTTTTCAAAGACATTGTATTACTGCTTTCAAAATGTTACTGAAGCAGATCTTGGTAGCGACAACTTAGTGGGGGGAGGAAAAGGAAAATACCAGTAAATTCTCAGCTGCTCAGGATTTTTTATAGGCAGTCATTTTTAGAAACATTTGAAGAGACCTTTGAAAGACCAAAACACTAGTAAATTACACATTCCTATTTTTTGCCACTGTCAATTACAGGCCAAGGAAAAAACAAATTTAATCTTGCAAAAAGGAAACAGGACCTGCCAGTTTTACAACTGAAATTACATTCCTGATTACATCTTAACACATCCTCAACTTCTAATGACAGCTCCATAGCTGCATTCAAACAGGGCAATTCTTCTGTTCAAGACATGCCTTAAGAAATTAAATAGCTGAAAAAAAGAGTCCAAGAAATGCAGTATCCTGCAGAACACCATTTTTCTGCTCTTTCATTAAACACCTTGTGGTCCATCCTTTGATGGTCAGTGATTTCAAGTTCCTGAGCCTGAAGCTGCAAGCACTAGAACATCACAAAGCCTAGGGAATGGGGTGCAGTGGTGGTGGAGGACAGTCAGAGACTCTGGAACGAGTAACAGGTTGCAGGGCCATAGCCCAGTATATTTAGAAGCAAGAGAAAATCCGTATATGTAAAAGCTACTCTAAAAAGGGTGCTTAACATAGCAATCAAATAGGGTTGATAGTTAACATAAAGGAACAGCACAGCCTATAATGCAGGAAAGAAAAGAAGTGATACAACAGTAGTAAAGGATTCTGATCAAAACTTGGCCAAACAGAAATTCCCTGGGGAGAGAAGAAGCATGGAGAATTGGGATGTTACTCTTTGGAGCTCTAAGAGTACACTCTAGAACTTCCAAGTTCTGCACTTGTGCTTTACTACATACAGTCTGGATACCTTTTTGTTTCAAAAGAAGCAATAAACTACAGGCCACTCAAAGCACTTCACCATGTATTTTTGTGTTGTTTCAAGAAAGCAGCCACAAACTGCTTATTGTATTAGAATGAATCTGTGGGTCTGAAACAGCCGTGAACTAAACCCAAAAATAAAGTTATACATCGTAACATATAAAGTCAATTACCCTTAATTTTATTAGGCATCTGACCACAATGAGCACTTGCAAAAACACAGATGGATTGGACAGAGTTGAGTTGTTGCCAGCTGGCACAGTGCTATTTTTGAGGAAAACTCAGCAGAGAGAGTCTTTTAACAAGAACAAAAGAGCTTCTCCTCCTGCCTGTCAACCCATTAAATATTACCTTGGGTAATGCCACATAAGCTCAAGGCTGTACGGGCTCCGTCTTTTGTTTTTCAGTTTATACACTCCATAAAGATTAAGCTCAAAGAAATTTCAGATGTTCCCAATTTGGAAGGTGCATCATACCCATGAGAGGGAAGGGGATAATAAATAAATCAGACTGTTTTGTTAAAATGCAATAAAAGCAGGTATCCCCCAGGACACAACTACTGCAACATAACCAAAATCCTTACCCAGGCAAGAATTTATTGCCATTGATTTTTTTTTAATTAGAAATTATTAACTCTGAAGTGTTTTACCATAACTAGAAGAAAGATGCAGACTGCAACAAAAAAAAAATTGCAGCTTCTAGCACAAGCTGAATATGAGCATTTGAGTGAGGAGAAAGACAGGACAAAGGAAAGTCTCAATTCAGAAACCTCCGTGTTTGTGTTTTTTCAAAACCAGTGTGTTTTATTCACACGCACTCGAGCAGTGTGCTGAGAGAAGAAAGCCCACCAGGCAGGGAAGCCAAGTGTGTAGCTTCCAACACACCCAACAGTACGCAAGAGCTGGTCAGCTCTTCTTGAGTTTCTCCTCAGCAACATAGCCTGAAGCAACAGATTCCTTTCTCGAGGTGTAGCAGAACTAAAACCAACACCTATATCATCCTGTGTTCAACAATCTGTATTACACCACTTTTGATAAATTCTTAACTAGCTCAAATGTCTTCCTGTTTTTTTCACGCTACGCAGTTAAGATGGGACGAGTCAAATGATCTGTAATCAGGACATGTAGTAGAAGTTCACAGAGTCTTTTGAAAACGACATTGGTGACTCTTACCTGGAAGATTCCCTCTTGAGAGGGTGTCTGTGTCCAAATTATACGTGTCTTGAAGTCGCAAGAGGGCTTTGGCTGCACCGGTCTGATCCTCGTCATTTGGGAAAAATTGCCGTTGGATAGTCATGTTGGAGATAAAGCCTGGGAAAGACAGTGAAATACTTGGTCTTCTTTGCCCCAAGAACTCCATAAAATCTATATATGAAATGACTAAGCTTTCAAAGAAAGGCCATTAATAAGTCAGGAAGAACTATTAGCCCTGCAGAGCACCAACAAATGCCCCAATTTCTTTCTACTGGATAAACACAGAAATTATTTTTGTCTTAACTGGCTGAAAAAAGTTACATACAACAAAAAGATCACCCTCACATGGAGAACTTGACAGATAATATGTTGGTAGTTTCTGCAACCATTACAGATCATTTGCCTTCCAAAAGGCTTTGCATTTAGTTACGTGGAATTTACAAATAGTTTAGAAGAGGAAAAAACCCAGCCCAGCAAAACTGCTAAAAATAGCAGTGTAAAGAGTAGGGCTGGTGAATAAAATCAGCATTTTTGGTTTTCATCATATCTAACTGCAAGCAGCATTTTGCCCTTTTCCTGACCATCTTCTTAAAACAAAATAGTCCTTTTTTATCCTTCACCTCATTCGCATAAAGGACTTAAGACGCACTGGTCCAGATTTCTGGCTGGCAGGTGCAGAGCCTTTTCAGTTAGTATATTCAGTCCCTCACAGCAGCTACAAAGAAGCTGAATGTGCTGAATTCTTGTCAGAGACAAACCCTGGGTCTTTCTCGAAAGTTCTGCTTTATTATTTCTTACCACAAACCTACACCTCATATTAGTGGTTGAGAAAGATTCTCACATGTCAAATATAATCATCCCAGCTTCTTGACTGTGAAAGACGCATAGCAGCAAACTATTTTATGTCCTGCTCCCTAAAGAAGAGCTTCTCTTCCAGGCAAAGAAAAGAGGCAGCAAAGCGTTTACTGCACTAACTGAGATCGGTTCCACAAATGCTCAGTCTCTGCGAACACCCAGGTTTTGAATCATCACCTTCACAACTCTGGGCATAATCAGCAGCAACAGCACTTGACCATACTCCCAAGACAGCCCCAGGTGTCTTGCACTCAGAAGAGTTTTATTCCCTTGTTTTCTGTTCAACGGAGTCATCATACTCAAGAGATGAAATTTCCTAAAACACTAGTTTGCAAGACGTGGGTCATGAAGCACACGAAGCAAAATTTAAAGCATCCAGGAAGATTACTCAGCTTAAACATCACAGTTTTCCTGAATTTTTGTCAAGCTCCAGTTATAGTACATGGGCAGCAAAATGGCAGGTCTTCCAGGATCTTTTTTTAATGAAGGCACCTCAAAAGCAGACTTGCTAATCTAATACAAACCACAACATGTGGAAGACAATGAAGTAAATGCATTCCTAATGTGATCCTTGTTCTTACCATCCGACATGTCCTTCAAAACCAGGCTTTCCAGTTCACCCCACTCTGTGTTGAGCCGCTTCATCAACTTGAATGCATTTACAGGATGTCCCAAAAACCCTTCTGGGTCTTTCGTAGCAGTATCTGTCAGCTGATCCAACTTCTCTGCCCATCTGTAGCGAAAAATATACATTTATTGAAGCCTCTGGTAAAAGTCTGCCACCATAAACTCCATTTCAAGCAACTCAACAGTCTTTCCTAATCAAAAATGAAACTCAAATTGCAAGCTTTTACAATATTTATATGAAGAGGTCTCCTGGAAGGAAGAAAAAAAAAAAGGGCTTTTTTTCCCCAATCTTCTTCCTCAGCTGCAGCTTAAATTTTGTGTTGCTCTTGTGGTCTTTGTTGGAACACTGCTGAACAAACTCCTTCCTACAAATACCAAATGCAGCATGCCAGCAGTTTCATTATAGAGTTTTCATGCAGAACTAATCGAAACCAAAGCTTTACTCACACTTTTGATCTCCTATTTTTAAACGCTGTTTTTCTCAAGTTTACAGAAAGGTACTTCAATGCCTGTCTCAAACTATTTTACATTTAGACACACTCTTAAGTCCATTATAAGCCCCTTGCCACCCAGCACAAAGCTGCCTTCTACATTGTAAGCCTGTCTTCAAAACCATGTAGTTCTCACTCTCCCAAAGGAGGAGCCCAGACCAACTTCCTGGTGCTACAGCTCCTGCTCCACCAACTTCTCTAATTCTGCCAGGGACATAAGCTATTCACAACTCCGACACGGAAACATGCAACTCTTTCAACAACAACTGTTGTTCCTCTCTTGTTTTACTGGAAATGTGCAGGGAGTCTGCCTCTGTCCCAAGTCAGGAAGCAAATCAGTCTTGCTACTACACTACACATCTGCAAAACAATCAAACTTCCCCTCTGGAGTTGTCTTCCTATGCTCTGATGGCCCCTGTCTGAGTTCTTGTCAGCAGCAGTGCGTGTTCTGGAGGGAAATCCTCCACTCACTGAATGCTCAAAGTGCTCCTGTGGACCAACTCCAGCTTCTGGCAAGCTGAAGACGTGAAGAAACCAAATTCGACACACGGTCAACTCCATCGTACCTTTCCCACTGCAGGACGATCAAATCTAATGGGCAGCTGAAAGTCACTGCAGCCAGGCGCCACAACCACAAGGCCAGGATTTCTTTCAAACAGCTTCCACCACAAGCCACCCAACAAGGTGTGAGCCATCCTCTGCATTTCAGCGAATTACCAACTTTCACAAGGTTGAAGTCAACACATGCTACAGATGTTCTTCAGCCAAAGCACAGAGTCCAAACTCAAACAATGCTGGCATTTTTTTGGGTTCCTCTCTCTGTGACAGTCATTTTAACTGCTCTAACCTGACAGCAAGCACCTTTAATAAAATAAAAACAGAGCTGTATTGCTTATTTACACACTTTTGGATGCCACATTGGCACGGTCCCATCTTAATTTGTAGCTGCAAAGAATATACTTACAACATTCCAAACCTATGAGCAATTCCAATTCTGTATTTTAAATTATAAAAATAAATACAGTATGACAGAATCATCTTTCTTCCTGCATAGTACAATGTAATACACAAAGGTTAAATAAAATCCATGAAGCTATCTAGAACTCTTTAAACATCCTCATGACAGATTTATACACATTTTGGAGGCTGGAAAACCACCCTGTGCAGTGATACACACATTTTTACTTCTAGCTGATAAAATGTGACATATTTGGCTCTGGTCCTCGACACCTACAGAGCTGAGCTACATAGCAATGGCAATGGTCAGGTCTCTTGTCATTTTTAAAAGTTTTATTTCGCTTTACTTTAAAGTCTAAATATATTGTGCTCTTGTAGTGAGTTATTACTGTTCATTGGTGAGCCACCCATGAATGATATGGGCACAGCAACACTTTTTAGAGCTTTTACATCTTGCAATGCTCATCCAAAGACTTCTTGGGTTTTAGTTTCTGCTATGCAAATAGTGATTGAAAGAACTACACCCGCTTCGGAATTACGTGCAGGCAGAAATCCTAATGTGAAGATATTGCACAGAAAGTGGGTTGATTAGATTTCATCATTAGAAAGCTCCACAAAAAAACCCAATGGCTCAGATAACAACTCAGGACAAAAACCCAGCCAAACCTGCTAGTTTAAGCTTTGCCTCAGAGGAAAAATTCCACCAATTTAATCAGCCTTGGGAAGCACTTTTTACATAAGGGTGGACTCAAATTATTAACTATCAGCATTATGAAACAAGCTACTTACTTTTTGATCTGTTCCAGCTTGCTTTCTTCTGCCTTAATGTAATCTTTCAGTGACACCACCAAATCTTTTTCTGTATTAATTAAGTCTGTCATATGACCTAGAAAAATTAGCTTGGTTAGATAAGGAGAAACGAACAAAAAAACTGAAAATAGAGGTGTTCTTCCTCTATTCTACTTTCTTCCCCTCTCCAGCTCTTTCTTCCTCAAAGTTCTTCTGCATTTGCTTAAGTAATCCTGAAAGAGTATTTGAGTATGGCTTCTTTTTTTGAAGGAGAAGATCTCATGTTGAACCAAGCTCGTTGCCATGGAAATTAACATAATATCAGGTATTTATTATTAGAACTAATTTAGGATTCATTTGGAAAAGGAAGTAGGTTGCCACAGAATAATCTTTAATCCAAGCATACATGACATAGAGCAAATAAAGACAAAGCTACAAAAATACACAAAGCCTTCATGTTTGATATACAATACTAATCCAGTGTTTTATTTTTAAGGTTACTTGCATGACTTTAATGGCT
This sequence comes from Baryphthengus martii, assembly GCA_013396935.1. Taxonomy (NCBI): domain Eukaryota; kingdom Metazoa; phylum Chordata; class Aves; order Coraciiformes; family Momotidae; genus Baryphthengus; species Baryphthengus martii. The sequence continues at coordinate 269,771 of VWZK01019940.1, forward strand.
CCCCTAACAGACTCTTATTAATTAATAATTATTTCATTTCCTGCAGGAGGCAGCTGAACTGGTTTGTCTCAAAGCGATATAGTCCACATGGTTGGCTGTGTCACAGGCTATCAGAATCCAAGGGAGAGTACAGTGACATACTGGTGTCATGATGTACCCTTGACAGCTGCTTCACTTGCTTCTACAGATGTGCAACTGTCACACCAAAGCTGCGTTTAAAATCCAATACCTAGACTAACTGGACTGACTTAGAGTGTGTTTCTCTCAGAAGTCAGTAAGATCGCAATGAGTACGTGGATTTGATTTTGTACCAATAAAAGCCCTGGATATCACTAATACATCATTGTAGAATTAAGTTTTAAGAACTGTAAAGAAATTCTTTCAGCTCTGCAGCAGATACAAAGCATCTCACCAATGGAAGTGAAGAAGTCCGTATGGGCATAAGAAAAAGGTAGCAGAAGTCCAAGGGCTACAGTACACCAAATCTTGTTGAATGCCATCATTCAAGAGCTGTCAACTGACCACGTACCTATGAAAGAAACAAAGAAGGTAAGAAAAAAAGTAATCATCCCTATTCACCAGAGACTTGAATCTACCTTCAAAAGACAGATTATTCTCTTGGGGCTGTCACTAGTTCTTGAGTTAGCAGAATCTTGTTAAGCTTGAGCAGCTCTCATAGGAGACTGATGCCCTGTAGACTTTCTTAAACTTTTGTTTTGTGTGGCAAGAGAAGGAAGAACAGCCTGGAGACAGGGTCTTTACAAGCACCCTTCATCTTTTTGACATCTAAGACACTGCAGATAGAGCTGCTTCACAAAAGCACCAAAACCCCCAGATCAAACATTGAAAAAAACACAACCTGTCATACCAAGTTAAACTATATATTATCAAGTTCATCCACCCAATGCAAAAACCACCCCACAACTTATTTCCTTTGATCAGTCAGAAAGATGTCAGCCGAAGAGATCTAAATGAAAATCCTACACAACCAGTCCCTAGAGCAAATTAGTGGCATAGTCCCATTCTTCAGCTGCCAGCAGCATGAGGCCAGTGTCCATACCTGATATAAAAGGTTTCTCCATCAGCTGCTTCCCAGTCGGACCCTGGGTAAGCCCAGAGCAGGCTCCCAGGCAATGCTTTCTCCCACAAAGAGCTGCGAAGCTCTCAGCCTTTAGGATCCTGAATCCTTTTTAACAGCCTGGTATTTCCTCACTACTGCATACTTTGAAAGTAATTATGCTGGCTTGGAATTCCTAAGATTTACTTCCCGCCCCCCCCAAACATGAAAGCTGAAACTGCCATGTGTTGCATCTGCTCAGAAAAAAAATGAAACAACTGCATGTACTAACAGAAGCTGTTTTTTGACTCTTTCAATGGCAAGACAACTAATAAAGAAAAAAAAACAAAAAGAAAGGAAAAAGCAACATCACAAAGCAAGTCCAACTACAAAGTGGCTTTGCCTGTTTAGGGAAGAAAGCAATCTGCTTTTGATGGAGTTGAGAGCATTGATAACAACTCAAATCCAGGTGTGCCACTCACAAGGGAGGTGTAAATAAACCCAGGAAAGAGCAACAGTCACACCCACAAAAAAGTCATCTGGTAGGTTGTACCAGTGGATGAACAGAACACACCCCCTTGATTCCAGATCTCTTCTCACAGTGCACCGGAAGGGTCAGGAAGCAGTTCCCTCCTGTCCTTTCCACTTCCAGAACTACAGGAAGAGCAGCACTTTGCTTAGATTGACTCTGTGGACTGCCTCTTGGCCAGGGCAAGCACAGTTATCACTGGCACCAACTGGAACTCGTAGGAGCCTAGAAAAGCAGCACAATCTCCACTCTTGTAAATACCTCAAACCTGCATGATCACAAGTTGAAGGGGTGAAACATTCTGACACGTTCATGGGCAGAAAGTTGTAAAGTAAAACTGTGGGGAGGGAAGCCTGGATTCCTGCTTTCCCCCCACCCAGGTCAAACCAGGTACCTCGGCCTCACCCATGCTCTGCACCAGCCCTGCTGTTCACAGCAGCATTCCTCACCTCCTCCTCCTTCATCCGTCCCCTCCACAGGCAGCCAGGCAACAAGCTACAGCAAACCGTTTCAAACACAGCCAATAAAAAAGCCCCCAAAACCAAAAAACAATAAACTACACCCCAAAATGCTCATTTCACCCTGATTCTGTTCTGATACAGCTCATTATATAACCATGTAACATCCACACCAGTAAAAGAGGGGAATTTGGAGGCAGGAACTGGCAGCCAAAGGTAGGGAAAACGGTTCCTGGTAATAGCGCAGGTTTAATCCATTTGGGAAACTCCTGCCCTAAACACAACAAATACACAGTCCTCCAGCCAGCCTGGAACACTTCCCTGGTTTTCAGCATAAAGCAGGGACTATGACAACATCTATACAACCGTACCTGTCCCTTCTGCGATTAATGTCAGTCTCATTAAACAACCGCTCCAGTGGGGGTACTGCTGTAAATTAATGGGTCACATCTGGAATCAAATTTTCTTGCAAGCCAATTTCCCTTCATTCTTCACTTAAAAGAAGCTGTATCCACAAGCTCAAGGACACCGCTGTGTACCTGCACTGCTATTAAATACACAATAACACTCATGTTTTGCTCTGCAGAAAGTCGAGTGTTTCCCGCTCATTCAGCGCTCAAGCCAATACATCCGTGAATCAATTATAAAGCACAAACAACTCTACTACCTGATAAATATTTGCCAATACTATCAGCGTCAGAATTCATTGAGCTATTTGTTTACTGCGCTCGGAGAAACACAAGGAAAGCTTCAGAAAGTTTACTTTTGACTAGTAAACCAACAGGAGACTCTTCTGAAACACAAAGAAAAGAAGCACCGAAAAGGTGATGTAAAAGGTGTCCGTGCTCTACCTACGGTGAGACTTTTCCACCTCGCACAACAGAATGATGCTTTAAAGCCTTTCTGAGCAACTTCCCTTGGGAACAGTTTTTCCACTTCTCTGCAGTCTGCTCCAGTAGTGGGCTGACTCCAATCACAGTTTCAACCATATTCCCTCCTCACCCCTTCACAGGCACTCAGCAGAATGAGCGAGTGGCAACGGTCACAGACGGCAACAAGCAAAATTCTAAGTAGGTAGAAAGAAAAAGTTTCTGACAGTGACAGCGGGTAGATACTGAAGTTGCCCAGAGAACCTGCATTTCCCTTCTCGGAACAATTTCCCAAATAAAGGAGACAAGCCTGTGTGCAGCCTAACCTGCTCTCCATACTCAGCCAGCTTCACAGAATCACAGAATAGCTTAGGTTGGAAGGAACCTCAGAGATCACCTAATCCAACCTCCCTGTCACAGGCAAGGACGCCTCTGAACTAGACCAGGTTGCTCAAGGCCTCATCCAACCTGGCCTTGAACATCTCCAGGGAGGGGACATCCACATCTTCTCTGGGCAATCTGTTCCAGAGTCTCATCCGCCTCATACTGAAGAGCTTCCTAAGATCCAGTCTAAACGTATTCTCCTCAGGCTTAAAACCATTTCCCCTTGTCCTATTGTTGGACACTCTTGTGAAAAGTCCCTCTCCAGCCTTCCCGCAGGTTCCCTTCAGGTACTGGAAGGCAGTTTTAAGGTCGCCCCAGAGTCTTTTCTTCTCTAGGCTGAACAATCCCAGCTCCTTCAATCTATCCTCATAGCAGAGGTGCTCCAGCCCCTGGATCATCTTTGTGACCCTCCTCTGGACTCATTCCAACAGATCTATGTCCCTCTTATGGTGGGGACACCAGAAGTGGATGCAGTATTTGAGGTGGGGTCTCACAAGAGCAGAGTAAAGGGGGAGAATCACCTCTCTTGATCTGCTGCCCACACTCTTCTTGCTGCATCCTAGGATACAGCTGGCCTTCAAGTAGGAGGTCATATTAGATGATGTCCAGAGGTCACTTCCAACTTCATTTTTCTTTCACGGTCTCCATATTCCCTGTCATTTGTAAGGACTCAGACTCCCGTAATAGCTTGCAGCTACTCAAGATTACTTCCCTCCCAGATGGAATTCAGAGAGCTGGCAAGAGAGTCCAAAGCAGTGGCCAGCCAAGCGTTCGCTGCCCTGACAGCAGTTGCTAAGAAGTACGGCTTTCCAAACTACTGCAGAAGGATCAGCTACAGGTTCCCAAATCAAAGAAAACAAAGCTCAGTTAAGAGAGATGCTGGAAATCTCTTAGATGCACAAGCTGCCAAGTAAGTAGGCTTAATTTCTTCCTGTCAGTGACATGAAGCAAAACAAAACAAAAATCCTCTCAACATTATTCCTGTCAGTCTGACTCTCTTCCTCAGCCACGTCCCTCAGGCAAACACCAAGATGGCAGTTGAGCATCTCTGAGGGGAGAGAATCCACTGCCCACACACAGAAGTGGGAGTCCCGCTGACAGCTTTAACACAGGAGCTTTCCAGCCTTCCCTAAGAAGCTCTGAGACACTAAAACATGGCAAAAAAGAAAGAAAATAGCAAAACCCAAACGCATATATAGAAGTAAAACAAAGCGGCAATTAGATGAATGAATCCTGCAGCACAGGATTTCCTCAACAGCAGGAACACACAACTGATGCTGTTTCAAATTACAAAACTTAGAGGTGGGTTTTTTGAAGACTTTTAGGAAGAGTTCAGCTCTGCTCTACAGGTAGAAACAACCTGCAAGGGACAGAGCGGACGTGCACATAGAATCTATGCAAGCAAAAGGCAAAGTGAAGTTGAGACAAAGCTAGAGTGATATAACCTCAAAACAATCAAGGTCACGCTAATTGGTGAGCAAAGACTGAAGCATTTAACTGAAGACACTTACTATGGAAGTCTCTCCTCATTGCTAAATCCAAGCTTCCAGGTGCTTACCAGGATCCAGCAAAACAGATAGAAATTGGAAATTGAGGGTGTACTTGAACATGGCATTGCTCTGGAACAACTCTAAATTCCAAAACAGTTTCTTATTTTGGTAGGAAATAAGAGACCTACTCAAAATGAAATCTGCTGCAAGGCAAGGAGTCAAAAATGCATCACCAAGGTTCTCAACTTCTGGTTTAAACACTGATCCACTCTCACAATCCTTAACTGTATCCCACTATATGTAAAAATAAATTTAAAATATCAGTTAAACTGAGCTGAGTTTCGGGGTGGGGGGAAGAGGATGGCACCAGAAATGGTCACTGCACACTGCACTAAACCTCTCCTGTCTCAAGGACAACTCAAGTTGTAGCCTCATGACTGGAAATAGTACTCAAAAGGGAAGAACTTTGCCAGAGTAAGCATAAAGTACCAAGAACATCTAGCTGTCATCACTGCTTAACAGTCTCACAGGACAGAAACATTACAATCCAGTTCCCTAGCACGTTACATTTAAAGGCTGTTTTAAAATCAAGATCCCACAGTGAGAGAAGAAAGATTTCCTGCAGTTGCTGCTAACAAAAGAACACGGTATGCTTTAGGCTTCTTTTTAATTACAAAGTTGTATATATAAGATGACTCTAAAATGGGTTCTCATCAGATTTTCATATTACAAGTAATATAAGTTAAGTGGGTGATGTGGTTTAAGGATCATTTATTGCCAACTGGAAGACAATATTCCTGAGTCTTGCTATAGAACAGGCGTGTCCGTACTGAGATCCGCACCCGAGGAACTGAAGCAAGTTTTCCCCTTGGTTCCTTCCAGCCTATGACTCTAAGGACACAGCCCTCCCGGAGCCTGCTTATTTTAACTTTCTAAGCCAAGACAAAGAACAGCGGCAATGGAGCGGAGCACTTCACTTGGGAGACACAAGAGACAGGAGGGCCCTCCTATTTATCCTTCTGCTCAAGGCTTAGTGGAATAGCTAGAGACAGACAAAGTTTTCAGATATTAGGAACAATTACTAAGAAAGCACGACAATCCCAATGCTCAACAGCTGGAAACCACTAACAGGCCAGAGCTCTTTTGAGGCTGAAGCTGCAGCCCTGCAGGTGCCTCTGCAGTAGCAAAAAGCCTGCTCCTGTTGAAGGGAATAGCAAGTCCATCTGAAGTTGCTGCAAGAAAGCCGCCTGGAAACGGCACAGGCAACAGTAAAGGCTGGTTCAGCACAAACTTTATTTACACTCAGTTCACCAGACACAATTTGTCAAGGAAGGCTTTTGTTCAGCAAGTATATTCTTTCAGATCACTTTAAGGAGGAAAAAAAACCAAAAAAGTTTCCGTATCTGTATCAGCCTCCACAGGGAGGCAGTTTTCCTCCCACAAAGCTCTATTTATCCTCACTCCTTCCACAGTGTTACTCAGTATCTGTCATTTATGCTTTTCAAACCGCACTAGGTATTTTCTAATCCACGTGCACGTCTCAAAAATCACAGCTTTAAATGCTAGATTTTAAACCCATTCATTAGGCAGCAAGGTTTAAATCTCTAGAGGTCAGAGAGCTACTCTCCACGCATAACACACACACTAACCCTGTTGTTAACAAGTTTCTGCAGCAGCTCCTGTCTCCACAGCAGATGACCTGTGATGTGTAGGGCTACACAGTAGATTAGCAAAGGGAACTAATCCACATCAGCTATTTTATGCTGGAAGGTGAGGCAGTGACTTCTGAGCCCCTCCTCCCCCATTTCTAATTCGGTTTATCAGATGTCCCAGCCCATGTGAAGAGCACAGGTCAACACAGCCACTAGATAGCAGCTCGTGAAATGGTGCTGCTGCTTCTTCAGCTTCTAAATTAATTAGCAGCTAGAAGAGATATGCCTATCTACACCACAACCACCACTTAAATGGAAGAATGAACACTCTTAGCACAAGCATATTCCTGTTACTTTGAGTCCCAGGAGAAGAGGAAAAAAAAAAAGAAGAATCAGTACTGGCTCTGTTAGCACAGAGTACTCTAGGTCAAATTAAGTGCTTTGCAGCATGGTTCAAGATCTTCAAATTAATCCAGCAGTGATTCGTGAGTAGTAACAGGTGCAGAACAGTAAGAGAACATCTCTTACCCCAAAAGTTGGTGTCTGGTTCCCAGATAAAATGAGAACTCGTTATCTCCACTTTCCACCCCAGAATAGTCTTTAGCATCGTAAGAAGCTGCATTTAACATTTATTTATTTGTTGTAACTGATAGCTTCTTTCATTTAGTAAAATCCTGAACACCAAAGCTTTATGCAGCTAAAAGGAGGTGAATTCTTAGGCATTCAAGAACTTCTGCAACACCTTGTACTGAATTCAGCAGCAGGAAAAAAAAAAAGTGTGACACTGAATGCTGGGCAACCCTTTTGATTCCTTTCCTCTGTAACCCTGAAGTTTCTTTCCTCTCAGAGCATCCAGCTCTTCAGGTAAACTGGAAAATTTACTCTAAGCACACATGACATTTTTATTTTCTCTTCATTCAACAGCACTCTCAAGATACCATGCTAGTGTTTTTTCCTTCTAGTTGGGTTAGAGCCTATCAAGATACCTGCTCAAGAGCAGAGCTTACTGCAAAGTTAGAAGCAAGATAGGATTTACAACATGCAGTTGGCTGACTCCAACTCAAAGTAGTAGAAAATCAAGATAAGCTTTATGCCTCACAATGTAACTACTACAGAAAGCGCCCGCGGTTACAAACGCGGGGGGTGCTACCAGCGCAGCTCCTCCAGCGTAAGTAGCTTTCCACCCCAGCACCAAGCCGTTCCAGCGGCCGAGCGCTCCTCAACCCCTCGGCCAGCACAAGCGGGGCCATCAGCTCCACGCAGCCCCCTTTTACTCAGCCCCCACACCAGCAGCAGCCCCCGGCTGCGGAGATGCCCGGGAGGTGCCGCAGAGCCGGAGCGGGACCGGCGGGCGGGAGCCCACCTGTGCCGCCGCTCGGCCCCAGGGGCTCAGGAGGCTCGGGGGTTCGCGGCCAC
>VWZK01019940.1:277724-299617 GCA_013396935.1 Baryphthengus martii
CCACTGCGCAGGCGTCGCCGCTCCACGCGGCACCCGGGGGTGAAGAAACGCTCCCCCCCCGCCAAAATGAAACCGTGCGGGGCTTGGTCTTTTTTAATCATCGAGAAGGAGAGAAATGACGTGTCCACAGGGACAATAAAAACTGCGAGAAGACCTAACCAAAAGTGGCGATTTAGGGAGTAAAAGTTACCAGAAAAGGTCTAAAACCATGGGAATCCAATAGATGATTTGATCTGGTGTTTGCTTTTTGACCACCGTGGTGCCTTGGCGGTGATTCGTGTTGGATGCAGGATTCCCTATAATCTGCTCCTCACACTGACCCCTCTGACGGGTTATTTAATTTCTATTGATAATTTTGATTGGAAACCACCCTTGCACCTCCCGCTCTCTAGCTGGTGTCATCTTTATGGGGGTCAATCTCTTCTCCCAAGGAACAAGGGACCGGACATGAGGAAACAGCTTCAAGTTGCACCAGGGGAGGTTTAGGTTGGACAGAAGGAGAAATGTTTTCTCCAAAAGGGCTGTCAAGGCCTGAACAGACTGCGCAGGGCAAGGGTGGAGTCCCCATCCCTGGAAGGGTTTCAAAGCTGCAGGGATGTGGTGCTGAGGGGCATGGTTTAGTGGTGCCCTGGCAGTGCTGAGTTAATACTTGGACTTGATCTTAAAGGACTCTTCCAACCAAAATGATTCTGTGGTTCTGTGCTGGGCTCCTTTTGGTGCAAATTTATTTGCCTTCAGCGCCAAGCTGACCAATCCAAGTGAGCCCACTACTAAAGATGCTAAGAAACTTGTTGCTGCTGTTCTCCACCATCTGCCTTCCTTTCTGTAAATACCTGAATAGTGCAAAAGATGATGAGAAAGCAGTAAATCTCGCTAGAAATAATCCCAGTGCTGCTACAGTGTGCGAGGTTTTGCCAAATCTCTAGACGCTGCAGTTAAATCGCTGGCTAGATCTTATGGACTCTTTGGATAACAGAGCTTTAGCTAGATGCCTCGGCTAGAAGCTTGGATATCATTCCAGCGTTTCCTGCTAGTTGTAGGAGTCGTATTTCTGTTGGAAGATGACCAAAATGAGAGGAAAGGAAGGCTTATTTTTTGACGGGTAGTTCCACTGAAAACTGGCCTTCTTCCTGCTCTAGCGCAGCAGCTCTCAGAGGACTGGTGGTGCAGTCAGCTGCGTGTCCATATCTGGACGAGAAATGACTAAATTGACTTCACGTTGTTTGTTCCTCAGAGGAGAAAGTGTCATATCCCATAGTCTTCCTCAAACTGGGGCATAACACCGGTGATGTTTGTTCTTCAAAAAAGACATTGCTGAGGAGTTGAAGCTGAGAGAAGAGTTTGGGTACAGGGAAGAAATCTTCGTGTTGGATTGTGCTGCAGCCTCCAGTTCCCTTTTATGAATGAGGTGCTTTGTAAGCCAGCTGAAAGGAACCCTGCTATAAAGCATGGATTTTGACGCTTTTCCAGCTAGAAGTGACCAAAAAGGTCTGTGTTAAAGGAGAAAGATCACAGTCTGGCTAGGCCAGCAAGGAGAAGGTTATTTGAAGCCCACATCTAAAGAGAAAGCAAAAATTCCTTATGAATGTCCCCAATGGTACATTGTGGCTTGCAAGAACTATGATGAACAATTTACTAGTTTATTTATGAACTCCTAGAAAACAAAGAACCATCACTATAGATCTGTCACAGCAAGACACATCCAAGTGGCTTAATGTCTGTCTGTGACAGCCAAGAGCTCTTGCGCACCAGAGTGTGCTGTGAAATGTAACAGGTTATGGAATTGTTTTGGTTGGAAGAGTCCTTTAAGATCATCAAGTCCAACTGTTAACCCAGCACTGCCAGGGCACCACTAAACCATGTCCCTCAGCACCACATCTTCACAGCTTTGAAACCCCTCCAGGGATGGGGACTGCACCCCTGCCCTGGGCAGCCTCTTCCAAGGCTTGTCAATGCTTTTGGGGCAGTCATTTCTCCTCCTGTCCAACCTAAACCTCTCCTGGTGCAACTTGAGGCCATTTCCTCTTGTCCTGTCACTTATTCCTTGGGAGAAGAGACTGACCCCACCTGGCTCCATCCTCCTTTCAGGGAGTTGTTGAGAGCGATAAGGTCTCCCCTGAGCCTCCTAAACAGAGGCTAAACAGCCTCAGTTCCCTCAGCCGCTCCTCAGAAGACTTCTGCTCTAGACACTTCTAGACTGCGCTTACCAAGCAGTCAAATCAAGAGTTGTCTCCAATAGTCATGGCATCATCTTGCTTCATGAATCTTTTTCTGCCTCTTGCTGGTGATGCTTTCTGCTGGTTAGGTGGAGGGTACTTATTTTCTCCTGCCTTCCTCAACTCCAGCATAGTCACTTACATTTCAGTTGCATGAAAAGATTTTTTGTAAGTTGTTCTGTGCTGGATTTGTGCTGTCGGGTGCTGATGGGGTCAGGCAGCTTCAAGCTGTCTTAGCAGAGCAGTTTGTTGTCTCGGCAGCTGGTTAAGAAACACTTACCAGAGAACAAATGCAAAAGGAACGCTTCTTGAGAGAGAATCACAGCAGAAAAAGTGGCTTTCAGCCTTCCTTGAGGATTTGCAGAGCCCTGGCTGCATTCTAGCGGAAACACTGACTCCTTTGGAGCAAATACAAGCCTAACGATTGCTTCCTTTTCCAAGCAATCCCATAGAATGCTCCATAGGCCCTAAGCTGAAGGATGCTAAAAGGAAGGTCCATCCAAACCAAGACTGAAGCACAAGAGGCCTCCTAAGAACACAGCTGTCGTGGCTCACACCAAAGCTTTCTTTAGCCCATGCTGTCTGGAGTACCATCCCAGACTCCAAATGCTTTTAACTTGGGGATTTCCTACTTATCAGTTACACCATCTGATAGACAGGTTGTGGAAAACCACCTCCATTTGTTCACTGGCAACATGGCTCCAACTAGTTATGTTTGATTAACCAGGTACCAGTAAACAGGTGGTACCTATCCCTTACACAGGTTGAAGCATCAGAGCCTACCCAGTTCCTGCAGTGGCTGTACTCCAAGTCTTTGACCCTGCTTGTTGTCCTCTTTGAACCTTTTCCAGTTCTTCAGCATCCTTTTGAAGGCAACAGGGCGTGACCTGCACGCAGTGTTTTAAGACACAGGTGAGTCACCTTTATATCACACCTAGTCAGCTCACACTACCCCATAACTTTAAAAAAGTATATTAACAAATTCAAACCTCCTCACCTGGAGCGCTACGTCCACCTCTGGAGTCTTCAGCACAAGAAGGACATGGACCTGTTGGAGCAGGTCCAGAGAAGGAGCACAAAGATGATCCAAGGGCTGGAACCTCTCTGCTGTGAGGCCAGGTTGAGAGAGTTGGGCTTGTCCAGCCTGGAGAAGAGAAGGCTCCAGGGAGACCTTCTTGAAGCCGCTCAGGACATCAAGGGGCCTGTCAGGAAGATGGAAATGGACTTTTTATCAGGGCCTTTTGCAACAGAACAAGGGTTGATAGTTTTAAACTAAAAGAGGGGAGATTTAAACTGGAGAAAAGGAAGGAAGTTTTGACCCTGAGGATGGCAAGACCCTAGCCCAGGTTGCCCAGAGAGGTGGTCGCTGTCCACCCCTGGAACTGTTCCAGGGGAGGTTGGATGGGGCTCTGAGCAACCTGCTGTAGTAGCAGCTGTCCCTGCTCCCTGCAGGGGCGTTAGACTAAATGGCCTTGAAAGGTCTCTTTTGACCCAAGTCATTCTATAATTGTATGAACTTAGGTTTACCCTTTGTAATGAGATGGAGCCTCCTCTAGCTTCACAAACATTCAAACAGTGCTAGTCTGCTCCTAAAATGAAGTAATTTCCTGCGGTCAAGAAGCCGGATCCTATCATCGGTTAGTTTGTGTAGTGCAGCAAATCAGTGCCAGAGTTTGAGGATCCTCCCAAACCAACAGAGCAGGGGGTGCAAAAAGATGAAAACAAACCCCCACAAACTGAAATGAGCAAATCCTACTGGAATGTTCAAGTATCTCCTTTCCACCTGTGCGAGGGTTGGGAGCACAGAATGTAATCAGCAGGATCAACTTAGACAGTGTCCGTCTTTCGAGGCCCCCACTCTGCCTATGAGAAACTCTTGGATTCCCTCATAAAATATACAATATATAATATACAGTATACATTCCAAGTCTAACTTTAGAGAAAAGCTGGATTTGGTTAGTTTGCATCTAAAATTTCATCATAGAGGGAAAGACTACTCATTAACTTGTTCTTTAAAGAAGTGGTTTGTCTTTTCTTGGGCTCTTCCTAAAAAAAAGAAGTATTTTTTTACCAAGAGGTTTCTTGTGGCTTGACCAGAAGTTTTCAATGTGATTTTGCTAGTTTTGTGTATTAAACACAATTAATAGTTGTTTTGCAACAGCCAGCTGTTAGCAATCCTCATGGATGTTTCTGCTTCTTGGAGGCAGCTGGAAAAACACAAACAGAACAGCAAGAAAAAGCAAGATTACTAGCATAACCATTATTACCCTAGAATTACATTTTCCAGCCACTTCTTTGACTTGAAAAATCTTTTACCAGCTGCTAATACCAACACGAGCATTTTACAAACCCAGAATTAAAACCAAAAATAACCCTACCAACACAGGACCAAAGATTTGCTGCCTTGTCCATGTGAGAGGTCACAAGTATTTGTTTCTACTGCTTGTGTCCTCCTCCCCTGCTCTCCTTTCTTCAGGAGAGTCTCAGTGACTTACTGGAAGCTTTTGGAGATGCATTTGTATTGCCAGGCCTTCACAGGATTGCATCTCACATGGAGTACAGTATCTCCAGGGTACAAATATAGTAATGTACACAGTTTATAAACGCAACTCACACAACTCAGAGCCTGGCTCAAAAATTCTTGGGAAGAAACAACTCGGTGCTGAAGTGATAACTGCTTCTTGTGCTCTTTAAACTAAATAATTAGGTGAATAAATGATGAGAAAGCCTCTGGTATTTTCAAAATAATCTCCCCTGCTTCTGTGCTGCAGAAATACTTAATTGGGCAATGTGCAACTGCTTACCAAATGACTGATTGCTTTGGGCTGAAGATGGTTGCGAGGCTGTCCCAAGATTTGAGGTCCAAAGTATCTCCCTCAACTGCTTCTCTCTAAAGGAGCTCTTCCTGCAAGATCCATTTCTGGAGGCAGTTTAGGGGTCTATAAATCTGTTTGTTTTAACAGCTGGGTGGATACTTCCCTTAGAGATTATATTTCAGTCCTTTATCTTATTAAGGGAAGATGTGTTTTGTCCATTAATCCAATTAGCCTAGAGGATTAATAAGATTGGGCTTGCTCTGTTTCAGGAAGCACACAAATAGCAGTCAAGCATAATTAAACCTAAACTGCTAAGTAACGCTGGGAACAGAACTGCTATTTCCCTGCATATTCTGTTTATTATTTTTACAAGCTATGCTCTCAAATTACGTGACGCGACTTCTCGATTCGAACGGCTCCATTCGTGACCAAAAAGCAGAAGGCTGCCCTAACAACGTTGACTTTCAGATGTTTACAAAATTCTCTGTGCTAAATATAGGCAGGTAGGTCACAGCCCAGAATGATGTTTTAAATACTTGAGAGGAATCTGTTTGTTCACTTATAAAGGCATGAAAATAATTTGTCATTATTCTGAGATCTGTCTTGACAAAGCATTTTCTGACCAGAGCTAATGACTTACAAGTTCAGCTGTGGGTTTGGGTGCTCGAACACTAAAGAGCTCTGTCCTTTAGATATATACAGCTCTTGGCATATTTTCTTGTTTGAGGACATATGGTCCTTAACTTTAAACAATGCTTTTATGTTACTGATATAAAAAGCAGAGAAGCTTGGAAGAAAAAGAAAAAAAAAAAGGCAAAAAGAAATTGAGGAACAAACTCCTCTGCTAAGACCAGGTCAAATTACCACAGTAGCATTGTTCTTATAATAACTTCTGGCAAAACATAGCCCTTTCTGATCGAATTAAGTAGGTGTGGAAAAAAAACAACTGAGAAAATAAATAAATAAAAGAGAGTTTACTCTCGAGCAGCCTCACTAACTCCAGAAGTTAATCAAAATCGGGAGCAGTCAGCCATGGAGCTTTGCCAAGGGCTTGTGGGCAGACTAGACGGAACTACATTTCCCAGAGCTCCCAGTTCGGGAAGAGCGCCTCCGTCCCAGTTGAGACAGCTGCTCCCCTGGTTGGCGGAGGACCTGTGCTCCTAACGGAGGTCAACGTGGGACCCTCCAGCCGATCCCTGCTGCTGGAGACACCATTCCTTCGGCACAGAGAGCGCAGTAAGTGGGGAAAACGTGTGGGGAACAGTCAGCCTACACCCACCTCCGGCCGGTTGTACCGCGTAGGTGAGATTTACAGGCTGGGCTGGCCTCTGGAGACCAAGTTCTTACTGGCTCTGATTTTGCCGTGATCCTAACCCAAAGCTGGCATTGTGGTTTTGAGGAAGGAAGGGGTTAAACACCTGCACACACTGCATTTCATCGTTCCAGGTACTAGTCCTCTTGTCACCAGCCAGTCACATCCTGCTGCTCATTCCAGAGCAAAGTGCAGAGCTGTTTGTAAACTCCTCGGTTCGGCGCTGGCTGCCGCGTCGCAGATTTTCACAGGCTGGGCTCTACGAGACGTGGGGGCGGGGAAGTGACAGCTACGTAATTGTCGCACCACCAGATCGTTTCAGACACAGTCTCTGCGACAGTCGCCGTCCTCGCCGGCGTCTGCTGGAGCCTGCGGGCAGCGTTCCCAGTGCTGCGTCTGAAGCGCCGAGCAGCGACACGGGTGCTCTCCTCGGCGGCTTCCGGAGCAGGCCTGGCTTCCCCGTCTCCCCAGGGATCATCCTGGTGAAGTCCACCCTCGGCTGAGACAGTGGGAAAGAGGGATCCGGAGCAGAGATTTCAGAACCACAAGGCAAAGCCTCTCGTGTAGAGAGAGGAGCCTCTGCTCAGGCACCACCCAGGCTTGGAAGCCATCCCTGACCTTTACCAAAAGGAAGGACTCTCCAGCTCTTCTTTGGCACTGCTTAAGTGTTTGTACATCGAAGCAAATGTAAATTCCTCCTTAAAGGGCTGCAGATCCTTTAAGTGAAATATTCCAAATAATTGTTAGGGATTATGAGCGGTGGGTCATTTTTGTTTTGGGTGGATGCTAGAGATGGTAATGTTTCTGGCTGTTTTTCTCACAGCCTGAAGCTGAGCTTGAGCTGCAGTCTGTGACTGCCTGAGCTGAAAGTGTGTGGTAGAGATCCTTTGGCACAAAAACCATTCCTAGCTGGACATGATCCAATTCAGCTGCAACTGACTGTCTCTCGTTGAACCCAGGGAATTCTCCTCCGCAGCTGATACTGTGTCTTTCCTTCTCTCCTGGCACCAGTGCTTTTCCCACAGATTCACTGCATGCTGTGATAGGATTTTCAGTTGGCGTGAGAGCATTCTAACTGTGTAGGACACAAACAAGAGAGCAGCCACCTTCACTGCTCTTTTCCCTAGGGATCCAAGAGTTTCGGACAGGAACATTTAGTCAAGTCTTACAGCAGCTTCTGTAAGACCTGTGCACACTCCCAAGATGGAAACAAACTGAAGTATCTTTAAATAGTCTTAAAAATTGTGTGAAACTGGGTTTGATGTGTGACTAGAGGCTATGACTAAAGTGCTAATTTTAGAAAGCAGACCCTGCAAGGGGGAGTTTGCTGGTAGCAGTGAGTTATTGCACCTTTTAAATCAACCTTAACTTTGTAGGGCTGCTGCATTCTATTCTCTGCTTCTCTTTTTAGGCAGAGAACACCTGTAGGTGTTGGTTATGGCTGCGATTTATCAAGCAGTGTCTAGAAGAGCTTCGTCTCTCATCTGCAGGTTACACTCCACCTACGTTAGAAAAATGAGGTAAGTTCTGATCTGATTCTCGTGTACAGTGAGAGACCAGAATTGGGCACTCTTGAGTCTGCTGTCAACAAGCAGCCCTACCTAACTCTAACCCAGGGTGTTAATCGTTTAACAGTTCAGCACTAATATAGTAATGCTGTGTGAGCTCTGTAAATGATAACAGTGAAAATGTCTTCACTCTCTTCAGTGCTGAGAAGAACTGGTTCTCTGAGGCTGAAGGTCTGTTAATGAGTGCCTATGCTTCCTGTCCTGGCTAAAGATGTCGTAAAGTACAAGGCAGCCTTGCAGTGCTGCTGCTCACCTCATGTTAAGTACTACCTCAAACAGTCTGAAACCAGCACATCCCGACACCCCTTTTCTGATGGTTGCTTTTCCTGAGGTCCTGGCCAACCGGGCCCCAAGACTTCAGGCTGGTCTTTACCTCTCATGTCAGTGTGACAGGTAGAACACACTTCCCATCAGCCTACATGCGTGACCACAGGGTATATCTAACATCTAAAGTGCTCAGTACCCTTCCTAAACAGGACTTGGAGCCAACCAGACTGGGGGAGATGAAAGGGAAGATCAAGGTTTCCTGCACACAAATGATCACATCTATAAAGCAGACCTTTTGGGTTAAGAGGCTGGTTAATGATCTTCTTCGATGTCCAAGAGTTCAGGCTACTTGTCAGGTAGTAAGAACTGCAGTATTTTCCACCTTGTGGCATGGCAAAGAATAGACTCAGCTGTGGAAAACTCTAGAAGCATGTGGAATACATAAAATCTGTACTGTCCTTTCAGCCTCCCTGCTCTGTGCAAAACAATTGTGTTCAAATAAGCGTAACACAGGTAATCCCAATATGATCTTGAATTCATCTTTCTTTTTTCTTTTTCTCACTGCAGATACTTAAATAAGCTGAAGGAAGATGACAACCTTTGTAGACAAGCCCAGACCTCAGGAACCTTCTACCTTTTTCACAATCTCTCTCCCTTCCTGCAGAAAGTCGAGAAGAAATATTTGGTACCAGAGCTCAGTGCAGAAGGTAAGCAGGTGTCCTGAAAAGAACCATCTCCTGGATCACACAGCTGAAATGATCCAGAGTCATTTGCAACAAGCAACCCTTTCCATGGGGGCTGAAAATCTAGCAAGCTATGCAGGAACATCCTGCTATATACAGCATACTATTTATTAACAACCAAAGACTATTGGGAGTTAAAACTTTGGCCTGCAGGCACAGAATCATAGCATAGTGTGGGTTGGAAGGGACCTCTGGAGATCATCTGGTCCAACACCCCTGCTCCAGCAGCTTCACTCAGAGCAGCGGGCCCGGGATCGCATTGTCCAGGCAGGTTTGGAACCTCTCCAGAGACGGAGACTCCTCAACCTCTCTGGGCAGCCTGGGCCAGGCTCCAACACCCTCACAGCAAAGAGGTTTTTCCTGCTGTTCAGATGGAACCTCTTGAGTTCTGGTTTGTGCCCGTTGTCCCTTGTCATGTCACTGGGCACCACTGACAAGTGTCTGGCCTCATCCCCTTTAAACCTGCCCTTAATAAACACGGTCATGCTCATGCTCGTCACACGCTTAAGATATCAACACATATGTGATCTGTTTTGGGATGATCAGTTCTAAATATTTGGGACAGTGCCTTTTGAAAAGAAAGGGCTGACTGGACGCCAAGATCTAACTGCCACATGAAGGTTATCTGGTGTAACGCAGGAGAAGTTTTCTCTGAGAGAAAGGTATTGGATGGTGTAGTACAGAAACAGAATGGACAGCTGCTCCCCAAGCATGAAAGCATCTGCATTTTTAGCTTGACACAGTCAACATTTCCAACAGCTAGGAGGAAAGCCAGGCTTTCGGTTTCTGTCCAGGTGGAACGACTTGTCTGGTCCCCTCTCTTACGAGCCCTTTGCCTTGAGCCAAGAGTGCGTGTGCTTTGAAGATCCAGAGAGAGCATCTCGGTTGCATGAATTTGCTTTCATCATAGCTTTTTCTTCCCCTTTCCTCTGCCATTTAGAGATGAAAAGGATCCTGGAGAAATTGAAAGAGACTGAGCAGTGGATAGAGAAGTCGGTGCTGATCGGTTGTTCGGATGAGCACGTACCACAGTTTGCCCTGGATTTAGGTTGGGATGAGTCCTCTTTCGTGGGTGTCAGCTGAGATGAAGATGCTGCCTAGGCAGCATCCCCAGTCCTTGCTGGGGGAATTTTGACTGCCAGAGAGGACTCGGATGAGTCTGTGCAGGAGCTGTTGTGATCGTGGCGGATCAGAGCCACAGAACTGCACGGCTACTCCTTGTGCCTGTGTTAGTAAAGGTGGGCTGCTGCCAGGCCACTTCACATTTGGGAATGTTACCGCTGACGTGATGTCACTTCCCACGGGAACTTCCAGAAATTGTATACCGGAACAATGAAGGGCGTAAAGTTGGGATAGTATCTGCAATTTATGAGATCAAAGATTGTTGTTGTTGTTTTTAAACAGGAGCCTTAGAGAAATCGGTCATCGAGGATGAACTCAGAGGATCGTTTACTGACTTACGAAAAGCTCTCTTCGTAGTGGATGAGAAGGATTCTCCTTTGCTGGCTATGGTATTCTACAGGATTTTTACTTTAAGAGGTTGTGATTTGTACCATCAACTCTTCTCCTTGTCTCCCACATTATTGTATGATTTAATACGTATTGTGGAAGTACCTACTGTACACTTCCAGGGACCTGGGTACAAACACACTATAAATTACGTCAGTTTTCCTAAATCTGTAGTCCTAAAAGCAAGCTGCAGTGGAAAGAGAAACAGCCAAGTGGCTTAAAAATGACCTCAGGAATTAGCCATTTAGCATCAACCTGCTATATGTCCAGTGTGAAGCATACTGGTCTCATCAGTAATCCCAGTTCATCTTCAGTTTAATAACTGTCAGGCACTAGTTCTCTGTCGTCTTCTTGGCAAACTAAATTTCATGAACAAACTTACAGAGCTTCTCTCAGAGCTGCTCTTTTAACACTGCTCACTTAAAAGCTGTTATTCTGCAGATGCCATATGTTTGGAAACTGTAAGGAAAGACCTGTGCATGAAAATCAGCTGTCCTGACCCATAAGTAGAAATAGTTCATGATTCTTTTCCTGCTTTGTAGCGTTTGTGGTGGTTGGACTATTTTTCAGGAAGGTATTCAGGGTTGGAGACTCCTTTGAATAGTTCAGGTCCCATTACTAATCCCATTATATCCAAATAGAATCATAGAATGATAGGGATTGGAAGGAACCTCTTAAGATCATCAAATCCAACCCCCATGCTAGAGCAGGGTCACCTAGGGCAGGCCACACAAGAACGTATCCAGGTGCATTCTGAAAGTCTCTGGAGAAGAAGATTCCACAACCAAAGAATAATTCTTCTCCACCTCCCCAGAATATGCTCAAAGTCTGATGCTAAATCAAGAAGCAGGAAACATTGACTGCAGAATCTGCCATTTTTCAAAGCAGTGCCTGTACTTCATTTACTTTTCTGAGGCTTCCAAACATAATCGGAGTTTATCCCCATGCCTGCATGCTGAGAAGACAAAGTCCAGGGGAGACAGCTCTGAACCATCCCTTTGCCCCAGGTATAAATAAGATCCGTGTTTCTCTCTTGGTGTTCGTAGGCCCAGTCCCTTCTCCAGTGGCATGATTCCCACCAGTACTGTAGCAAAACTGGGCAGCCCACTCAGAAAAACGTAGCTGGCAGCAAGCGTGTCTGCCACGCCAGCAGAATAACTTACTATCCGCAGGTGAGCGCCTGAACAGCAAAGGTAAGCAACACGAGCACTCTGTGGCCACAAGCTGGGGAACCTAGAATCATAGAAAGCCAAGTTGGAAGGGACCCCAAGGATCATCCGGTCCCACCTTTCAAGTGAAAAAAAATAAAATAAAAATTGAGATGGTCCCAGCACCCTGTCGAGTCTTAAAACTGCCCAGTGCAGAGGGAGACTATTCCAATGTTTAATTATTCTCATTGTAAAGAATTTTCTTCTGGACTCCAACCAGAATCTCCGCTAGAGCAACTTGCAACCACTCCCCCTTGTTCTCTCCCCGTGACTCCTTGTAAAAAGGGAGTCTCCTTCCTCTTGGTAGCCACCCTTCAAGTACTGGGACATGGTAACAAGGTCTTGCCTAAGCCTTCTCTTCCAAAGGCTGAACAAGCCCAGATGTCTCAACTTGTCTTCATACAGCAGGCATTCCAGTCCCCTAATCTTTCTCGTGGCCCTTCTCTGGACCCTCTCCAGCGTGTTCGCATCTTTTTTTTGTATAGTGGAGACCAAAACTGAACACAGTACTTGAGGTGTGGCCTGACCAGCGCCAAGTAGAGTGGGTCAATGACTTCCTTGTCCCTTTTGGCGATACCCCTATTGATGCAACTCAGCATTCTGCTGACCTTTCTTGCCGCTGCCATCCACTGCTCACTCATGTTGAGCCTGCTGTCCACCAGGACCCTCAGGTCCCTCTCCATAGGACTGCTTTCCAGGCAGGTGGATCCCAATCTGAGCTGTAAAAGGCAGCAAGAGTGCTCTGCGTGGAGGTGGCTATTCCAGTCATCCAGCGACTCCCACCTAGCTAGGAAAAGTAACAAGTTGCACTTACTTCTTTGGTCTGACCTCCTCACTTTGCTTTTTTTTTTTTTGACGCATTTAGATGTCACCAGTGGTTATCACCCTGGTGTCTGACGGGAGCCGATGCCTCCTCGCACGCCAGCCCTCGTTTCCCCAGGGGATGTACACTGCACTGTCAGGCTTCTGCGACATGGGTAAGGTCATCTCTTATCCATTGCAGTGGCCTCGGACTTGGAGGGTGTTGTGGCAGAACGATGGGACCTCGAGCAAACACCTGTTCACAGAGGAGGATGGTAGTTGATAGGTGGTATCAGGGAAAATCATACTGGATCTAAATAGATCCAGTGTTGCCATTCAGGCAGAATTCAGAGTACCTGTAGGTACCTGAAGAGAACAGGAATGATGGGTGTCTATCAGTTGCTCTAGTCCCTTATGGTAAATACAAGCCTAGGACTCCCCAGGTAGTAGCCCAGATACTGTTACGGGCCCTGTTTTGTCTAGTGTAGCCTGGCTCAGAAGGAAAACTGCAGACCTCTTGTTACAGGAGGGAAAATGGCTTGAAAAGGGAAATGTTGAAGAGAGGCAGCATTGTTCTGTCTACCAGCTGTATAGAGAGAAAGCCCCAAAGGTCTCTGATGCCTCTGTTTAAGGGAGGTAAGCATTGCTAATGGATTTAATTGAGCATCCTGTTGACAAGTGTTTCTAGGTCAGCACAGTTGGAGCTCTGGTGTGTGTGTGAGCAGTCTGGGCTGGAACACCTCAGAAACAAGTGTGCCTATGTTTTCTTTGCCACGGTTTGCTGCCCCCAAGGCTAGGCCGTCCTTACCTAGGTTTGGTTCCTTCTAGGTGAAAACGTGGAGGAGACAGTCCGGCGAGAGGTGGCAGAAGAAGTGGGCCTGGAGGTGGAGTCACTCTGGTACTCGGCTTCTCAGCACTGGCCCTTTCCCAACAGCACCTTAATGATAGCTTGTCATGCCCTGGTGAGAGCACAGCAGGCTGAGGTGAGCAGACTCGGGTTCCCCTGAGGCATTTTGCTGCCCCTCTTAAATAGCAAACTTTCTTTCAGTCTGCAGACTTTAGCTTGGAGAGCATCAAATCCTCTCTAAATGCAGTTTTCCATCAGCTTTCTCTACAGGTGAAGAACAAACTTCCCAAATAATCGTTGTCATCTGTTACAGCTGGCCAGATTTTGCACAAGTCACTGTATATATGCATGCCCAGAGCCCAGCACCCCATATTTTCTCCTCTGAACTTTGCAGAGGAGGTTCTCTCTCATATTAAGATCATACTTGCCATAGAACATGCAGATTCTGATGAATTAGTTACTGTGCTCAGCCACTGGTACTTTGCAGGCCAGTGCCATGGTGGAATAGGGCCACCTGATTTGTGGCTTCCCTAAGGAAATCAAGAGCACAAAGCACTGGTGGGTGGGAATGTCCTTTCCTGTGCTGGTATCAGCACTTAATTCAGGTATGGATACAGCACTCAGGCCATTCTAGCACAGGATCTCCTCAATTCAAGAGAGACAGGGATCTACTGGAAAGAGTTCAACGGAGAGCTACAAGGATGATTAAGGGGCTTGAACATCTCTTCCATGAGGAAAGGCTGAGAGAACCGGGACTGGTTAGTCTGGAGAAGAAAAGACTGAGAGGGGATCTTACTCATGTCTCTAAATATCTAAGGGGCGGGTGTCAAGTGGAAGGAGCAGTAATAGGACAAGAAATAATGGGTACAAGCTAGAACATAGGAGGTTCTACCTCAACACGAGGAGAAACTTCTTCCCTGTGAGGGTGACGGAGCCTGGAACAGGCTGCCCAGAGAGGTTGTAGAGTCTCCTTCTCTGGAAGCTTTCCAAACCCACCTGGGTGCATTCCTGTGTGGCCTGCCCTACGAGATCCTGCTCTTGCAGGGGGGTTGGACTAGATGATCTCTGGACGTCCCTTCCAACACCTAACATTCTATGATTCTATGATCTTTGTGGGTGCAAGAGCAAGTCAGGTGCCACTGCTCACATTTCAAATCAGATTAAGGAATTTGTACTTTATGATTTTTTTTCCAGATCAGCATGAACAGCCTGGAACTAGAGGAAGCCCGTTGGTTTGACCTGCAGGAAATCATGGAGGGTCTCAAGAGAGAGCCCGGATCTTCAAAACAAGAGGGTGGTCGTCTTTTACCCTGGTTCCCTCCCAAACAGGCCATTGCTCACCAGCTGATTCATGAATGGGTGCAGCAGCAGACATCCCAGCCAACTTAGTCATGACTTCATCAAGCCTGTGATTCCACCAGAACTACAAAAGCTTCCAAAGCTACTGAAAGCAAAGTCCGTGTTACAGTGAGGACAGCTCCATGCTGATGACAGTGTTCAATACACCTACAAAGCCATTTCTAAACTGAACATCCTCAGAGAGTTCTGTGGACAGTGGATCACCTTTGAGATCCCATGACTTGCAGTGAATGTACAATAAAATTCTTAGTCCCAAAGCATCAAATTTCTCATGACGAGCTACTGCTGTTGCTCAGCAAGCCACAGAACAGTGAGCCCCTGGCACCCATGTCTCATTTCCCTCCATTTTATCCATCTTGAATGGATATCAAATGTACAGTTTTTCCAGAAAAAAATAAAAGGACAAGGGTGCCTTTCAGTGTTCACATTTATATGGGTCCGGAAGAGCTATCAAAAAAAAACCAACCAACCCCAAAACAATAACAGAAAAAGAGCCACTGTCTGTATGCTCTCCATTTCTGTTTCCCTTCCTGTTCAAGCTTCCAGTTTCGTATGAAACATCATATCATCATATTTTTCTTTTTTTTTTCCCCCCAAATGTTAAATAGGCTGCTTCTTTGTTGATATATCTGGGCCACTAAAAATATCTCAAGGCACCATTTTCCCCACCAGTAAGACAGTCTTACTTCCATCCCAAGGAAGAGAGAAGAGAGCTATCTGGTGGTAGAGAGTGGAAGAGCAAAAACCTACAAATCAGGCTATTGGAAGAACGCAGGTAAAGCAAAGGGTGTGTGGAACTGCTGCGGTTGGCAGAGGAAATCCTGAAATGTGCAACGCCTCTTCTGCCAAAAGTCTGTGACTTGCCTGGAGAGCTGATCTCGTTTTACTGATGAAATGGTGGCACTTCTATGGAGGGAGAATGACAAAGAGACGATCTGGGCACAGAAGGCTCAGTAAAAGGGACAGATGGAAGATGTTTCATCTGCTGCTGCTGCTTCAGGCTAACAGTCCTTTCTGCCTACTCAATCAGAGTTCAAATGCCAAGATGGCAAAGCCATCAGGATGGGGACCTGGAGGGGGAACAGAAAGGTATCTCTGACTGTCACCGTTAGGATTGGTTGTAGGTGAAAAACCTTTTGAGCAGTACAAATTGAGAGTCATGGGACCTGAGCAGTAAATCCAAAAGGCTGCTTGCTCACGCTATTGAGACATGCTTTACTTCCTTAGAGTTTATTTTCCTTGAGGAGGTTGGGAGGGGACTATTTCAGACCATGGTGACATGTGCAAACAATTCTCCTACCCTCCCTAACTTGCAAGTCAGTAAAAGCCATGTGTCAGAGTGTGTCTTTCATGTTTGTGAACTCGATCTGTCAGTCATCCTGGTAAGACTGTACTCCAGTACAGTCAAGGGCATTGCTACCTCCTCTCCATCCAAAGCAGACACACCGTGGGAGCCCCCCCCGCCCTGCCTCGAACTTAAGCAGCAAAATGTAGTACCTGTGAGTGAAAGGAGGAAGGGCTGTGTGACTTCTGGAGTCATCTGAGCAGGGTGTGGTTTGGTTTTGCATTTGTATCACGTATATTTTGCAGCATACGGCTGTGCCCAGTATGCTGCAGCGTGATCAGATTCACCAGCAGAGAAAATTCACCTCTGTTTGCTAACTCTGGGTTAAAAGCGGGTGGTTCCTTTTAATTATCAGTGAGGAAAAAAGTCTTTTCAGTCT
Source organism: Baryphthengus martii (assembly GCA_013396935.1). Lineage (NCBI taxonomy): Eukaryota > Metazoa > Chordata > Aves > Coraciiformes > Momotidae > Baryphthengus > Baryphthengus martii. The sequence continues at coordinate 294,095 of VWZK01019940.1, forward strand.
GCTCTACTGCTGGTTTTTTTTGCTTTTTTTTTTTTTCATAGAGAAAGAACAACTAGAAGGCAATATTCTCATCACATCTTTTGAAGGGCCTTCAGTTTTAAACTGTCTTATAAAATCCTTAATTCATACTCTTTTGACTTACTTAAGTATGGAACAACAACAGTGGCCTCTGTTCCTCGTGCTGAGAAAGCAGGAATGGTTACAGGCAACTCCAGACAATACCCAGCTATCAACCAGACAGAAAAACAATGTGAGAGACATCACAACCCAGCTGGTTACAAATACCACCAGTCAGCACGAGACATAGGCAGCTATAGAATACTAACATTCATTTGAAAGAGTTTTTTGGCAAGCAGTGCAGGCTCAGAGCAGCATTCTGCCTCCCTCCTAAAAGCAACAGGGCTACAAGTCCAGTTTATCTCCAAAAGGTGCCAGCAGAGGATTAAAGTAACCAAACCATATGGCACAACTAGTCCATCTATGAGGGAGCTGAGCAAAATCTTACCTGAAAATGGTGTGGATTGAGAATTCATTCACCACATACTCTCACTTCCGTGGGCTGCTCGGTTCCATTTTTCTACTCAGAACGATGCTCATCCATTGTGGAGGGCAGAAAATTTGCCTTCAGCATTACAGGTCCAAGAGTAAGCTCTTCTATCAAGACATTACTTCACCTTAAAACATGCTGAGACACGTGCTCAATCTGTTTAACCTGAGAAGATGTGAGTACTTAATGGAACACCCTGATGACTTGACCTTGTTAAAGTCATTGTGCAGGTAATCATGAGCAACTGCAAGGGGCAGGATGGGGCATTTACCATCTCTTTGGGTAACCTGGGCCACAATCTCACCACCCTCAGGGTCGAAAATGTCTTCTTTCTCTCTAGTCTAAATCTCCCCTCTTTTAGTTTAAAACCATCAGCTCTTGTCCTGTCGCAACAGGCCCTGATAAAAAAATCTGTCCCCATCTTTCTTCTAGCCCCCCTTTCAGCACTGAAAGGCGGCAAGAAGGTCTCCCTAGAGCCTTCTCTTCTCCAGGCTGAACAAGGCCAACTCTCTCAGCCTGGCCTCCCAGCAGAGGAGTTCCAGCCCTGAAACTTAGCACCAGATGACAAGCAGCTGTAAGGGAAAAAGTATTGCCGGAGGTCAATTCGTGCAACAACACATACACCTGGGAATGACTGACCACCACCAAAACCGCTTCTGCTAAAGCGTAAGAGGCTAAACTGCTAATCTGGAAATGGTGTGACTTGCATTATCTTGAAGATCCACCAGTGGTATTTTGGAGACCCTCAGGGACACTCACTCAGTGATGTCTGGAATCAGCATTACATGGAGAAACTGAAGTTGGCATCAGCTGTCACAACCAGGAGAAGGATTACAGGAGCAGGAACGCAGAGCCCCCCCCCCCTCAGCTCCGTCAGGAACAGTGAGTGCCAATATGACATCCTTCTCCACTGGTCCCTGTGCTCAGCTGTACCCAGCATTGTTTTATATAGCATTCTCCACAAAATTTCACATCTAGAGACAATACAGCTACAGGGAAGAAAAGCAGATATTAAGAGGCAAGGCAAGGAAGAGATTTTTCAGTCAGGTTTGAAATGGTTGGGGAAAAAGTGTAAGTAAGGTTGTTCAAACAGCAGGAAATCCAAAGGCAGCTCTATTTCCATGAGTGGAAATATTGTAAAGGAACCCAGCAAATTTACTGATATAGTAATAGAAGCAGAAATTCTCATTTTCTGCCTCCTACCTGCAACAACGGTCAAAGTCACCTACACATTTTTTTTTTTCCCAAATAAACAGAGCTTTACCTTCACATGACCTTTGCTCTTCACTTCCCATCCTTGTATGCTTGCAAAATTGTGGCGATCCATCTGGGAGCCCTGACCTACTTAAATATAGGCTCTATTCTAACGCACACTTCACACAGGAGTAACGCACAGCGTGATATTCTTCTGCCTCCGTTAATTAGTTCGCTCCTTAGCTAGAGTTTCATACCAGAAACATGTTAAGTTGTTCATGACACCTTTTTACATTAAAATTCACTCCACAAGACAGTCTCCTAGCCTGGAAGCACAGCCAGCACACATTCCTACACCTCCCTGTTGTTTTGATCCTATTTCACGAGGACAGGTTGTAACTGTATGTTGCTGTAAGAATTCAAACACAAGATAAACTATCACGACCACATATTCTTGAGCGATCCACTTTTTTCAATAGCTCTGTATTCTGCGGTTTACACTGAGAACCCCAACTGCCCTCCATGGTGGTCTTTTCTTAGGGGAATACACGAAGTTGGAAAAAGAAACAAATTTCTGCCTTAGACCTGCCAGAACAGCTGCTCCTGTGTTCTGTTCCAAAGATGTAAAGGGCGAGAGGGAGGGCAGCTGTTGCTGCAGCGTCCCAGGGGATCCCAAGGTGGTACAAAGGGCCTGCCTTGACTCCTGCTGCTATTAAAAACAAAATCCAATTTCTCATATGAGTTTAAGGTAAGTGGCTGCAGCAGGAGCTGTACAACCATTAATAAAAAATGCTTTTCCACCACTGCAATTAACAAGCCCTGGAGGTGATTGTTACTTCTATAATGCAGCATTAGGAAGGAAAGGCAGGAGGCAAGTATTGTGCAGGGAGGTGATCTTTCATAGAATCACAGAACTATTTTGGTTGGAAGAGACCTTCAAGATCATCAGGTCCAACCGTTAACCCAGCACTGCCAGGGCACCACTAAGCCATGTCGCTCAGCACCACATCTCCACAGATTTGAAACCCCTCCAGGGATGGGGATGCCACAGCCTGGGCCAGGCCTTGACAACCCTTTTGGGGAAGAAATTGTTCCTACTGTCCAACCTAAAACCCCTGGTGTAACTTGAAGCCGTTTCCTCTTGTCCTATCACTTGTTCCTTGAGAGAAGAGACTGACCCCACCTGACTCCAACCTCCTTTCAGGGAGTTGTTGAGAGCAAGAAGGTCTCCCCTGAGCCTCCTTTTCTCCAGGCTGAACAACCCCAGGTCCCTCAGCCTCTCCTTGCTGGGCAACAGGGGAGGCCAACAGCCACCTACCTGGCAAGCATGCTGGAAATAATTTAAATGCAGGAGATTGATGTAAGCACAGGGACTTCAAATAGGAGGCAGTATCACTGACACCCAACCATGCTTAATGCAGGGAGCTGTAGTTAAATACCATTCCTCCAGAGAAAGATCTCCTCCCCACTGACCGGCCGGGAGTTAGACTCATGCTGGAAACATTGCTAGCCCGTAGGCTGCTGCCTTCTGAGGTGAACTGCACACCCTCCAGTAACGCACAAAAAAATAACAGCCTCTTTCTTAGACTCCTCACTTCTCTGTAAAGCTTGTCAGTGCTCCCCACGCTGCCCAAGTGTTTAGAAGAGTTTAACAAGTGAAAGGTCCCTGCTGTACCCTGGGATTAGTTTCAAACTCATATATGGAAGATGAAATATCCCTTATTTGTTTTCTTGAAACACACTGGTCAACAACTACTCCAGTCAGAAGAACTGGGGCTTTAGAGGTCAAGCCACAAACAAGACAACTACATTTCTGGCAAGGGTCAGAAGTCTGGGATGAGCAAGGCTCAAGTGAGCCAAGTGAATTAATTGTGTTGGAATGCAGTTCTAGTTAAACTCATTTAGAATATAATGGAAACTTTGATAGCGATCCACTGAAAGGGAACCACACTGTTCTTGTCTTCCCTTTTTCATTCCATCAGGCTTCCTTCACTCTTTCAAAATTAAAAGCAGGAACACCTCATATGTTACTCCAAAACAGTGGAAGAGGCAGTGTGGAAATGCTTATTCATCCATTGCAAATTCTCCTGTGAGCAGTTCCAGAACCTTGAAGGTCTCCACTGAAGCTGCGAAACAAATGTAAATGGTTGGAGTAAGTTCAGCGCCCCCAGCACTAACTGTCCAATTGAAGGAAAAGTAAGATTATCCAAGAAGCAAGACAAGCTGAAGTGCTTCCAAAAGAGCAGCTTTGTTCTGAAGCTTAGAAGTTTTCTTCGCATATTACCTTAGAAGAGTCTTTCTATCTATTTTGACCTTTTGTACAGTACAGGCCATAAGAGAGTTTAAACATGATCATTTTCTTGAAACTGAATGATTTAAGTATCTAAACTCAATCAAACTACTCATCAACAGAGAATTTTATGTAGCTTCAGTTTAATTACCTTCCCTGTTAAAACATCAACCCTTTTTAAGGTTCAGTACATCTTTTTTCCACCACTAACTGCTGGTTATCCTTGTCTGCTAGATTCAAGAACCCCTGTTACCTGACTTACTCCAGTGTAGAGTTGTCTAACTCAATCTTATTCCGCCTCAACTCGCTGCAATCCAGACTCCTTCACCTTTAGCAGCATCTTTATACCTCCTGATTCCTGTTGTCCATCTCCGTTCCTTGCCCACTTTGTCCCATAACTGTTGACAAAAGTAACGTATTCAACATGTGTGGAGGACAAACGTGGCGGTAGCACCGCCACCATACCCTTCATCCACATTAATTCCATGCGTTCGTGTACAAAATCTCCAGCATTTATCATATTGCACTGGAGCATTTTACCAGATACTTGTCATTTGCAAAAAAACCCAAAAACTTGGCGGGGGGGAGGGGAACCAAATCATGAGCATAATCAATAGAGAATTCTAATAAGAATATCAATAATACTAGTATTATTATTACTATTATTAATACATAACAAGATTAATAATAAAAATAACACCAATAATGACGATGATAATAATGATACCTTTAAAAGTAATTAAGTACGCCTTCAGGATCAGGCTTTTCTATCACTGAATAGTAATTTTCTGAATATGCTTAATAAAAAAAAACCAAAAAAACCCAAAAACTCAACCAGTGAGCTTCTCTTCTACCATTTAAGACACGTGGTTGATTGATAAGTGGAAGAAAAATATAATGAAAAGACTTGTAGAAACCAATTCAGACCTGTCAGAATTGTGTTCTCGCTCTCTGTAAATCAAGAATTTCTAGGTATTTTATTTCAAATTTAATTTTTTACAACTAAATTCATGTCTAGAATAGATTTTTCCTTCCATGTGTAAGCAACATGCTGCACGCCTTCTAGAGACGTTTTCCGTGAAAAACAAAACAAACCTGTTCAGACTGGGTTCCCACACATCTACTGCTGGCACGATACCAACATTCAGCAATAACGGAAATCAAAAAATGCCCAATTATGAAAATGCTTTAACTCCNAAAATGCCCAATTATGAAAATGCTTTAACTCCAAGAACTTCCAATAGTGCACTGAGGAAGTTATGCATACCTTCATCTAAGGAAAAAAAACCCAAACACCTCCAGTAATCAACTTGTATTTATACTTTTAAATAAATTTTAAAACGACTTCAAGCCATTATTTACATATTCAATCCAATTACTTTTCAAATCTTCCTGATTAATAAAGAAGAGATTCTTACAGCAATTAGCACACTTTCTTACAATGAAGTATTGTATGTATGTATGCGATTAAGCATCTGCTGAACATCTAACC
>VWZK01019941.1:0-112939 GCA_013396935.1 Baryphthengus martii
CCTTCCTTCCTTCCTTCCTTCCTTCCCTTTCTTTCCTTTTGCTTCTCTAAACCTCAACATTTATCCTTTGAACTTGTAAGTTATTACATATCATACGCAGTTTAAAGTAACCTTCGCTTTAAAATCCATGGCTTTTGTTGGCTAAGTCAGTATTTCAACAGCATTATTACAGTTTTCTTTGTGCGAGTATTGTCAGTCAGACAGTTAGCACAGGTGAGTATATTGCAGTTCTACTTGCAGCTTAGTGGTGAATGTCACCTACTAGGCCTTTGCAAAATCCTCACAACTGATCAGAAATTCCATTGCATGGAAAAATTGTCTATTGTTAAGCAGAGCTTTAATTAAAGCTATACTTTGTTTTCAATCCAATTTAAGAACAAATACAAAAAAAAAAAGAAAGATGTAAATTTTACAATGCCTGGCAATGTATCCAATTCTGAGCTGAACAAAGAAGCTTATATGCTGAAAATCTTGTAGGAATAAAGCATGTAAGATAAATAAAAAGCTTCCAGTGCTTAATTCCAATCATCTCCACAACAACTGGAGCTGCTGATAAGACACCTACTCAAAGTAATGATGCATAATGTGAAGAAGCAATAACCCAGACTGCATAAGTACGAAGGAATGCCATTCTTTTAAAGAAAAGTATGGCAAATGTGAAGCTCTGTTAATGTTCTGAGCCATTTTCAAAGGTATTTTGTGAATACGGCAAATTGCCAAGGTTTAGGGTTTTTTCCAAATGTGATAGGGAGAACAAGAAATGTAACTAATATAAAGGTATCAAACATTTGTCCGTGTACTATCATGTAAATATTTATGTCCTGTCAGTTCATTATTAGTGGAGGTTCTAATAGGAATATAAATATTATAAAGTGTGTTTACGACAGATAAATCATAGGGGTGCTGAAGTAATTTGCAATAGTAAAGCTCATTTTGGATAATTACAGTGCCCCAGAAGATTGTATTTATGTATTACAAAGGAAGGGGATGTTCAGAAGAAAACTATTTTGGACTGCTGACATTCTGAGGAGGCTAGAGGCTGATCCTACCCGGGACTGACTTAGCAGCATATGCAAATACTAATGAAGGATTTTGTGAATAGAAGGGAAAAACTGGTGCAGTTTCAATTGCAATGCTAACCTTATTTAGTCAAATTTCAGGCAGATGAATTACTGTAACTATAGAAATAATGTAAGAGAAGATTAGTTAAGATTATGCTGGCAATAAAGATACTAATGTTTTATTATACATGGAGTTCTATTTTGCATTTTATGTGTGGGTAAATTAGACTGCAATGTTGTTTATTCTTGTTTTATGAAGGCTATGTTCATATTCTTATTAAAGCTTATTATTGCTCTTGCCTTGACTCCCCTTCACATACCCATCTACATTTTATCTAGGAAAACTAAACACTTGACTCATCACATCTTCTTCTGCATGCCTTAAATACAGTTAAAGTAAGAACAAAACACAGCAACCATTCTCTCCTCCATCCCCCAAAAAGCTAAGCAACAGAGCAATAGACTTTGGAAGGTCATATTCTAATGAGATTAAAATGTAGTTCTCTGAGCTAGTGCTTAGCAGCAAATAAATGTGGTTCAGCTCTTTTGCATGAATGTTTTACTGATAAGATTAATTTAAAGTGAAACATACATTCTTCCCTTCTATGACAAGGTAGTCAATGTCTATCTTGTAGATGATTGTTCAAGTAAAACAGTATGACAGAGAACAAAATTATTTTCTAAGCTGCAATAAAAGAGCTTAAAATGAGAGTGAAATCTGGTCTCACACTTTTTTCTTCATGGTAGTAAATGCTATCAAATCCTTTGTTATTTTTAGGTTTTGGGATTTTTTTGTACTAGGCTGGTTATTAGACCTTGACTGCCTTTGGAGATCAATGTTACACCTAGAGATCTGTGTATCATGCATTTTGGTAATTTTTTTTTTTTTTTCCCAAGCCCTTTGAAGAATTTTTATTTTATTTTTTTTGTCTTTTATTTGTCAATAAATAAATCAAGCATATTAAATACAATAACACACAGCTAATTGGTCCAGTAAAAGCAAGGGATCAGGGTCACAGCTCCCTGAAACAGTAGTTACATAACTTATAAACACTTCCACACTGAGCTCGTTTTTACACAGAGACCACACCTGCATAGCAGCATCTGACCTAAGGCCCAGTGTGTTAGAACAAGGCAGGATAATTGTTTTCCCACAATTAAAACCCATTGTCCTGCCTAATCTAACTCGCTCAAACTCTTCCCTACAGAACAACAGGAGTCTTTCATGATACAACTGGGAAGTTCACCAGCCAAGACTTGGATCTGTGGCTGACTATGTGTATTAAAAAATGAAGTTGTGCCATGAAAAACAATCCTGGAAGTTATTCCTGGACAGCCTGGGAAGCCTGCAGTCCATTAGGCTGCCTTCAGTGATCTTTCACTTGCTCCCTCCACAGATAACAGTATCATTTTCTACACATGTTCCATTTTGACTTGCCAATGCCAATGCTCATTGTTTCCTTCCAATCTGGTTTCACTCATGGAAGCATGGAAGCATACTGCCATGGAGCAGGCCTGGAGAGACACCTTCAAATGCTGAGAAACAGAAAATGGGAGTTGACCTGTTAACTACATACAAGGGTATTTAAAGTACCTTCTGTTTCTAGTACTGTTTCTTCTGTGTGAATTAAAGAATTAATTTAGATAACATTTAACCAGATGGAAGTTGATTTTTTTTTTTCTGAGAATATAGCAGGTTTCATAGTTTTTTCCATTGTTATTTTTGTATAACCTTATTATCAGTCTCTTTGTTTTTGACTGTCGTCTCCTTTTTTGCATTCTTTCTTCACCTTCTGGTTTTCAGTGAACTTTGCTATCACTCCAGTTTCAAAAGTTAACCTTTGTTTAGCCAATGTGCTATTTTTTATACTAAGCTTTTACCTACTGTCCCCATATGCAGATATTTTTGTATGAACATTTATTAAAATATAATTAAAGTGAATGTGCTTAAAATCTGTAACAAAAAGGGAGAAGGGAGAGAGGGGGAAGGAACCTCCTTATACCATTTTAATTGTACTGAAAGCAGTTATACGCTTAATCTCCTCAACTAATTGTTCTATGATTTTAAGAGGATTATATTATTAGTAGTTTAATTATTCATTATGCAGTATTTTTCCAATTGTTACAAAGGTTTCTGTAATTTGGTTTTTAAAAAATTAATTTAATGTTTTATTCCTCTTAATAGTCATGACTCATTCTTGTTTCGCCTGTGCTGTCATGAAAAGTTGCTTCAGGAAGGACACAAGAAAATGCCTGTAGCAGAAGCAGATAGATCCCCTGCCAGTGTAGTGACTCAAGCCACTGGGAGACTATAACAAGCAAGCTGTACTCCAGAGACTATGGTTTGATTACTGTCACTACCAGTTGGATCATTAATCATAACAGTGGTAGTGACAGCAAGTTTCTTGACCTCATCATGAAAGGCAGGGAGGCCATCCACTGGAGCAATTCATCCTCCAGGCGAAAGAGAACTGTAGGGAAGATGTCTTTTATTATCCAGTGTGTTCTGTTTTATCCACTAATTTTGCCTATAATCTTGGCAAAAATGTGAGGGCTTTAGGGAAACAAGAGGGAAAAAAATCTTTTGTTTCTAGTCACTGAAGTACATGTTCTTTTTCTCACCCTTTTGCATTCCTCGGTGTGTAGTAGCTTGTAGAAGCTGGAAGTGTAAATATCTGCAGCTGTATGTAACAACAGCGCACATGGCTGTCTTTCATTATATGGGGCTTGGTTGCACAGAAAATTACTATGAGTTTCCTTCTCAACAGCAAAGTATATTTTCCTTACAGAATGGTTATTCTCTAGCGGCTGAAGTATATTTACAACCTGTTGCTGCCAAAAGATTTAACCCTGAAAACCCAGAGGGACTTCTAAAAACTGAAGATTACAAGATAGAAAATATCTAGGATTTCTGTTCTGCTGATGGAACTGACAGCATTGCAACTGGCCTTCCAGTCCATGAAATATGTGGTACTATTTTTTCAGTCTGTAATATCTGTACTATTCTGCTGGCAGTATCTGCTCTTTGTTATGCTTTTTCATTTCCTCATGGAAAACTCACTCTTTTTCCAAGTTTTTTGAATGCAACCAGTCTTCAAAGAAATTATTTCAAGCAATCCCTGACAACCAAAGTCAATGGGATTCTCATTTTCCCTCAATATTATTTACAAAGCTCACTACATTTATAAACAATCACAAAAATGCATTTTTAGATCTTTATTTCAGTATAAGCAAAGTCAGGTTGTAAGGAATTTCTATTCTGAGACAAAGATAACGATATCTTTATTGAAAAGCTTCAAAGACATGATTAAATATAGTGACATAGTACTTGCAAGTAGTATGAAAATTTGGAAGTATCTATGCAAATAAATACTCACATAGAAGAAAAATTGGCATGGGTGTATCAAAGAGGTCTCCTTACGGTTTCATTCCCACCTGCCACGCAAAGTAGGCAGTGCAATATCTTTGGATGATTAACTGGAAATGCTTTGCAAGACCATAGAGAACCTTTCATTGGACTGAGTGTTTTTGCAATTTTCTAATTTATATACTGCACTGAGAATAAATGAGTATTTAAATGGTTTAAAAAGCAGTTTGCAAAATGATATTTTATCAGAAAAAATCATAATAAAACTATAATCATGAAGCCTGCCTTTGCATATAGAAGTACACCTCATTTGGATGGCAAAGTGTGAACAACAAGTCTGATTCATACACACATAACTGTGTAAAAAGTGTCCATTTAATAGCACCAGTCATAACTTCTAGTCATAGGAGACGACATTGAGCATATTAGCCAAAGACAACTTACATAATATTACTCTTTTTTTTTTTTTTTATTTACATAACCCATGTAAAATAATGACTAAATGCTAATTAAATCTTGGAATCATAGAAATATTAAGGTTGGAAATTACCTTCAAGAGCATCAAGTCCAACTGTCTACTAAAATTTATCATGACCCCTAAACCATGTCCTGAAGTACTACCTCCACACATTTTTTGAATGCCTCCAGGGATGGTGAGTCCATCACCTCCCTGGGCAGCCTGCTCCAATGCCTAACTACTCTCTTAGTAAAAAAATTTTTCCTGATATCTAACCTAAACCTCCCCTGGCACAACTTAAGACCATTTCCTTTCATCCTATCACTAGTTATCTGGGAGAAGAGACCAACACCCACCTGACTACAACCTCCTTTCAGGTAGTTGTAGAGAGTAGTAAGGTCTCCTCTCAGCCTCGTCTTTTCCAGACTAAACAATCCCAGCTCTCTCAGGTGCTCCTCATAAGACATTTTATCCAGACCTTTCACCAGCTTGACTGCCCTTCTCTGAACCCTCTCCAGCACCTCAATGTCATTCTTACACTGTGGCATCCAAAACTGAACACAGTACTCCAGCTGCGGCCTCACCAATGCTGAGTACAGGGGCGCGATCACTTCTCCACTCCTGCTGAACACACTGTTTTTGAGACAGGCCAGGATGCCGTTGGCCTTCTTGGTCACCTGGACACATTGCTGACTCCTGTTCAGCGGAGTGTCCACCAGCACCCCTAGATCCTTTTCTTTCATGCAGCTTTCCAGCCACTCCTCCCCAAGCCTGTAGCGTTGCCTGGGGTTGTTGTGACCAAAGTGCAGGACCCAGTACCTGGTCTTGTGGTCATTTAGGTGTGCCAACTATTGGCATACTATTTGGTATTTCAAGTACAGTATTTCAAATGTCAGCTCTAGGAAGAAAACCTTGATGTCAAGCAAGCAGCGCCATTAAATTGAGCATTAAGTTCCGAGACTGAGTTTACTTAAGACATTGACATTGTATTTCAGAGCTTACAATCTAAACTTCCATGTTTCTTGTCTTTATTAAAAAAACAACCAAAGACATTGTTTTACTTTTGATCTTACTTACATAATTCATAGTTATATCTCAAATTGGTCAAATTTCCCCTGAAAATAGGTGCTTCATTTGGACTTTTGCTTAAACCCTAAGTTCTGTTATTTTTTTTTTTACAACTACTGAGTCTCAGACTTCTTAAACACTGTGTTACCTTGACCAGCTTGGACTCTTACTTCTCTGATTCTTCACAATGCCACTTTGCATATTTATATTTCAAAAAATCAAAATTTTCTTCTTTTGCTCCTGCCAGGGCTTGCTGGTCTTTGACCTTTGCGCTTTTCTTTTTTTTTTTTTTTTAAATATGTTTTCACACAGGCAGTTCACAGTATTAACATACACTCCTGTAAAAAAACCTATTTGGTAAATGTCATTATTCATATAAGCAGGTCACAGTTAAATCTTGGCTAGTGCCAAGTGCTAGCACAGTGGAAACTTCCCGTATAACTCAGTAAGACACCTCAGTCTTAACCCCTGTCTCATCCATTAATACAATGTGGGGTTTACATTATAGAGAGTTTGTAAAGTGTACAGAAATAACAAGCAATTACATATTTGGTCTTTCTCTTAATATATACAGAGGTCAGTCAAGCAGACTTCAAAATAAAGTCCAATGAATGCTTTCCACCAAAAATATATTAATGATAATGATTTTTAAAAGCAACATATACCCTATTTATCAGCCTGAAGGAGCCATAGATGAATTAATATTTTAGAGTGCATATCACCTGAATTTTGGGAATTTTGTCAGAAATCTGCATTAATATTTTTGGCTAGTCTGAAAGAAAGTCTGACCACAAATCCTCCCAGAAATTCCACGCAGAAGTGAAAACAATTGAAAAAAAACATAGTAACCATAAATGTCCGAGATTTTCATGAAACACTGGAAACACTATGTCAGCTTTCTAGTATCCAGGTTCCTTTGCAGTACCTTTTCAAGTGCGTGTAGAGATATTAGAGATTGTGGAGAAGGTCTAACATTATTGAATGGTAAAGAGAAAAGAAGGAAAGAAGGTACTGAAATGTAAGTGGACAAAAAAGAAGGAAAAGAAAATTCAACTATGACACCTGCTAGAGCAGAAATAATAGTTTTACACATTCAACAGTTCTGTGATAATAGTGTGGTTTTTGGGCAACATGCTCAAGTGGACAAAGAGAATTATCATATTCTATTATATGTTGTTTTTCTTGCTATGTAAAATCCTTCTGTGCAACCTACATTAGACAGGTAACTTTCCTAGCAATTAGCTTTCTAACAATTTAGGAATAAATAATTAGATTGACATTTTGTTTAATTACCCCTATTAAAATGCAAGCTTGTGGTATATTATTGTAATAAATTTTAGCAATAAATTAAATAATATACTAGTCTTCCCACAAAGAAAAATCTCCTTTTTTGGTTAATTTACGCCATAAACATTAAAAATGTACGTCATTTTGGCCTATAATAATGGTAATATAAATTATATGATCGTTGTATTCTTATCAAATATTTTACATGCTAATACCTGAAAAGGGTATGAATTAGCATAGTCTAAAGTGTTATTCGTATTCTAGTTTTCACTGTGCGCTATCCTAGAATACAAAGATAAAGTTTTATCATATTTCAAGTTAAGCCACTCATAGGTTCCAGAAGCAGATGTTATCTGTCTTTTCTGTTCATGTTTGAAATATCCTGTTGGGTTTATATCCGATCTGAAGTTTACCAGCTTGTGTTATGTAACATGGTCATAGTAGCCTTTTCCAAACATCTTAAAAACTTAAAAAGACTCATAACCTGCTCTGTTTCATTTTCCCATCTCAGTCCAGTGTTTTGCTCGTTTTTGTGTCTGTTTTATTGTAGGTAAAACACCACATGATGTAATTTGGAAGCAGCATCATTTGCAAAAATTCTTAAGTGCTTTTGGAAATGAGTCCTGTAAATCTGAGATTATTCCTGAGGAATTTCTTCTTAAAATTATTTATTACCAAAGGCTGTGTCTAAAATTATGAATGTCTCATGGACATATTTTTTTTACTTTCACCTGAAGTGGCTTTGTTCTGGAAGTATGTATTTGCACTTTCTCATAAAATAGAGCTGTACAAAGTGTGATCAGCCCCACAAGCATCCAAGACACTCATGTAAAGGCAGGTAACTTAAGATCTGGCCCCTCCCTGGCTAGGAGATTCTGAGGATATGAACATTACTCTTTTGCATACCTCTTATCACCAATCTGGTAAGGTTTTTGAGACAAGATTCTTCTGATGGCCTGCTTTTGAAGTTGTTTTACATTACGTAGAGTAATTAGGGATTCATAGGACTAGAGCAACCGAGAGAGCAACTATATGGTGCTATATGGTAGGATTAGAGTGCTTAGAAAGGTGAAGCTCCAGCTTCATGATTTAACTCTTAAGCTTTACATGGTAGGTAAATTAAAGACATAGATGGGCTGACTTAAGAGGATTTCTAAAGATTGCTGTTATTTATATCACAGAAAATGCAGATTTAATAAAAACACTACCTTGCCTGCATTTCACACAGAACTTTTCTTGTAGTGGTCATGGGATTGAGGTCATACCTTCCAGTATAAAGGAAAATCTTGAGATCACATACTTCTGGTAAATCAGAGAATTCTTCGTTCTCTGCACAATTTCTTCAATTTTCATTGGTTTTAAAACTAAATAAGATATTCCTCCAACCCAAGTCTCATGGTGTCTCCTACCTACCACGCAAAATATGCAAGGTTCATATCTTTTTCAAGTACCTTCCCTTCATTCTTATCCTATCGAATCCCATGCTGTCCCATCCTATAAATTTATTTTCAGAGAAGAGTAAGATCTTCTCTCGCTTCTAGTTAATCTTCAAAATACAGACTTTTCAAAAAAGGTGAATATACCCAGGCTTTTAGTGATACAGTCTAAAAGAGAAAATTCACTATGGGCAAATTCTCAAAGTATTTTCGTATTCCGTCAGTCTTAATTCCAGTACAGGCAGTTGTAAATCTTACTTTCCCTAGTGTGGATGAGTGGGTCTTTTAGGATCAAATACTCTCCATGGGTAAATAAGTAAATCTTTTTTTTTTTTTTTTTTTTTACAATCTCTGTTTGTTTTGTCCTCTGAATTAGCAATCATGTTATAAAATTTGATACTTTAAAAGAATATCCTTTCACAGATACAGAGTCAACACATATCTCTTAAAATAAATACTGAAGTTCTGATACACCTAGCTTGAAAACTGCAGCAGAATGATAATTTTTTCTTACAGTATCCTCAGTTCTCTTAAGTCTCCTTTTTTGCATTCCTTATTTTAAGTGATCAAGAAAATTAAAGTATCACTAAAGCAAATCACCATACTTCTCCCTCTCCATTTTTATATCTTTATGCCTTTAAAGTTGAGGCCTAGGGAGGTTGGCAGTGTCACTGTGCAATCTACTTGGCAAAATCTGTATTGTGATATATGACATGCAAGGAAGTAGGCAGCCAAAGATACAGAAAAAAGATTGGGAAATTACTTTCTATATTGAACTGTGCTATGCAGTGAACACTGATTTTCTGTTATATCCTGCAGCTATCTTGTCATAATAATTTTTTTTTTTTTTTTCTGTAAGTCCTTTCCTTTTGTTTCTAGATTTTCCGAGACTTAGCAGCCTGGCTGAAAGAAATAAACGGTAACTCTGAAAATTCTTTGGTACAGTATGAATACCGATTAATTTTCTGATGTATTTTTAGTCATGTTCCATTAAATATGTAAAATGATGAGTCGCTAGTATTGGTGAGAGGGGGAAGTGGAATATAATTAATAGATGAAAGAATGCCCCTTCAAAATGTAGCTGCTATAAGTACACTTGGCTGATCATGAAATTTCTAATTCCAGCCCTCATATCTATATTTTAGATTGACTATACCCTGGGGCCTCAGAAGTGAGCTTCATTTACTGAAAAGTCATGGGAAGTCATGTTTATTGTCTCAGCAGGTAGCTGCACTCTAAGCGTAATACTGAAAGGCAAGAGAAAACAGAGACCAGTTTATGTTATCAGAGGCACACTGTAGCTCCCTGACAGATGTGTGTGGCAGAAAAGAAAAAAGTGAAGAATAGTGCACACATCACTTTCTATCAAGCTTTATGTATTTCTGCTTTAAATACGTCAACCTAAGTTCTTCAGGGTTCCCAAATACACGAGAACAGTGTCAGTAATCTCTTATGTGAAAGAAAATGTGACCAATCTAAGTAACTATCTGTGCGCTTTTGTGTAGGCTGTAAGCAGTTCAGCTTTTTCCCTCAGACTCCTATCAGTTCTTTAATCACGTACATGGAAGGATTTGTGTATTAAAACTGACTACAGTCACGAAATATTTGTTTATTCGATTTCAGAAAGGATACTTTTCTCTCTGAGGTTGCAAAGGAAAACATTATGCTAACATATTTCGTATATGTAGGCAGCAGCAAGGCAACCTTAGACAGTCTGCTCTCTTTTTTGTCACATAATGTTCTTAGCGCCTAATAACACCGTGATAAAGGGGCTGTGCTGTATCTGTGTAGCCATGTTTATTGCCATATGGTAGTTCCCAAATTACATTGCACTCTGATGAGTAGAGATTGGCCAAAATGGTCTGGCTGGCTCCCAGCATCGAGCAGTTGCTGACAAGGCTGTTGCACAGTAGCGGTGGCAATACAGCTGGTAATACAGCATTTTCATCGAGTTGCCTTTACTGCCAGCTATTACTTTCTACAGTTATAAAAAGACGTTTCTTGTTTACCTTTATTATTAATTATTACATATCTCTAAGACACGTCACCCGTGTTTCTGCTAATAATACCTTCCCTGGGGTATAATATTAACTAATTAATCCATTAACTAACTAATCCCAATCCTTGACAAAGTTCATTTGAGGTGTCCTATTAAGAGTGTCAGTCATATTAGTTACTCTAACCCTTTGACTTCTGGGTTTGTTGCCAGTATTTCTGGGAGAAGTAGCATATATAATTTTTCGAACACGAGCCTCACAAGACTGAGTGGGATGAGCCAGAAAAA
The DNA here is from genome assembly GCA_013396935.1 of Baryphthengus martii. NCBI lineage: Eukaryota > Metazoa > Chordata > Aves > Coraciiformes > Momotidae > Baryphthengus > Baryphthengus martii. The sequence continues at coordinate 10,961 of VWZK01019941.1, forward strand.
CCTGCTACACTTGGACCAGCACTCCAAATGATGTATGTGTTTATTATGCTTCTTAACATCCTGACCTAAAATAAACAATGTGCTTCATTACAGATTTTCTCACCATTTCATAGACTTTACAGAGTATTTTGTGACATGCCTGCTACTAAACTGCTGTATCTTTATCTAAATAAATTTAATCCAATCCTAACCTGATCTAATAATTTTTATCAGCCCAGTCAAACAGTCCTAGTATGTGGATATGTTCATGTTCCAGATTTTAGTGTGATGTAAAGGCACTAAGCAAGCTCTAAATAAATTATCTCATATACTAGAAGTAGTTGTCTCATGGAGCTGAAAGTTGCTTCAGAGGCTTACCTGACTTCTTGGAGAAATGAATGAATTTACATTAATTCTTTGATGTGTAAACATAATACAGTGCCATCAGTGATGTGGCACATTTCTGTTCTCATAATAAACTCTAAAGCTATGGGAGTAAGGCATATCCAATCTATAAAAAGAAGCACTTAGATTTTGGAATTATTGAATTGTACACAGAAAACCATAATTGCATCTCTTCATATTCTATTAGAACCTGTTATCTCACACTGGATTAGCACTAATACAATTCATAGTCATGAAATATACTGAAAAAATCAAAAAGCTTTTACCAGTTCTTGAATTCATGAGACAATCTTAGTCTACTACTATACCTAACACTTCACAAGCTTTTGTTTCTTAAAAAGTAAAACTGCAAAATATTCTGTGAAACAGAAAGATGTCAAGATTTTATAGATGTTGAAAATTATTTAATAGTGCTCATTAAATATTTCAAGTCTTAAATAGAGCTGTGTGAATAACTTAATTTTAACTGAAGTTAAAATTCTGAAGAAAATCATAACACAAACATCTCTGTTCTAGTGTTACAAATCTGAAAAAAAATATATATTATTCTGAACAAAAGATTTCTGTTGGCTTAAATTAATTTTAATCATTTTCTTACCATTATTTATCAAAAAAATATGTTAAAACAATAGGAACAAATATGGTGAAATTAAATATTTTTTCTTTGCAAAAATGTTTCTGTACATCATCAAGGGTAAAACTGTCGGCCAACTACGATTTAAATGTTAATTTAAAAAGATATCTAAGTTCTTCCAAGAACTTTTTTTCACACAAAATGTTTGTGATTATTACTAAATCTTCTCATTTATTAAATTCTATGTATAAAATGAAGCCCTTGGCTTCAAAAAGTTTTTCATTAGATGCAATGAAAAAAATCCTTTTCAGTAAAATAAATGAAAACCCGTGAAAAGTCCTGTTTTGTTTACAGTGGTTTTTTTCAATAATGTTCTGTCACGAACACTACTCCCCAAATCTCCTGCTTTGTTTATATATCCTCTAGTTCTTTGCATCCTCTTGACTTTCTCTTTGACAGAAGTACCTGTTTCCATCCCTAGTATCCTATATAACCTTCATTTGGTTCTAATGCATTACACGTGAGTGTTAGAGATAATGGGTATCTCTCTAAAAGATATCTAAAGGGAAGGCTTCCAGCCAGCTCTGATGCAGTGCAGCTGTGACCTTGAGTTGGACTCCAGGGAAGAGTGCTGTGTTCTGACCTCTCTTTGCTTGGGACCTGCATTTAAGCTGAGACACACAGCCTTGGTTCATCCCTGAACTGTTGTGCCTGGCCACACACCTAACTGGTCCTAGTCCTGATATGATGACTTGAATTCCTGCCCTGACTCTGAATATGTCTCATCACTGTGGACTTGCCTGACTGCTAGACCGTTGGCTGAACTGGGTTACTGTCATGGGACTGAGTCTGCCTGTCTTGCTCAGGATCCATGTCCCTTGTCAAGCAGATCACTGCCCCATCTGCCTTTCTGCTGCTCGTGGCTCCCAGTCCTCCTACCCTGGCAGAGCAGCCCACTGCTGTCTCTCCCTGACAATGGGACTCACTAAATGAGACCCTACTTCTGTACTGCTACTCTATTCCCTTAACATGGCTATATGAAAATACATGATACTTTCCAGAAATCAAACAAGTAGCAAAAAAGAAAATTACAAATGCATTTCTGTTTAGGAGAGGAGCAGCAAAGAGAGCTCTAGATTGCTACTTCGGTACATTCAATTGACTAACCCTCGCATACCAATTAAGACATCTTTTGCAGAAGTGAGAGACAGTTACTGTAAAGGGCCTATAGGTCGTGACCCTCGCAGACACATATTGCTAAGGAGAATCGAAATACGGGTAGAAAATGACTTGGCGTAATGAAAACATCTCTTGATTATCATTTATTCAGTAATATTATTTTCATTAAGTAAATGGAGATTTCAAGAGCTTTCATGCCTCAGTCTCTCAGAAAAGAACACTGAAAAGCTGACCCTCAGCATGAATGTGAGCTAATAAAAGCTTTCCCAAATTGGAAGTAGGCAGTGGTGCCTACCAAGGTGACGTTTGTCACTGTTTGAATCGACCTTTCTGTGAAGCCTGAAAACCAATTCAGATGTGATTGCAAAAACTGCCTCTAGGTAATATCCTATTTTATTGACAAAAGGGGATGGGGTTGACTCATTTTCATAACAATCTGCTTGAAGAAATCCTTAACCACTCTATCATTTACAGTTGTTTTGCAATACAGCCTATGAAAATATTACTGGGCTTAAAATAAGCAATAAGAAGGGGGAAAATGACAACTTTTTTCTTGTGGGTTTTTTTTTTTTCTTTTTTTAATATCTGAATAAAAGAAAAGTCTGATGTTAATAGGCAACAAAAAGATAAGCAACTTCTTAATTTTTTTCTCTGTCCATTAATCTATTCCAACATTGAAACATTGCTTCCTTTGAAAGCAAATAGTTCTTATTGAACACTTTCACAAATGAAACAAAGGGAAAAAAAGAAAAAAATGAAGGATACGATGCAAAACAAGGAAGTTGTTTTCAAAACCAGACAAGTGAAAGTCTCTTTTTTTTTTTTTTTTTTTTTGTAGAAGTTAGCAATGGCAAGCGACAACGGATAAGTGGCTGTCAGGAGACCTGGTTCTGGTTTTGGTTCACTACTTACAATTATGTTTTCAGTGAATTTATTCTTTTATGTGATTTTGGATTATCCTAGTTCAAGTCATAATTTTCACTATTTAGTTGTTCACAATTGATGAATGAATCATTTGCTTGGACAAATTGCTGCTGATCAATTGTTCCTGAACAGTTCACTGCAAGTTATTTGTAATTTTTTCTCTGACTTGCATGAATGGTTACCCACATCAGATAGTAGTGGTTTTGGTCCTTGATGGGATGAAATAAGCTTTCTGATATGCTGTGCCGGAAGAAAAAATCCCACAGTTTTCATTTGTATTATTAAGAGTACTTAGAGCAGACTGTTCTTTGAGCACCGGGAATGACAGATAGAGGTAATATACATACAGAGGATACTTCAGTATATTTGAAATATTTTGGCGACTTTCCCTAGCTCACAGGATATCCTCTTTTACGGATCCTAGATTTTTTAATTCTATTTTTTCTCTTGTCATATTCAAACCCAGCAATTCACATCCAGCATATTTCTAATAAGAAAGCTGAAGCTAGACGTGTGTTTTCTTCACTTGCTTTATTCTCTAGCTGGAACGAAACACCAGAGTGTTTAGGAAGATGCTGTGTCATTTTTCCCGCTTATAAAGAGTAGATCACTTTTATATATCTGCCGAAGAAGGGCATGGATTGAATGCTCTGCTCTTTACTTAGTGTCATGCTGTCATCAGCTATTCTCTATTCTTAGCAGCATAAATGTGCACAGTCGTCTTTGTCTAATATTGAATGTGTTAGTGCCAGGACTCTTCTTTAGGCTTTTAGAGAATAACATCTTGCTGCTCCGTTAAGTATTCCAAACTAAATAAAACTGAAAGGTCATCTCTTCTGTCAGTGCTTAGTGGTGTTCAGGCAATCAGCAGAATTACCAGATGCATCCTCGGGCCTCAGTGTCTTCCAGGATATGGGGCCCTCCTGAATTCTTGAGATGATATCACTTCACTCCTTGAGTTCTGTCTTCCGCTACTGCTGCTCATTGTTTACTTGGCCTCCTTTGCTTAGACTGGAGCTTTCCTCCTTCCTTTTCCTTTACTCAATTTTTGAAAGTACAGTACCTAGATTCTTACACTGTCTTGCATATTTGTACGTGAGCAAATCTTTCCCACATTTTTGCAGTTTATATTTTCAATAAAACCTTACTCTCTTCAGTGCTTGCAAGAACAATCCCAGTAATTATAAATCAAATTAAATGGCTGTTATTTGCAAGTATGTTTAGCAATTTTTCTTTTGCTATATTTTCCTGGTCCAGCATATCTCCCTCAATAAACAGGTCATGAGGACTCCAGGGACTACCTTGCAGAAGAGGAAACTGGCTCTGTTCCAAGGTTTAAAAGTGCTTTAGTCCTGATGAGGATCTAGACATCTATTTTTAATTACCAGTTTTGTGATTACTCCTTCAATAATGCTCCTTCCAAAGTGGCTTATTTCATTAACACAATGTTAGCCAATTCAGCTATTTAAAAAACCAAACATGCCAAAAAATATTTGTTTTAATTAATTATAAAGGGTAAATCCTGGAAAACAAGCAAATATTAATAAAAGACAGCAGTTTTTAAAAGGGCAAGAGGGAGATTAATACATGTATGTACTATTGTATGGGGAGAAGTACTTTAAATAGAGCTGTGTGCAAAGTCAGACACAATGGAATATCCATTCTTGCAAATTGTTCTCAGTAAATCTATCTAATCTATTTATTTATCCTCAGATCATGCACATTTAGATCAGAGTTCTGCCAGCTGAGTTAATAATTCTTATCTGAAAGTAATTACGTTGGTCCATAAGTTTTCACCACTGTGTTGTTCCACATCACATCAAACTGTGTGATGTCTCATCACATTAGCATAAAATTCATTGTGGTGCTGCACAGCATGGTGTGGTGGCAGACTAGAAATGATGCAGCATTCCTGATGGTAGTGAACTAGTAAGTGCCACTGGTATTTAGAAAGTTGTGCATACTGCATTTTGATTACTCCCTAGAGGATTTGGGGGTTTTATCCCTTCCTTTGCATTTATGGGACTTGAACTGGATGTTAACTTTTATGACCTAGATTTGGTGCTCCAGAGAAGCACTGTTAGAAGCCCCAAAGACTTCAAACCTACCTTTTAGTTACAAAAATGTGTCAATTCTGAATCTATTGACCATCTGTCAGACTTCACTCACTACTAGTTAACTGTCATTGTTTGTTATTTGATGCACTTCTATAATGACTCACAGCAGGGAGCTACCAGTATCTCCATCACACTGATTAATGAGGTCACTCTCTATCCGCAAGCATCTCAGCCTATAATTATTTCTAGTTACTATTAGCTAGTATGCCAGATCAGATGAAAGTAATATATTTATTAATATAAATATTATATGTTTACATACAATATTTGCCCCTAATAGTAATATTCATTTGCTGTGAAGATATTTGGCTGATTGTTTACAATTAGCGTTTTCTTAAGTTATATTTGAGATGTCTCTTAAACCAGTGCCATTCAAAATCATTTTCCTTGGAGTGGTAAAAACAACTGTTACAATCGATCTCCAATGCACTTCTACTTCTCTGTCCTGAAATATCTACTGTATTTCATATGCATGTTTGGTAAATTAGTATTTCTTTTGTGCTTATGATACTTACGTAGATAAATAAAAGTTTGAAATTCTCTCATTATTACTACTGCTACTGTTGTTGTCTTAAGGTAGCCACAATCCATAATGGGAATCTGGCAAGTAAGCACAGGGTAGTAGGTTTTCCTGCCTTGAAAAACCTGTGGAATTTCCCTAATGTTGTTTTTTAGAACAGTAGTTCCCTGGGAACTCTATGAAGACTACAGCTCCACTGTACAATGGATTTACTAGTATAGAAGAAGATATAATTCCCATCTTGAGGAGTTCAAAATTAAGAGAGGTTGTGTTAGGGAGCAAAAAGAGGAATAAAATATTTCAGCAGAATTAGACAAGAAGGATTTTCTTGTCATTCAGGTATCATAGTAAGAGGAACTTCAGTGCTTATCTCCAGCAAATTATTTAGGACTGTGCAAAATGTCTCTTCTGAACTGATTTATTTTGGTGTTTTTTGTAGGAGCTAAGAAAAAAATGATCCAAATTCAGAGAGTAAGAGCAACAATGCGAGTTTCTGTTTTTCTCCCTACCCAATGCACTTTTCATGTGGTGACACAGCAGAGGGGACTTATCTAATGTAAGGAACTGTCAAGTTCAAATCCTTTCTATTCCAAAGTGATTTAGCACAATCTTCTACAGAAGAATGACAAAAGGATCTTGTAATGTATGTCAGATTTATTTTTTTTGTCACTTTAGTTTGGTGTAAATTATAGGAAAAGATTGAGAGAAAAACTGCACATAATTTTGACTGCCTTAAATTCTACATTTGTTGGGCTCACCCAGGATTTGTCAACTTATACTATTATTTGGACCACTGAGTCTATATTCTGTATATACAAATAATTTCTGAGGATGAATGTGTCAGTATTTGTGATGCGTTAAAATACTACATTAGCATAGACTATGTACATGAAAGGAGACAACAGTGATCTTATTGATGATATGTAGTGACATTTTAAAGAAAACTGATAGTTATTCATTGTTAGCTTTCTATTAAGATACGATAATCAAATTCCTTTCTTTTCTAAAGCCCAATCACAGGCCACACTGAAACCCAAGTCATTTCACTGAAGTTATAATTTCTTTTCTCACCACCAGGTCTGTCAGTTTGCCCTTTCTGCAATGCAAAACCTTCACTGCACTGAATAAACTGTTTACTCGTAGAGCATGAGGCCTGGTGAGAAATCCCTGATAAGTCGCAGGATATAGCAAGATTTCTAGGCAGAAACAAAAAAAAAAGGAGCAGATGTGTTTGCCTACAGACAATTCAGAGATGAAGAAGGACAAAGGTGGAGAAACAGCACACTTCTCATGTGTGGAAGGAGCTTAGGGACAGGAAAGTGTTAGAGTTAGGAGTGCAGCAGAAATCTTTTCCAGGAGTGAATTCAGGAAGAAAAGAAGCGAAAGGTAAGACGACAGTCGTACGTGCTGATTGCTCAGTGTTGAAGAGCAAGGAATGAAGAGACCAAAGCATATGGAAAATTTGTTCAGGTGACAAGAAACTGACAGGGTACTGGGAAGAAGCAAGCCTGATGTGGGAAGGAGATAATCATCACTGAAAGCATCTGAGGAAGTCCTGCTCAAAGGTCTCAGAGAAAGGCCTAAGATGTAAGTTTAGTTAATCAAAGGTAAGTATAGTTAATCTTTGATTAACTATATAGTTTGTGTAATGTTGTACCTGGGACTTCTTAAAACTGATACCCCATGGGATAAACAAATTTTATGGTGATATTGTGAAGGATACTCTTTTGTACTGACGGGAAACGCTCCACACTGGAAGGGCTCTAAGGTTGCAAAGATCTATAGGGATGTACTGGAAGTACTCTCAACAAAAGGAAAGATACATGAAAAAAAAATACACAAGAGGGTGTTTTGGACTGAGAACTGTACCTGTGCACATCCAGAACACATAAAAATCACCTATTTCTTGACACTTTATTGCTAGGACTCATTATTTCAAGGCAAGTACATCACTTCTTCCTTTCAACCTCAGCTTTTGAGAGGTAGATTTGGAAAATGGAAAGAAAAGAGAAATTGTCTAATGCTATTCTCACAAAGTAGAAAGAAGGATAGAGAGAACCTGATGGAAGTTATCTGTTCCCTCTTTTTTTTTTTTTTTTTTTTTCCTCTGGAATACTAGTTTGGAATGGGTGAATAACTTCCAGAAGAGAAGTTTTAAAAGAAAAAAGACACAGGGAGAAAACTGAGGTGCAGATTTCACTGCTAAGGTAGGAAAGAGATAATTTGGATGGATATTGGTGATACAGGGGCAGAATTAATATGGGGAGGCTGGGGAAGGTAGAGTCTTTTGGCTCATCTCAATTGATGACTTGGGTGATGGTTTACAACATGATACAATGAATCAGAGCTTGTTGAGTGGATGTTTAAGCCTCCTTAACACATACATTTAGAAGAATGAGTAACACTATGGCATCCACATAGTCTGAAGGTAGCTCAGGGTTATTCTGAAAAAGCTAGTCAGAGAAAAATGTGCAATAGAGCTCTAAGAAAATTTGTCAGCTGTGAGGAGGGCAGCAGATTTCTCTCCACTGTTTTGAACCTAAGGGTTGGTAATACTGTACTTGGACAGAAAATCCCTAAACAGAATATACAGATTATGTATTCTCAACTTAATTGAGATAATTTTAGAAGATGTCATATGTAATACCGAATCAGTCAAGGACAAAGGCAAATTCCAATCTCAAGAACTATTCCTTTTCTTAATTCTTTTTGTTTAACATTCTATTCACTAGTTAAAAGCTATTTGTTTACCTTCATAATACCACAGAGTTGACTTTTTTTTTTTTTTTTTTTTCCGTAAAGAATGAAGAAGTTCTTGTTTCATCAAAAGCTTTACTGTGTGGAGCTGCAGGAAATTTGCACAATCTCTTCCCTCGTATTAGCTATTCTATTTTTATTTTCCTTTCAGCTTGATATTGTTTTCCACCATACAGCTTTGCCTCATGCAGATTGTCAAATTTGTCAGGATTCCTTATTTGTTTGAAACTTTTCAAGCATAAGGGTTATTTTTCTACTAGCAGTTCTAAAAATATATCCCCAGGAGATAGGACTTGTATGATGATAACCTAGGATGTAAGAAGGGACACAACTGAGTAACTGAAAGCTAACTAAATTAAACAAACATTTTTTTCATGTGCACAAATTAACTGGGAGTTTTTCCTTTAGATGAGTTGTCGGATTTGAGTGGATCAAGTTATTTATTATGACAAGTTATAATTAGTCAGCAAGCTGCTTATATTTCCTTAAGATTCTTCTAATTGTTGGAATATAGAAAATGTTTGAATGAAAGGAAGCCACAGGACCTTTGACTGACCTAACCCACTGATCTCTCTGGAGATATTAGTGGATTCAATGTTTATCTCAGCAACTGTTTTCAGGGAAAATGTTGTAAAACACAGCTTTACTCTGACTGCTGTCCCTTTTATTGCTTTACTGCTGTCATTTATTACCGTTTAATTTTATGTTATAAGATTATTCGAGGTAAGATTTATTTTTAAAAAAATATTATATATTTCTCCAATTCCTAGCACAGGGGGAGCCTGAAATGGGGACTTGCAGCTCTGCTATCATCCAAACAATAACAACAGTTAACAGTCTTTTGTCTCTTGAGGCATTAAGACTACAAATTGAGCTGCTTTAATGACAAATTAGTGTTTTCAACATCTTCCCAGTGCACAAGTCAAGTAAAAGGTAATTTTCTTGGCTTTTTAAATTTATCCTCCCCAGAGATGAACATTTTGTTACATTAAATCTCTTAATATTATTCAGGAAAAAAAGGAAAATATTATTTTAAAATTTGAGAACAGATCACATTTAACTTGAGAAATTTTCAGCTCTGGGAACTTCTAGTATCTTTCCTTTGTATTGTGGAAAATCCACTGTTAAGACAAATTATATTAATGTAAAGACTATAATGAAACAATGAGATATAAACTTTGTGTATGACATTGTCCATAAATGGAAACAGAGGGAGACATTCCATTACCTAAACCCAGTCACTACATGATCCATGTGATTTTAAACATGTATTTTTTCCCCATGAATATTCTGTATTCCAGCAGGCTAGCTAACTTTTGAGGTTTGGGGCAATTAGAAAAAAAGTTAAACAGAAGTAAAAAAACTCCCAACCTTGACCTCAATTTGTTGAAGAGAATACAAAGCAAAAAGGACTCTGAGAGGATGAAATGGATCAGAACATTGATATTTTCACAGGCTTGAAATGTTTTCTTGAAATCATTTCAATCCACTGTCTTCTTGATCATAACATGAAGGGTATTTTTCCCATATTTGAATGTTATTAATGAATTTAGAAATAGCCAAACTATGGAATGCTTTTAGTAGTATTTTTAATTTTTAAAAATCAAAATTAAATATTATTTTGAAGAGAAAGAAAACTTTTTCTTCATTTCTTCTTCTGATGCTTTACAGGTTTCTTACTTTCCTGCCCCCTCCCGTTTCTTTCCATATCCTTACTGCTCTGGAAATTTGTTCTCAATGTTATGTTGCTCAGCTTAAAAGCTATGACTCACACACTAAGGCAATAAAGTCTTTAAAGATGAACTTTAGATTAAAGGTTTATCAAAAATAAAGAAAAGGCAATTAAGAAAAATAAAGAGTTTGCTTAAGCAGATGGATAGTTCTTGCTGACAGAACAGAAAACTTCTGGAGGACAACATATTTTAGCTGAGCTTTCCAGAAAAAGAATAAGATGCTTTTGCCTCTTTTCATACTGCAGATAGATTTAACTCATCTATGATCTGCAAACAAATGGCTAATAGAATGTTTTTACATTTAAGCACTAATTTCTACCCCTCCCATGAACTCCAGTCAGGGGAAAATTGAACTCTCTTCAGGTTGCAGATCTGCTGTCATTTGGGAAGAGCAGCAACATACTGTTTCCCACTTGCCTTTTTGAATCATGCAATAAAGTAATGTCTACCTTTTCCTTTCTGCCTGAGGGCTTGATATCTCTTTTCCTCAAATAAATAGATATGATAGTTAAAGCGGCCTTCTTGAAAACATTCAGTACTGGTTTTAATATCAATGGTAAAAGTCTCCTCAATTTTAGTGGAAAGAGATTGAAGCAAACTCTTGTTCTTATTATTTATATGAACTTTCACTTTTCATATTCTTACTGTATTGTTTTTTTTATTTTTTTTTTTTTACTGAGTTCCATGAGTTCTTCTGTTCTTGCTCTGGGGAGACCATCAGTGACCCTGCTGATAAGGGTACTTTGTAGAAATTCTGGCAACATCAGTTTGAACTGATTAATGTTGAGCAGGATGATCAACCTGAATTTTCCACCTACTACAGTATTCAATCTACCAGACTATAACAGTGGATGTATATATACTCGATATTCCTCTCAAAACAAAATTGGCAACATTTCATGGCTTATCTGTTTCTCTAAATGTTTGTGTGTTCTGGAAATAGAGATTGGGTTGGATTTCTAATAGGAATGAAGCATTTGTAATGGAACTGAGGCAGGAAATCCCAGAAAGGGGCAGTTCTGAGATGAACAGAAGCAAAATTGAGAGCTCAGCTAGCTTTTTAATCCAATAGAAGAACATTTAATAGGACTAGCAGTAGCAGAACAAGATTTTTGAACTGAAATCTTGATGCTTACCACAATCTTACTTATGTTCAGCCTTGTGATATTCTCTCTCCTCTTTTTCTCTGCTTCCAAATCCATAGAGGTAATAATGATTTATAGCTACTCTGGCTCATAAAGATGCACTAAGAGTCTGATCCAGGAAGTCAGTAGGACTTTTGCCACAATGAATCAGTACAACTCATGTTGCATAAAATGAGCAGACATAAAGTGCATTTCAGGACATGATAAGACCTTGTACTGTCTCTTATGATGGTACATGGAATTCCCTTGAAGAAAGCAATTACAGCCTTGTTTTTACGTTTTGGGCTGGAAATGTTTCACCTGGAAACTGTCATTCCTTCTGATATTTCTTTTGTTGATTCTCCATGACTGTTGGTGCGTGGAAGATCATTATAAGGCCATATCCTTGCTAGTGATAATCTTTTTGAAACTGTAGCAACTAAGGCTGTGAATTTGTTTGCCTTTTGATTGTTTCTTTTTGAGAACGACCGCCATAGCTTGCAGATTTTTAGGTTGCTCATTTCTTGGATGTGTCATTCTATATAAACTGTACCCCAAAAAGACATATAAGAAGGAAAAAGGAAGAGACAATTCAGTACAGTATAAGGACAACTAATCAGTTAGAACTCACAAAATCAGAAGCAGGTGTAGCCCAATTAAACTTAACAGTTTACAGGTGGTCACAGGAATGACGTTAACATAAAAACACACTTTTTTTTTTTTTTCCTAGAGCTCTTTAAATTTTATATTCTTCACTAAACTAAACTATAAAAAATACATAATTGGAGGTTAGTTGGATATAACATTTAAAATTCAACATGCTAATTATCTGTTTGATTTTGTAATCATGGTGAACCATACTCACTGAGGGGATTAGAGTTAAATGATACCACATGAATTGTTCATATCATTTGTTTTCAAGCTCCTGGCAAAAGAGGTCCACAATTAAATTTGATATACACAACATCTGCAGGTTCTAGAAAATGCTGGAACTTTAGTCCTAATTGGCTTCGATGTGTGTAATTCTTTCTCAGCAGTATGTGATGGAATTTGTCATTGTCTCACTACCTGGACACCGTGCTATCAGCAAGAAACACAGCACATATACCATTCATCCTTTTCAAGCTGGTGCTTTCCTGACTGCTGTTTTAGGATTTTATTGAAGAGAATGGGCAAAGTGATACTGCACGTATTTTTCATGAGTATCTGTTGTTATGCTAGTAGCATTAATCCTTTGACTTCCTATCACATTGCAGAATGGAAAGATTTTCTTTAGTCCAAATACCATTAACATCTGGAAGATAGAATTCCATCTAGTTTTCATGTTTTATATTATATTGGGATGATTTTTTTTTGAAAATTGTGTAACAGATTTTGCCTTAGCGTAGTTCCTAAAATGATGGGTACTTTCTTTTCTTGGTGAGTTAGACTGTACTGAAGTTCTTACTTGCAGATAATACTTGCATTCAGGTTGAGGTGCACCTACAGTTTCAAAGAATGGGCTGGCAAGTATTCATGACATTGCCATCTTGAACTACCTTTACAATGCAAATTAAGTTAATAAAGCATTATTTGGCTTTATTTAACCCATTCTTCAATGCCATTTTTCTTAGGCCAGTATACACTCTGCTTCTTAAGTAAGCTCTGTCTGTCTTCATTTGTTGGAATCTTCAAGATGAAACCTGATAGTCTTTAGCTTTTGACTTTCTGGATTTGGCAGAAATTGCATCTAGTCAATAGACTAAAGCTTTTACTGTGTTATTTGAGAACTAATGTAGCTTTAATTACTACATTGCATTGAATTCCAGTATTTGACTTCCCTGTATCAATTTCCACATTGGTCTAATCTGTCTAGCAAAGATGTACAAGCCACTTCAGCATCCCTGTGTTATCATTTATACTTCTTATCTCTTCATTTCATCTGTATCACTATACTTTTCACTGGTATATGTTGTGAGTCTTTGTTCATGCTGATTTCTTTCCGCTGTATACTGAGAAGGTACATGGCCCTTTTGAAAACACAAGAGGAGTTGCTGGAAGGTATTGGTAAAATAGTAGAGCTTGAACAATTTAGTTTATAAACTCACTCTAATTATTAAGGTTACTCTTCTGAGTAACAGCAGCATGTGGGCTCCTGTTTATACCTCCAGCCATACTTGCTGGCTTGGAGTGCAAGTACTGTTAAACTCAGAAAGAGGGTTTTTTCTACGTACAAGCAGAGATATATAGACAATTTCACCAAATAAAACTCGTTAGTCCAGATTTTTTTTTGTATTACTTTTCTCTAAAAATTGACTTTTTGTATGTGCTAATGGAAAGATAAATAACTTGTAGGACCTTATTTTGCTTCTTCTGAGGTAAGGCTAGCCAGCTTTTCTTCCACCTCCTAAGAACTGGTATTAGGTCTACATGTCATCTCACCGTTAAAAGTACCACTAACTCATGACAGAGGAATGGCTGTACAGATCACACAATGTTCTCACAGTGAGCCACAGGAGATCCCTTCAGCAGATTGAAAGAACTCTGTAATTCTATGGCAGTGTTCACTGATTCAGGGACACTCACCCAGCTGCTCTCTTACTCCCCCTTCTTAATACGATAGGGGAGAAAATAAGATGAAAGTCTTGTAGGTTTGGTGTGGAGTCCTCCATGAGCTGCAGGGGATCAATCTGCTTCACCACAGTCTTCTCCAGAGGCTGCAGGGAAACCTCAGCTCCCTTTCCTTCTTCACTGATCTCGGTGTCTACAGGGCTGTTTCTCTCACATTTTCTCACTCTTCTCTCTTGCAGCTGCTGTGCAGGATTTTTCACCCTTTCTCAAATGTATTTTCCCTGAATGTGCCACCATCTAGTCTGTGGGACTCAGCTGTGCCCTGTCATGTGTCAGTTGGAGGCAGCTGGAACTGGCTGTGTCTGGCACAGGGCAGCCCCGACCCCTCACAGAGGCTACCCTTGCAGTCGCTCACTGCAGTATTCACCTCCTCCATGACATTCATGATTTTATCCTCCAGTAACATTTATATCTCCCTCAATTTATCCATGTTCCAGGCTGAAAATGCCTATTTAACTCACTTGGTCCCAAGAAGAGTGGTACTTTCTTCCTAAGAAAACTGTTATTCATAGGGATCACCCTTGTTGCCCTTTGCTGTACCTTTTCCAGGACCCTACATTTGAGATTGGAGTGTGACTGTGTGCCTGGAGAGAGTGGCTGATGGGAAGTGGGGCAGACAGGTTGTCTAATCCACATTCAAGGTATCAAGCCTTCCCAAGGAAACATCATATATTCTCTGGCTTTTTGTTTTGTTTTTTTGCCTGTAGGCAACTTTTATTTGTGGACTGAATGCAGAGTTAAGAATTCTACCCTCTGTTTTTCCAAGGTAAGCATATCACTTGACTTCTCTGTGTTATAGTTTTCACTATCTGCAGTAAAATAAACTATAACTTAATTATTAGGACAGCATACAAATTTAAACAGTTTTTGATATGTGAACAATGATTAAAATTTAAAGTTTATGGAGTAATGTGTGTTTTATATGTTATTATTCCCTGCTTTGAGGAGATCATGACAACAGAGTGACTTTAACATTTGACACTTAAACATTTCTGAACCACAGGTATGTTTTTTAAAAGGTAAAAGCTGTTTCCCAGCATGATATAATAGTGAGCTTCTTATACTTTTTGAAATGTAAAGTAAAACAATTACTCAGTTAAGAAATTAAATTATTTAAATGGCAAGTGGAATTTGTTACTCTTTCAAGTAATTTTTAAAAATTAATAAAACATTACTTAAGTAAATTTAGTGCTTATATCTCAAATATAATGTAATAAATTTCACATAAATGAATAAGTCATTATTTAATTTAAGTATTAAAACCAGATCATTTGCTGCTGGTTGGCATTAGCCTGGAGAGCCTGTGGCTGTTTGTGCGGTAGATATTGACTATAGCATGAAACTAGTTTTATCCGTTGACTTCAAGAGAGGAGAGGCTGGTACCATTAAGACCCACAGGGGTCAGCAAAAAAAAGGTAGGGTTGATGAAATGGATGTATCTCATCAGTCTGCTTCATTGCACTTCATATTTTAGGCATAGCACTGTCCTTGTTACAGAATTTTCTGTGAGATGTACTGTTTAAAATGAGCTCTGCTAGGACAGTGGTTGCACTGCAGAGTGGAAACATTCTGCAGATCATATCAGGAAATCTTTAGCGTGTTTAACAGGCCCCTGTAATCCTTCCATATCCCAGGTGAAGATATGGTAGACCCCAAAATTTGCCCTTGGGTTGACCTGGGAGGCTGTAGCTGAGATTCCAGAATTGCAAAGGGCCATGCTTCCCAGATTAGCAGCCTCTCTAGTCTGAGTTGTCTGATGCAAAGCTGGAGAGATCTGGAAGCCAAACCATTATTGTGATACATCATGAGCTTCAAGGCAAAATTTTGACTACTTGCTTTTTTAAAAATTCCCTTTCATGGACCTTTTGATGCATCTACTTTCACTCCCAAGCAGGTGATTTTCCAACTTGTTTTCTTAATCTCACTCTCCCTCTGTGTTTTTCTCCCCTAAAATATTGGCTTGATGCATATTCACAAATGCTTTTTGCTTTCCTCCTAGTCAGTAGCCCTAGATATTCTCTCTGGAAAATCCAATGTGAGCTGTCACTCTTGGCTCTTCAGCTTTTTCAGAGCAGGCAAGGAGTCTGGTCATTATAGGATTTTCAAAATGCAAGGGCTTTGTGCATGGAAATTAAGAAGAGTCACCAATCACCCTAATTCTAAATATTCTTAATTAAAATAGTGTAGCTAATGTAAAAAACTTCTTTTTTTTCTCTCTTTTTTTTTTCTAGAGACCAGTGCGTAGTCACTGAATAGCTGAGTTTTACAAGGGAATTTTAAGTTATATTTAATACAGTATGTTTTTTAAACTCCATTAATAAATTCCATTTGGTATGATATGATATGATAATAATCTTTATGAAAAGAAATTGAGAACTTCCAAAAATTGGTAATTAAACATGATTTAAATTTACTCTGTCTGCTGACATACAAACTGCCTATCATACACCACAGACACCTCCACAGTGTTTTTGTGTCCTTATCTACATTTAATTACATAAATGATTGCATTTTGAGTTCACCTTTCAAAACTCCATATGTATCAAGGGTACAGTATATTATACATGATAAGTGATACAGGGTATTTCCATCAAATCTAACAATACTTGTCCATAATTACTTCTTAATCATGTAAATGACTTAATAGCATTAGATGACAGTAACTTTATCTCTTCCTGCTGAAAAATATATTGTGGGAAAGAAGCTATTTAAGTGACTTAGAACGTAAGGAGCTCTTGACTCTTACCTCTAGGACTGGGAATTTTGCAATTCTGGTAAAGGAATAGTGTCAAAAGCTCATCACTTCCTTGGAGACAGAGAGCCAGAAGGAAATTAAATTATTAATCTGTGGCTAGTACACTAGGTCTGACAAAAACCTTCTGCTGTGCTGCTTACTCATTACCATCCACCTCCAAGTGTGCCAAGTCGTGCCTGATTCCCACCTTCTAGTTGATAATTGTCACTCTTTGGTGAGCTAGTCAGCAGTCTTCAGTCTTCCCTTTACATGTATTTTTTATTAGAGTTAGTCAATCCACCACAACTGGAATGTTTACTAAAACTCCTATATTCTTATATAAACCTGCACTACCAAAAGTACCCACATTTTAATCAGAAGATTTGGCTTGGTGTCTGCTGGAGACAGGCTGTCTACCATCTCTGGGTGCAGGGCAGTGGTGCTGTGCAGTGTACCCTACAGTGTGGAAGCTCGAGAACTTGGAGAGCTACAGCTTGACACAGCTCTCTGTGCTTTTATGTTCAGATGCCTTTGATAGAAGACTTTCTTGACTTTTATGATCAATTAGGTTGAGTCTCAAAACTTCAGGAACAGTTTTAGTGATGCCAAAGCAGAACAGTACCAAGAAAAGGGAGCAGCTGTGGGCTGGTACTAAAATTGAGTGCAATATTGTTGGAGATTCCAACAGAACTGATGGGGGAAAGGAGTTACTTTGAGGGTCAGATGTTGGACACAGAATGATTTCAGCTTTTATTTTTATACAACACAAAACTTTCACTTTATCTAAAGAAAAATATTTTTAGGATAGAATTTTTTTTAATTATCATTATTTTTTTAATATATACATCTGACTCTCCAAGTCCCAAGATATTTCAATATTTTGTTCTCAGTTTTGGCTTATGACTGTGTTTCAGAATCTCAACACTTTGTACTGGATGGAAGTTCTGTTTTTTTCTGAAGGAAATTGTTATTTCCTGTTTACATTTCCCAGTCTGCTATGTCTTAGATGTAGGACTTCAATGTCCTTTAGACCAGCACAACATACTGTGGCCAACCACTCACAGTTTTATCCTGATTGTTTAATAATTAGTTGAATGATTGTTAAAAAACCTGTATATTTAAAATATTTTCTACTCTCTTTATTCCTGAATGTGGAAAAAGAATTATAAGTGTGAAATATGAATGTTCAAATCCCCACAATTCAATCAACAAGCAAAACAAATTAATAGATTTTATTTTTTAATTTATTTCTATAAAAATAATTATTTCAGAAAAATCTTAATGTGGGGAAGGAGAGAGACTACATGTAGTGCTGGTGTTTAACTCGGAATTTTTTTTTTTTGCTTTCCTATAGTGAATAAACTCAAGACACATGACAAAGTACTCTTTATGTGAAAATCCAGTCTTTTCTTAGCTTTCAGTTCTCACGTTGAAACAGGAATGATGAGTTTCAAATCATTTGAACAAAAGCCTTGAAAAAATAATTTAGAAGTTTTTGTTCAAGTTGATTTGCATAGTCAGTAGATACCTCTAGAGATAGTTGAGATGATGGTCGATGGGAAGTATCTGCCTCTCAACTTTAGTCCTGAGTATGTAGTTGAGGGTACAATTTCAGAGGTGTTGGCTTTTTGACAGAAGACAACCTCCCACATCCTTTTCACTGCCCTGGCAGCTCTTTACTTTCCATGTAACATAGCTCACTGCCTCTTCTGTTGTTTCTTCTTTTTAAATAGAATTCTCTTTATTACACATCATTTGACTGACTCTATTATGGTGTGGCCTTTTAACCATGAATCTTGATAGTGCTAATATTGTATAAACTTCTGTGTGGGGATAAGTACTAGGGGTAGGGACAACAAACATCTGACTTTGCTGCTGAAACCATTCTGTGATGAAATGGTACCCTGAGAACAGCTACTTAATTTTCAGACAGATAAAGCTTTGAGAAAGGAATCCTACCTAGTAGAGACAAAGCCATGGTTTCTATTCTTCCTTACTGGGGATCATAATGAATACTGACTATCTCATGGGGAAAAAAAACCAAAACCTAAACCAAAACAAAAAAAATGCTAAACAATGGGATGAGTAAACATCTTTGATAAACTGAATCTTGCTGGACAACAGCTAGAAGAAATGGGTAGAACATGTGAAAAAAAATCAGGAAGATATAACAGAATGAATAGAGGAGAAGTGGAAGCAATCTTTACTTATATTGACTTTTCCTGAATAATTCTTCTTACTGCTTCTTCATTCTTGAAGGGAAACTTGACACCAACGTTTAGGGCCAAGATAAAAGACTAACTACATTTTGCTGTTCTCCAGCTAATCAGTTTGGCACAGGACATACATTATACTCAGTCTCATTCTTTTAGTGTTTGCTCAGGCGATGAAGCAAGTTGGTTAGTGTCAAACATACAAGGGAGTATTTGGAGACTGGAACTCTTTTATGGTTTTAAAAGAGAGTAGCTTTAAGTAAAGTCTTAAAGAAACTTTTTTTTTCCTGAATTGTAATCTATATTCAATCTCTGCTATCAGAAAGCCAGTGCCATGTAGAAAGCATTATTAACCTTTGTAAAACAAGCCAGAATAGCTATTAAGACGGGAGGTATAATGATTACTTTTGCAATGACTTGCCAAATCAAAGTTAGCACATTCTTAGAAGTCACAGATCAGATGGTTTTACTTTTGTTAATTGAGTACTTATTTTTGTCCCTGTGAAAAGTTGCCATGGACACAAAGTTATCATTACTTTTTTTGTCCACTTCTCCTTCAGACAGTGTAAGGATTTTCTGTGCTGTTCTTTTCCATGATGAGAAACTCTGAAAGCCTAGTTGCATCGAGTACACTGAGTCATCTGTGCTCCACTTAGAGAGATCCTTTTCTAAATGAGTGGAATCTCTTTCTGGCTTTATTTTCCTTGCTTCTTCTCCTCCGTATAAGAATCCTGTTCTGACTCACAAACACTCATACTCTATTGTCATTTGGTTTTGGTGTGGTGTTTGAGGCACAGAAGTTGCTCGTTTCCAAAGCTTGGAAGGTATTTGAGATCAGCACCTTTGGCAATACATCTTGTTTTGGATTCACCTGTAGTTCACTGGCACTTCATATTTCCAGTTTGTTTCTAGCACATTGATTTTGCAGCTACCAATTCCTTCTCTGAATAGCCAAGATATCACTTATTAGACAAAGAACTGTGGCCAAATTCTGTCTTCTTCTCTCCTATGGGAGTGAGAAAAATACTAGCACCATTTGTGACAGAAATTTTGAGGGACATTTAATCTCTTAAAAATTGGCCATAGAACCAGTGGCATCACAGATTAGCCAGGGCTCCACTGTTGATCCTGTCTCCCAGCTGCTTTACAGAGCATGTAAATGTTAAAGCTGTAGAAAATATTTGTGAGTAGAAATGTATGACAAAAATCAGTTTGCCTGCCTTGCTGAAGAAGATCTGCACTTATCTTGGAAAGCTTCAGAAGATCTTATGAAAAGAAAAGGGGTATTTTTTTCCTTACTACTGAATAATCATTTGTGCTTCGTGAAAACTCAAATTTCTGAGCTATTATATTCTTTGACCTACATATATGTTTAAATATCAAATACACGGTAAAGAAGAAAATACATGTTCAAAACATGGGACACCACTACAGGTGACCAGGAAGCAGTATGTTATACATACTATTGAGATTTATTTTACAGTCTTGTTCTTCTCCACATGTGGCACGGAATATGCATTTTACTGCAGCAGCATCTGGTAGTGTCAAGGTTTTTTTTAAGTGTTCTGTGACTTGGAAAAAACCACTGTTGCCTTTAGCCATACTACATGCATGACATGCATAATAAGTCAGACAGTCTGACATAAAGCTTCCTGGGCTCTAGTTTAAGTTGGATATCTTACATTAAATGTTGGAAAGATTATTGGTTTAAAAACATTAATTACTATGATGCACCCTTAAAAGCGCTCTTAGAGCCAGATTCACACAACTAATGCTATATTTTTGAAATCTGCAGTCTGGCAGAAATATAAAATGGAAATCAGCTCAAATTTTCTGCTTATTTTTTTGTTTCAACTGTAAGACCCAAGTCCTGCTCCCATGTATGCATGCATTTTTCTTTTTGATTTCTGTTTTTATAGTTGAATCATTACACTATATATTATTCACACTAAATGTTCATTATTGTTCTTACGAACATGTTCACATTTTCATTGTAAAAATACACCTTGGTTTAATAAATATCAACAGCACTATAATCATTACCTAAAAATTAACCAATTTATATTTTAGGACAAATAATGTCCACATGGAAAAGTCAGGCAGGTGTTACTTTTATTGTGTAAATCCCCTTTACAATGTATGTTCATTGATTTGAAATTTAAGGTACTTCAAAAGTATTGTGAAGTTGGAGAAATAATATGTCAGCTAAAATCCGGAGGCTTCAGATTTGCTCTTCTTCACCTCATTGAGCTCTGTGTAATAAATAATGGAAAATGCCTTTTCCTAAATGCAGTTGATAAAGTTAAAACTTGATTAATATTCTCTTGCACAATTCAGGTACTGCTATGGATTTATGGTATGGATATATCTCGGTGCTTGTAATTTCTTTTGTACTAAAGATACAGCTGATAAGGATTTTATTTAACAAGGATAATTGTTGTTGAAGAGTTTGGATGTTTAATATGCCTTCAGTATCTTTACTGACAAATCTAAAAAATGTGAGAATCTCTGATACTTGACGATGACCTTCAGTGATATTACAGGGATTTATGCAATTCCTATTCAGGTAAATGGTGCAAGGAATATGGTATTTCATTGTTCTCGCGTTGATACAGAACATAAAATAAGGCCTGCAGATTATGGGTTCTGTGGGCATCTATATGAATCTAAGTTTTCTTTTTGACTCTGTTAATGATTAACACAATTAGTAGATGGTACCTTTTGAAACTCATGTAAATCTTACTTCAAAGAGTTTTGGAAATGTTTCAGTATTCTAATTGCATCCTAAGTAATTTTGGCATAGTCAGTTAACTGTCCCACCAGTTAAAAATAATATAAACTACAACAATAGCAAACACTGCACGCACATCAACTGCAGGATATATTGACTGTATCTATACAAATTAGACATGTCTGGGAACTTTCCTGGGCGCTGAGATCAGCTGGTAAGAAATGGCACCTGCCGATGTTATTCTTAGCTTCCAAAACAGGGAGTGTCTGCAGTCTGTCTGCTAGGAACAGTCCTTGAAATACACTAATCCTCAATCCATGTCCAAGAATGGTTTGGGAGAGTGCTAGCATGACTCCAGTCTAGAATTATTCCAGGGTCTTATTAAAAAAAAAAAATGCTGGTATAAATTACAGTTTTGGAGTACCAGGAGATGTTCTGCAGCACTGTCTAATATTTTTTTAAACCTTGCTTTTCTATCCCAGTTACTCTTGGATAGATTGCTAGTTGTAACAGGATTTCTAGGATTATTAATGAGAGAAAAATACATGCAAGGATTTCTGAAATTAAATTCAAGAACTCAGGAGGAGAGAATCAAGGAGAAAAAGATCAATCAGAGAATATGTATCTGGCCCTACACCACAAGTGCAAAACTTTGTATGTGCTAACATGCTGCTTCTAAGTACTAACAGATGAGAGAGGAGACCCTCAGCTAGGAAACTTTCATTTCTTCAGAGTGTGCGTCCTGAAGACCAACTCTCTTCTCTGTTCATGATTAACTCCTCCATTGTTGATGAGAAATTATTCACAATTATAGGAAATATTCAAAAAATGTGAAGATACTTTCATGCTTGCAGAAGCCCTATGCCTACAAAGGTATTTAAATACTCAGTAATCTATATGTATTCATTATCTTCGAGTGTTTCTTTCCCCCCGCTGTTGTCTTCTTCATGTGTATCTGAACTCTTTAGGTACTGTTCTGTTTTTAAGAATTTTAGTTCTTTTCATTCCACAGTGGTCTTAGTTTTTTCCACAGTGGGTTTAGTATTTTTTCTCTCTAGGTGTCACTTCATCAGTGAGTAAAATTTGGTTGATGCTAGCAGTGAAATGCTTTAGCTGATCCATGGACATATTCTTATTTTTCCAGCGATTTCTTTCCCTAAAATAATTTCTTTTTAATATTTATAGACAGAATAATCCATCGTAGACTGATCAGAACTTTGATCCTGATCTCATTCCTGATCACTCGGGCATTGATTTAACATTATTCTTGCCTTACCAGGCAGACTAGGATAAAATCTGTCATGTGCATTCATCTTTGTTAAAAGATGAATGAATAAGAGAGGCTTTAAAAGCTTTTTAAAGAGCAAGGTGCTGGAGCTGCATTCTCAATCTGCATCCTTTCCTGCTGTTTTATGTGATGTACTGAAAATGTACTTTTTAGAGGTCAGATAATTTTTTTGAGGTTTGAAAAAAGGATGTAAGCCATAAATTAAAAGGCCTACGGGATAAGTTCAAGAACTAGTCTGTTTCAGCTACAGACATCCTATTCCCTTGAAAAGTATGAGTCATCAAAAGCAGGAATTATACCTTTTTTCTAGAACTACAGCTAGCTTAACTCTTATCCATTTGTGGATTGGACTTTGTCATTTATAATAAAATAAAACAAAAAATCCCCCCAAAAAACTCCAAACCCTTCTTTGTTCTATTAACTCAGGAAAGAGAAGTACAACCTGATGGAACAGAAAACACCTAGAGGAGGTCTTACCCCATTGTAAGTATCTACAGGGGCTTTGTGATATGCCACCATCTTTTATTCTCCTCTAAATTAGCAGCCAACAGATAGATCTATGGCATTTTCTACTTAGCTGCCCAGTGTCATCTTTATGTAAGAAAAAAATAAGAAAAAATTCATGAATTCCTTGGAAATGCTGTGAAAAATACACAGTAACAGGGAAGAATACTCAGCACGATCAAGCAAATATGTCAGCATAATGAGAAAAAAGTGCTCATTGAAATACTAGGTCTGAAAATTGCCTGGCTTTCCAGGGGGAACTCCCTCTTTGCCAGTATTCCTATACTCAGGTGAAGAAAAGAGGTCTGAGTGTATGTGCTTCACATTCCACCTTCTCTGTACATGCCAGTCTGAGTATACTTTTGTAAACTTATGACAAGGTTCTTGAGCTTTTGTGATTTAAATTAAATAAACAGAAGCAGACAGGTTAGGTTTAAAAATGCTTCTTTGTGGACATTAAGTAATGTTAAAGAAACAGTGAGGTTATGCAAAGTAACATTGCCTTGAGCCTGTCACTACCTGTTTCCTCTGCTACATAAGCTTTTTTTCCAGCAGACAGTCTTGTACAATATATATAGAATGGGGATTTGAGTTATAGTGTAAGGTAAGATTACATTTGACACTTGGATTAGGGCCCTTACTTTCAATTCTCCTCTGATTTGCTGTAAAAAACTAATAAGTATATGTCAGATCCTTTTCTCTTTTACAGAGGTTTGTGACAGGGATAAACCATATTCTGCTATTATTCTTGTTAGCTGAAGGCTCAGCGATCAGGTGCTGTACTGTTTCCCTCATTTATTCAGCACTGCATTACTTTCAGTTGTGTCTCGATTGATTTGAAGCTACTTTAGCGTTTGTAGTCCACAGAGAAGATCAGAACATTTCCATCTTTCTTTTGAAGAGTTTCCCTTAGGATTTCGAGTATGACAGGAGTCACAGCATTCTAGACATGGAAGAAAAGTCAGCAACAGACTTGTTAAATGGGACATAGGAAGAATATAGATACCAGAAACCAAGACCTGGAACGTCACGGTCAGCTGTTGCCTGCAACTTGCAACATGAAACTTTATATATGCAGTTTTATTGTCTTTGACACCGAGCAGACACTGAGTTTATGTTTTCATGTGTGTCTTATAGAACCTTGACCTGGCTATTCAACGCAATACTACCTGAATGGGATTATAGAAAACATAATGAAGTTTTAATTATCTTTAGTCATCTCTAGTGCAGAGTCAACTTCTGAACTAATTATGACAAATTCCCTACATCATCAGTAGAATAATGTAGGCAATTCAAGGATGGGATTAATCCCATCCTAAACTAAACTGAACCAAAATAGGTGAGATGAATCATTCCACACAAGTGTCATTTTCCATTAATTATATAGTGGAACTAAACAAATATATCAGATAACAACATTGGAAGTTAATTGAAATGAAGCTCACTTCATCATATTCTTCCTTCTTGCTCCCTGCGGGATTAAACATAGGGTGCATTCTCAGAGCATGCACAACAGATTGAAAAGACTGGTCATTGCATAAATGCAACTAAGGCTGCCACTTGCTTTAGAAGAATGGTCGTTACTGTCTTTGAGTCACATTTTATAACAGCTTAGTAGCCATGAAAACCAACAGTGGATTATCAGTTGGTTGAGATGGTTCCAGCGATGCCATCCTCCTAAAGTATTTCCTTGCAAGATCTCTAAGCAAGGAAGAAATGGAGAGAGAGAAGACAGCAGGACTGTCTCTCACTACTGATGGAGAGGGACATTTGCAGCGTTTCTATAATATAAGATCGCTCTTTCCCTCTGCTGACACCTGATGTATGATGCACTTGGAGGTGAATGACTTAAGGTTTTCATGGCTGATGGATTTAATTTGAAATCCATCATTAATAATTTTAAGGAATAAGCTTGTCAGTTCATCAATTCCAGGTATGCTCGCTTTCTGAAACCATTGTTTTACCGAAACCATTTCGTTTTACTAAAAACTGTAACTGCTTTATTCCTATTACATCTATTCAACCTGTTAAACTTATAACAGTGTTTTGAACTATTGATGGCATACTGGATCTGGAAAATCAACAAACGGTTACGGGACTGGTGCCACAGCCAGATGTTTGTCTACTAAGATCACGGGACTCACTTTGAGAAACCTGGTCTACTGGGGGCTGACGAGATCCATCTATCAGAGAAGGGGAAGAGCATCATTGGTCATAGGCTTTCCAAGCTGGTGAAGAGGGCTTTAAACTAAACTTTGCTACAGGAGGGGAACCTCTATCCATCTCATTCCTTCTAGTTTGATGCCAGTGCCAAAAACAGATGCCCAGGTCGGCAGCAGAACATCTGAAGAGCAGCACAAAGGAATTCCAACCACTCGAGCCAGTAAGTCAGCTTCATTTGGGGCCCAAATCAATTGCCTCTGTACAAACACACATATCATGGGGAATAAACAAAAAGAGTTAGAGATGTGCACACGTCTGAAAGGTTATGATCTTATTGACATCATGGATATGTGGTGGGGTGACTCCTGTGAGGAGAGTGTTGGACTGCAAGGATACAGGCTTTGTAGGAAAGACAAGCAGGGGAGATAAGGAGAGGGTATCATCCACTACGTCCCTGACCAGCTGGAGTGCATGGAGCTCTGCCTGGGGATGGATGAGGAGCTGACTGAGAACTTATGGGTCAGGATTGAACGGAGGCAGGGACAAGTGATATTATAGTGGGTTTCTGCAACAGGCCACCTGACCAGGAAAATGGAGTGGATGAGGCCCTTTATAGAGAGATAAGAGCAGCCTCACATTCACAAGCCCTGGCCCTCATGGGGTACTTCAATTTCCCCAATATCCATTGGAGGGACAATACAACAGGGTATAAGCAATACAGGAGGTTCCTGAAAGGCACTAATGAGAACTTCCTTCTCCAAGTGGTAGAGGATCCAAGGAGGAGAGGTGTTATGTTAGACCTTGTTCTCACCACCAAGGAGAGTCTAGCGGGGAAGGTGAAGTTCAAGGGCAGCCTTGTCTACAGTGACTGTGAAATAATGGAGTTCAGGACCTTTAGGGCAGCAAGGAGGGTACAGAACAAGGGAATGTACCTCTTGGAGTGATTTTAGAAGAGGGTCACAAAGATAAGCAGAGGGCTGGAACACCTCTCCTATGAAGACAGGCTGAGAGAGTTGGGGTTGTTCAGCCTAGAGAAGAGAAGGCTCAAGGGAAATCTTATAGGAGCCTTCCAGTACCTAAAGAGTATCTAAAACGCACAAGAAAGCTGGAGAGGGATGTTTTACAGGGTCACATAGTGATAGGACAAGGGGTAATGGCTTTAAACTGAAAGAGATTTAGATTAGATATAATGAAGAAACTCTTCACTGAAGGTGATGCACTGGTACGAGTTGCTCAGAGAAGGTGTTGATGCCTCCTTACTGGAAGTATTCAAGGCCAGGCTAGATGGGGCTTTGAATAACCTGGTCTAGTGGGAGGTGTCCCTTCACATGGCAGGGCAGTTGGAACCAGATGATCTTTAAGGTCTCTTCCAACCCAAACAGTTCTATGATACTATGATACAGTGAATCACACTTGCTCTTTGTTGTATAATGACAAATGATTGTTTCCTACCAGAAGCTGAAGCAGGTGATATTTTTAGAGTGAAAATGCAAACAATTAAGTTTTGCATTACATGATGTTAATGCTTTGGGCTGTCCCACTTGCAGTTAGGAAAAGATGGGTGAACTAGTTTAACCTCATGGTTTATGGTATCATCACACATTTCTTTGTTTGTTCTTTTGCTACTATACATCAGTGGAACATTGCTCTGCTCTTTTTTTCCCAGAGTAATTATATACTGAAAGTAGGATAGCATATAATAGCTACTATTATGATGCCAATACAGCCTCCTGAACTCTTTTTTATTGTCTTGTTATTTATAGACAACTTAGTCATTTTGACACAGACGTAAGTCCCTTAAATGGTATTATCCTTTCCATACCCAGTTATTAAATCAATAGATTTTCAGAGACAATGGAGGATTGTTGATCTGTGGTTCTACCTGAAGAAAGCCCGTTGAAAATAAACCAAGAAGCGCTTGAGATATTTCAGGAAAAAAATAAAGGACGGAGAAACTCTTACATCCATTGGTTTCAATTTATTGGTTTTGTTGTTGTTAGCAGTGTAATTCTACATGTAGTAGTAGGTTGCTATGACATAGACAGTACTCTAAAGTACCTATGGGTAGATTAGTATCGAGGAGTATAAACTGGTGTTGCTTTTTACATCTAGTGGATTGCGAAGTGACATACTCTATTGCTTATCTTTGACTACTTTGTTACTGATAATGCTTTCTGCTTTTTCAAGCCCTAATTTTGGGTTTTGCTAAAGCTTCTGTGTGTCAGCTGTGATGGCAGGTAGATGTATACCATGAACTTACTCATTCTCCCCAGCAATGCCTCTGCTATAGAAATAATTTGAATAGGGCTGCTCTCACTTAGTTTTAGATATCCATGTCACAGATATCTGTCTTTGAACCCATTACTACTTCTAGGACACAGAACCGTTTGATTTACTTTAGATGTCTTTCTTTCAGTGGGATGAGTTGCACTCAGAGTGCTTGTTTCAATCTGTAGACTATACTGGTTTAGGAGTTTCAACGGGGACTTTTGCTTAGTAAAAATTTACTTTTAGCCTGATGTAACTGCCTCAGTGAGTCGTTACTTAGATCATTCTGGGCTGCGTGAGATGGTCACAGGGGACTGTTGCCAGGAACTCCTAGCCTGGGAACTTGCTACCTAGATGGCATTGACAAGAAGGAGAAGTGAAAGCTGCATTAAACATAGAGCCTATGTTTAATAAGCCTATCTTTATAGTGACAGAAAGTAGAAAAAAAATAAGCTCATTGTTTCTGCCACCAAGGCTGGGATACTTCTATACCAGTAAATCAAGCCATTCCAGGAAAACATTCCTGAGTATAGAAACTTGACTGTCTGTACTGATGAATTATTAAGGAGGTCTTGGTACAATTTTGGTCTGTGCTGACAGTTTTTAGATAGGAGGAGTCATGAACCAGGGACCCAAACTCCAATATGCAGTTTGGATACGGATATTTTGGGGAATAAGCAAGTTTAATGATGTGGTTGTGGACCATTTCATGCCAGTTGCCCTCAATGCCAGAGAATATTCCTGATCACGTTAAATTTACTAGTACAGGTGTAGCCAGGGTGGACCCATGTATTACTTAAACTGACTGCATTTTCTGAAGCTTTCCAGAAAGTTAATTCCAACTCTTCTGTACTGTAGAAGAATTCTGTATTCATTGTCATTAGAATGATAGCGTATTTCATTATTCTTCTCATTTGTGTGTCCTTTGGCTGTTACCCAAACTGCCAGTAGCTACTTTTTCCTGTGCACATCAAGAAGAAAAACAAGTGCATCTCAAAATGAACACTGTTTTGTAATGAAAATCGTGTCCACTGATAGGAGTCTATATGAAGAGATGTAAGTAATGTTTTTCTGACCACAGCAAGTTTCTCATGCGTTGTAACAGGAACTACTGTTTCTGCTGCTCCCCATCATTCTTTTGCACAGGTTGAGTTCTGAGCCCCTC
The DNA here is from genome assembly GCA_013396935.1 of Baryphthengus martii. Taxonomy (NCBI): domain Eukaryota; kingdom Metazoa; phylum Chordata; class Aves; order Coraciiformes; family Momotidae; genus Baryphthengus; species Baryphthengus martii. The sequence goes on from VWZK01019941.1 coordinate 39,949, forward strand.
ATGCTTAACCCTTAGAGGCTGCCTTCATCAAAAAGGGAAATACAGTCCTTTACAGCCTCAAATCCGTCAAAATTCATTACCATTATACCTACAAAACTGTAACCTCTGAGAGATTATTTCAACAAAACTTTAAAAAGAAGTTTCATAACAGTTGGCAATATCCAATCAGAAATAAGATTCAGTGTCATGCTGTATATTTACATAACATAAAAATCTCTCAGGTGAGAGATTTGTGAGAGATGGAGCCTCTATGAGCAATTACCGCTGACCCTTTCTTGAATACTCCAATCAAATTAGCATTTCTCAGGACAAAAAAAGTGCTTTTTTTTTTTTTAACAATAAAAGAAGAAGGAAGTAATCTCAGAATAGAAAACGATAATGAGTGTCAGTAGTTCTCCCAGTGGGAATTATTCATGATTATGTCAACCTTTTTCAGACAAATTCAAATTCTGAGAGAGAGTGAGATCCACAGAATTAGGAGCAGAAATTTTCTAGTCCATTTCTTAAAAATAAATGTATGGGTCTGACAAGTGAGGTAAGGATTCAGAATCTGACCTAGGAGTGGTAGACAGCTCTTTCTAATGTCTAATTATAGGCAATGACATATCTCCTAGGATAAAACCCCAAAGGAGAGGCTGAAGCATTTAACATTCAATATCAAAAAAGATGAACTAGTTATCTGTCTGAAATAAATTGGTTTTATTCTGCTTAAGAATTTAGTCCTATGAATTAGATTGTTGTAGCTTTTTCGTTCTTTCCTTGTTTGTCTTCACCCACCTAAATGGCACAATAACGAAAACAAAACTTAATCCTTTTTGTGAGTTCCTCTGTAATTCAGAAGCCTTCTCATAATTAAGGTGGTTTTTTTTAGAGAGTTCATACTTCCAGAATGAATGCTACAAATCCCAGTAGAGGCTACATTTGTGCCTTCTACATTAAATGCACATAGGTTAAAATACAGATCCTGTCCAGGGAGCAAGGATTAAAACCCGTGACTCTCCTCCCAGCTTAGTGCACTAATAATAGGCTGAAGTGTGTTACTCCCTCTTTATAGTTCAATGAATCATGATTTTTATTTTTTTTTAAAGATGAACAGCTTCAATAATCAGAGCATAAAATCCATTTCCTCACTGCAAGCAGTCTGTGAACTCATGGAAAGGCGAAATATACCAGTATGTACTCTACTAAGCCAAAAATGGTACATAACCAGTCTTGCATTGTGTTAACTTGTTCTGTGTAAGGAAAGGAGCTACCACGACTGCCTCTTCCATATACCTTTTGTTTGCCTTTTATGTCTGTCTACTTGTTTTAAACAGAATGACCAAAGTAAGTGTTCCACAATGAAAATTATGAGTAGACAGAGGGCTTCTCCAGGCCCTCTCCTGGTAAGACTCCAGGGAATGGATTTGATTTGAATATTTATTTCTCATGTTGTTTAAAACCAGTTATTTTTCTAGCTCTGTGTTACAGGTCATGGGGTTTGGGTATTCTGATGTGAGATGCCAAATTCTTCCCTTGTAGTTTGTAAGAAACTAAGGTATGACAATGTTGATCACCCTGTTGTCTGACACTTTTACTTTGTATCATGAGGAACCATTTTTCTCTAATAAGCACAATACTAGAGGAATCATTTTTCTCTAATAAGCACAATACTAGAAGTAGTAGAATCAGAGTACTGATGTTTGAGTATAGTTCCATGTTTGTTATTTTAAATCTAAAATACTTTGGAGCTGATTTTAATTATCTTGATGCAATTTCACATTGATTTAATCTTTCATTGACTAAAATTGTAATAAGGTAGATGATTGTTACACTAATCAGGACAATTTTGATCCTTTTTTGTTAATAAAAATAGAATGCTGTGAGCTAAAATCCCTCTTTCCTGCTATTTCTGTAGGCAAGGGAGAGCTTGTCCTTAGAACAGAACCAATGTAATAGTTCTGAGCTTTGTCTCGATTTGGAGTCACTGCTGAGATGGCAAAGATAATAAGATTATAGGATGTGACCACTGGTGTGACAGCAACTCATATAGACAAGATCTGTCTTTTTGCAGCCTAGCTCTTTCCCATGATGCCAGTGGGATAACTGCAACAATACAGAGCTCAGCAAACAGATGCAGAACACAGATGGTACGTGGGACAAATAGCTGGGTGTCGCTTGAACTGTATGGCCACAGCTAGATGTTAATACCGAAGGTAGCAAGTGTAAACCCAGATTAGATACATTTATATGATGCACAACCACATTTGTGATTAAATTGTAGATGGTATCTATTCAGAAAATTAATACTTACCACAGTATGTTCAGTTCTCTATTTTAAGGGACATCACTATAATATGACTGTCTAATTCTGTCATTATTTCTTATAGGTTTATGTCAATATAACTGCCCTTAGCCTGGTTTCTAATTGTCCTGGGTTCGGCTAGGCTAGGGTGAATTTTCACCTGAAGTTGGGAGGCAGCCACAGTCAGGATAGACACCTGAAACAGCCCACGGGCTCTTTTATACCATACTGATGTCATGCTCGATATATAAGAGTGCGGGGTGGGCCAGGCTGGGCGTGAGGTGTCTGGCTCGGGGCCGGTGGTGCAGTTTTGTTCAGTTGATGTGGTTTGACCTTGGCTGAGTGCCAGGTACTCGCTTGATCACTCCCCACTACTTCCCTCAGCACAATAATAAGGGGAGAGAATAAGATGGGAAGAGCCCGTGAGTTACAATAAAGGCAGTTTAATGGAAAAAGCAGAAAAGCAAAGCTGCATGCACAAAGTGAAGCAAAGCAAAACACAACCTTATTCTGTTTCCCATTAGCAGGCGATGTCTGGCCTCTCCCAGGAAGCAGGGCTCCGGTATGCACAGCGGTTGCTCAGAGGACAAGTGTCTTCTCAAACGGTTGCCCCTACCTCCTCCTCCTTTTCTCCCCTTTTATACTTGAGCTGACATCATACGATGTGGAATATCTCTTTGGTCAGTTTGAGTCAGCTGTCCAGACTGTGTCCCCTCCCAAGATCTTGCTCACCTTGTCTCACTGGGTGGAGGGGGGGAAGATATTGGAAAGACAGCCTTGGTGCTGTACGAGCGCTGCTCAGCAGCAGCCGCCACACCACCGGTGTCTTCTCTGCCTCCCAATACAAAGCACAGCACCATAAAAGCTGCTCTGGGGAACATTAACTCCAGCTCACCCAAACACAATACATCTTACATCACTTGCTTCATGTATTGTTTCTTTATTATTATTGTTATTACTGCTGTTTCTCCTCCTCCTGCATTATTCTATTAAATTCTTCTTATCTCAACCCATGGGGTTTTGCCTTTTTCTCCCTATTCTCCTTCCCATCCCATTGGGGCTGGGGCATGCGTGAGGGTGAGAGAGAGGCCATGTGGTACTCAGCTCCCGGCTGCGTGTGACCTACAAAAATAATCTCAAAGAAATATAGTAACATGGTGATGTTGATTAGGATCATTCAAGAGGGAGTGGGAAGAAAGATGTATCTATCATCAGCCTGAAGAATCAGAAAGACTGTATTCAATGCTGTTCCTTATCTCTCTGCTTCTGTTGGTCTGGAATAGTACTTTTCTGCCCCTCACAGAGATGTTGGTTGACATAGCTTGATAATACCTTCTCTTTCACCTGAGAAGATAAAGCAAAAGTCACGCAACAGATGGGAAGGAAAGACGGGTGCCATATTTCTTGTCATGAATTTTGATTGTCAAGGAGTCTAAACAAAACACGTACATTTTGTTCCATCTTGATAACTTTTATTATTTTTCTACTTGTACTCTTTATTATTGCATCAGTATTCCTAAATCTGATCTCATTGTTTGATTTTCAGTTGGCAAAATGTGCAAGTACTCTATGAATTGTATTAAGTCTCTCTCCCTCTCCTTTTGTTCTTCACTGAGGTCTCAGCTCTTTTAATATCACTTTTCCAAAACTGGGTAAGCTTACACACTTCTGGGTAAGATTACCCACTTCCGTTTATGGAGTCTGAAGGGAGAGTTCAAGGGCATAAGCATCTCCTTAGAAGAATTTATTTAACAGGCTTGAAGTGCATTGTTCTGGTCTGAGAGCAAAGGGGTTCCTCCATCTCTTGATGGCATTTTTCTATTTTTTTCTCTCTGTGGGCAGAAACCAGTAACTCTGAATGATGCACCAATTAAAAAAAACAACAAACCTGAACAAAGGTTCCACATAGACAGTACCATGTCAGTTTGAGTAAACCTTTCATTTTTGTTCTGCGCTGTCTCTCAGCCGTATTGAACGGATTGGTATCTCCCAAGACAAAAGACAAGAACGAACATGGAAAGCGCCTTTGCAAATAAAATGATGGAAAGTACATTCTAAGAACTGGCAAAATTTCTGATAGTACTGAGAATGGACAATGAAGGATACAAAGAATTTCAACTAGTCAAAGAAGAAATCATGAACATAATGTGGAAAGGTATAATACAGGAAATTTTAGATTACTGACATAGAGAGGGAAAAAGAATATTTATAAAAAGGAATGAGAAGGAAAGCAAAATTTTGAGGATCAGAAAGCACTCGATGTGAAAGAATATGTTCATCTGGAGATTCATAAAGTTTCTGAAAGGTGGAAACATGATAGCTGGTGCACACTGAACAAATGATGTGAATAGAGGAGTGCAAAGCACTCTTGTCTGCAATGAGTCGAAGCAATGAACACAGTAAAGGCAAATAAAGGTAATTTAGATTCTATCATGGCAGTTCATGGGATTTCATAACCTTGGAGAAGACTACCCACAGGTGGGAGTGGTTAAAGCGAAGAGAACAATGAGTTGATAAAATTTATACATTTTTTTTGCTGGTTTAAGTATAGTTAAAAGGGTGGGCTTATTTATTGTTTTAACTTTACTGGGACATTTCTTAGAAGACAAAACATAGATATAAATTACAGTTTCTGACATATAAGATGAAGCTCAAGTAGTTTAAGAAGTATACAGCTCAAAACACGTTGGTTGCGGGTCTCTGCTAATCCATTTTAGCAACTCAGCGGAAGCACTTTAGTGAGGTTGATTTAATCCTCAGTCTTCTTTCCACTTCAATATCTGATCTCCTTCCCCTTGGTTATGTTTTCATCTCCAAGTTCCTCTGTGTACTGGGGAAATGGATAGAGAACTTTATATTTTTTGAATTCTCATGTTCGTCTGACATTCCACTCACGGTTATAGTATGCCCTTAGTATGATTTTGTGTGTATAGATGTACAAACACCATTTCATGGTCTTATAAGGGGCTGGATCAATCCTTTTATATCATCTTGGGTGGAGTAGTTAAGACATTTACTGTTTCCTCAAGATATTGTCTAACACATGCATTCCATAAATGCGATCCATCTTTTTTTTTTTTTTTGTTTCAGTTTTTTGTTTTGGTTTGGTTTGGTTTTTTTCTTGCCTGAAGTCTTTAGCATACTCTGATTCATGAAATAGAGAAGAATGAAAAGAGTAATAATTTTTGCTCTATTTCCTAATTGATTCTTTTGGAATCCAGCTCTTGACATGAGTTAAGGATGAGGAGTGAAGAGATAGGACAAGGGGATCATATCTATTCTACTCTAGTAACTTGTGAGTCTCTTGGCTTGTTTTAAGCAAATTCTACAGAAAAATAAAAACATTTCTTGTCAAACAGATGGGTTGAGGAAAGAGTCTCTACTTAGGCTGTCCCTAAGGGAAACATTACAAGATTCCAACTTCTCTTAATAGATATTTAGGTAAAGGAGAGAGTCATTGTAACAGTCCTAATCCATGGGAAAGTAGTTAATCAAAGATTGTGCGTTAATAAGCACCAGAAATTCCACTCTTCAATCAAAATTTCTTTCCTACGGAAGTCTAATAAGTTTAGCACAGATGAGGTTTGGGCCCATATAGCTGTAGGAGAAATTAAAAATTCAAAGCAAGTTGAGGCACAAATTCATTAATGGCCAAGCTTCATCAGTTCTTCTCTTTATGAAGCTACTTGTTGTCTCAATGAAGCAGCTGGTGATAGGTTAGATCACATTATCACATTCTGCTCTATATTAGGAAAGCTGTGAGAAGCTCAATTCTCAGAAGACTGATAATGGGTCTTAATCTTCCTGAAAGTATTTTAAAAATATCCAATGCTGATCTAACTATCTGCTTACTGAGAAAAAAAAAAAAATAAAAAAAAAAATAGCACTTTCATGAACTTGTTCATTCTCTTTGTTTATCACTTATCAGTTTGTGCTAGGACTGTAGTTAGAATTTGGTCTGTCAATGAACTAAACTAATTTCCATCAGACACAATTTTTTTTTTTGCTTACTTTGGTAGACTAACCCTTCTTTTCAGAAAAAAAGGGAGCATAAATTCATGCACTGCCCTGGGATCCTTACCTGTTGTGACAGCAGAAAGTCCAAGAGGGGCCATGTACTACTACTACAATATTAAAACCATTAGTTTCAAGGAGTGATTCCTGACTTCTGTGCCAAATGATGCTCAGAGATGTATCCACTGTGTTCTCCCCTCACCGTTTCTTAAGCAGACTTCTCTGTCCATTCTATGAAGTGCTTGATCCTTGGCTTCTTTGAATCTAAGATAAAACTTTCACATCTATCTGTGTGTGCATGTGTATATGTACAGGTGAATAGGAGACATGGTGGCTATGTCACAGCTTTCAGAACGTGATTTTTTTCATGCTGTTAAACTGGTGTAAGTTTTGCGTACCTTATGATATGGCACATCAAATATGAGATTATTTGAGGAGTAAATGTTCTGGTTTAGTGTCAGAGGGTCCTTTAGTAGGAAACAATTGAAAGCTTGTCCCACTGTATTTTCTGGAAACTGTTCCTGGAACAAACCAGTCTCTCAGAACCCATCCCAAATCTTGTTCCAAAGGGAACTAGCTGATTTGGTCATGACTGGCTTGAATTAACATTTGTGCAGGAAGTATGAAAGGAGAGCAGGGAACGAGTACTTGGTGTTGCTAGTGAGGGAATATTTCTTGGCTCTTAGTAAGTAAAGCAGAGACCGAATGGCATGGCACTGCTTATGTTACTTAGATCCACTACGCAAAACAGAGATCCTCTCCAGATCCACAATGAAAACCATTACAGACAACTTGCTATTCCCTTCACTGTGCCTGACTGGGAGAATCAGCATAGCCAGGAGGATGCCTGTAGTTAAGAATAACTGAAGGTCATTGTTTGAACTAATGCACTGACCCATATTTTTTACTAGGATGGATATAACCAAAAATGGTTTTTACAGCTGCTTATTCAGCATTTCTAGTAAGGGAAAATTTTTATGTATTTATTTTTAAGGAATAAATATTTAAGAAACCTAATTTTAAGAAAAAAAATTATAGGTGCATTCAAAATGATTAGATGGGTATACTTGATTCTTCTAATTTCTTTAAACCGAAGTTCTTGAATCTTTACTCTTGGGTGACAATTTCAAAGTTTATATAATTTCAATTTCTTTTTAAGTGTCTTTCCACTTAGTTTTCCTCATTAAAAATAGCAACTAGTGTTTAGATGTTAAGTAGACTGCATATACCTACCTATTTTTGGGGGGTGAAAGGTATAAAAAAACATAGAAATGTGATAGTTTTCATGTTATTACCCATAATCATTTCAAAGGCCAAGAGTAGGATGCAGAGAACAGCTACAAGAGTATGATTTTAAAACTCTTTACATTTACATTAAATTTAAAAAAAAAAAAAAAAAAGATGGAAAGGAAAGTCTCCCGCACTTTATCCTCTCAAAGAAATATAACACCCATTAGAAACAGCTTCTGGACACACTAATACATCTTCTATTGCAAGAATAAAAGCCAATTTGCTTGCAGTTATCTCCATCAGATTTTCGGATATTGAAGTACTTAAGGAGTTAATTTGCTCTTTCAAAATACCAACTTGTTGCTTCTGTGTTCACTGTTTGAACAGTAAAACTCCCAGTCTCAGATGATTCTCGGGTCTTAGGTGTGCTAGATGCTTTCTGAACAGAGTAGTATCTTCAGTCCCACTGGTAGAGGATATGGCAGGAATTAATGCTTCTGGAATAAATGCTGTTAGTTTCATATGTCAAGACAGTTGTGAGGTTTTTTTAAAAAAAGAAGGTATACCAGAAAGTGGATGTTATGGGACGATTCCAGCTCTTATGTCAAACCACAGCCTCATTCAAAACACGCGGCCGGCACATTGCCTGAGGTAAAGTATCCAGCTGAGTGGAATCTAATAAATCTTTAGATTCAGTTTATTATTTTTCTCCCTGAAGTTACTGTTAGTACTTGAGAGAGAATTTAAAAAAAAAAAAAGAAATAAAAAACGAAGCAAAAATGCCTGTATTTTTCAGCCTTATTGGTAGCCTGCTGATTTTCCATATTCTGCTGTGCTCCCCAGCTTATCTTCTATTCTAGTTCAGCAGTTTTAACAGGTGTGTGTGGATCATTGAGTTGGCTGCTTTCCATGTGTTCTGGTCATGCTTAAGAAGGTGTTCTGCTATCTACAACATTTTGTTTCCTACTGCAGAAATAGAATTGTATTTTCCATTTAAAAGCAACTTCGGCCTTAGAAAGATTCACCTAGAAAGCAACATCAAAAGAACTCTACTGGCTGGCCTTCAACTACCAAAGGATGGAAATTCACTGTTAAAGATAAAACTTATGAAACCTGAGATCTACAGTGCTCTCTGTGGGTAGTCTTAAGGCAATGACAAAGTGTAAGTAGGCAGCAGGGCTTTGATTTTGAGCTGTGCTGTCTAGTTTGTTTCAGTCAGCAAAGTAATGTTCTTTTCATTAAATATTTAATTTGAATTTTCCATGTTTAACTGCAATTTTTTTTAACTTGATAAAAAAAACTTGGGTGCTTGGGGCCATTATGATTGCACTATCATTTTGTGTTAAATCTGCTTTTTCTCTCTCTTTTTCTGTCTTTTTCTTTCTTCCTTTTTTTTTTCTTCCTCTTTCTTCCTTTCTTTACCTGTTCCTTTCCCTTCCTCTTTCTTTTCTTTCTTACTTCCATCCTTCTCGTTGTCTTTTACTTTGCACCTCTCTTTCTTCCCTGTTTTTTTTTCTTCTTACTCTCTTTCTTATTCTCTCCCACCTCTTTCATTTGCTGCCCACTCCTCTTCCCAATTAACAGGCCTCTGTATGCTCAAAGATCGTTTGAAATAAAGTATTTAAAAACGCATATTTTAGGAAGACTTGTTCCTCTTTCTTTTCCTGTCTATTTTATTTCCTTCTTACTTCCAGCAGAGTTACTTGACACTTGACTTGGAGCTTGTAGATAAACACTGTTTAAAGGTAGGGAAAATAAGGATAAAATCCTCAAGAAAACACTTGATGTCAAGTCTCTTGATGCCAACAGTCCTTCGATAAAAAAAGAAAAACAGACAAGAAAAAGACTGGAACCCAACAGGATGTTAGGTCTAACCTAATTTATTTATTAGAGCTTGAATTTCTCTCTTCATGACCTGCTAATTTTTTCTGTCTCTAGCAACATCAGTAATTCACAGAAGAAACCAGATACAAAGGTGATTTTTATTAGTCATTTGCTGAATCTGTGAATGGCTTTGCCTGTCAAAGGCTCCTTTTCATTCATAGTAGCAATAATTTCTTCTGCATTAAGCAGTCCATTTGTATAAGTAGAGGTCATTAAAGCTCTTACGAGAGCCTTGTGGAGTAAATTTGGATGAGTTCCACTTGGATATGCTACTTCCCATGTCAGATGGGGAATATTATTTCTGAAAAATATTTACAGCACTAGAGGTAAGGGAAGAAGGATGGTATTGTCATACTCTCTCGAAGGTTTTATACAACTCTGACAAGGATTTAGTTTATACATTATATGTTACATTTATACAAAAAAAAAATAAAAATAAAAAATTCCTAACTCTTTCCAAAATCCCCAGATGAAATTCAGTGCTATGTTTGTAGGAACTTCTTAAGAATATTCAACCTGAGACTAAAAGAAGAAAAAAACGTATTTTAAGTTATTATTATGTCTTCTTACTTCGGGGCTGTAAAGACCTCCAATATCATTCATGTTTTTGGAGGACCTAGCTTATCACAAACTCCTCAGTTTTGAAGAGACACTGTCTCAGATTATGTAACTTGGAAATCCTCCCCAGCTGGATATTGAGCTTTCTGAGTGGTATAAAATATCCCAGATCATTGTCTTGGCATGAAGAGTATTTGGAGTAACACCATCCATGATAATATTTTTCGAGTCTGAATGACAATAAATTTGACTGAGGATGTAACTGGGAAATAAAAAAGAGATTTTTCATGTGTCTGAAAGCTTCCCTGGTAGTGATCTATGAGAGATCTAAAATAAAGATACGTATTCCAATTACTTTAAATAGTGTCTTCTGTCTTTTAACAATTAATCATACCAATGCATATTTCATTGTCCTGGAAAGTTCATGTATGAAAACGTTGTTATTCATGTTCATCACGGTAGTGCCTAAGACAATGTCAATTCCAAAGAGCTTGTCATTTAAGTAAATAAGACAGACATAGAATAGGGAATAACAAATACTAACACAATTATATCATAATTCTACAAAAGTATGCTTTACGGGTTGTTGCAGATGACTCTTGTTAATTTAGGCCCTCTATACTTGACATAATGTAGTGTCTTCTAATCTCAAAGTTTCATTAGTCTTTTTCTGCACTCACTGATACTCTTTTTTTACATTCTCCTTCTCGAAGAGGAGTGAGGATAAGAATCACTTTTATCTGTACTATTGCCGAATGGAATGATGCAGTAGTCAAAGAACAGTTGAATTTCAATAAGACTTCAGCTCATAAACTACTGTTACCAAGTCCTTCTTAGTCATTCTTCAGTCTCATGCTGTCTGATAAATGTGCCTTAACATCTCCTTTGGGGCTGGATCAATTGAATTCAGAAATTTAAGTTTACTGGTGAAATCTGAAGATTTTATCAAATTATGGAGGAGAGGTTTTACTGTACAGGAAAATGATTCAAATAATCAATTTTTAAATGTAAAAGAATAGCTCATAAAATTGCTTTTAAGAACCACCTAATTACATGTGTCTGTATTTGATGACTTCTTCACTCTACAACAAAAATTTGCTTTGAGTTGTGTTGATATTTGTAGCTGGGCATAATATATTTGTTTGTATTATGTATAATTAATTAATTACCAATGTTTAAGTAATGTATAATACCTCAATGGCATTAAATTATCACTCTCCCATTAAATTCTCAAACTTTTTGGGGGAGTTCAGAGAGGCTGGGCAGCATTCCCATCAGGCAGTCTGGAGTCAAGCATCCTCTTTTGGGCTAATGTTCCTATGTTTATTGGACTCAGTGCCAGAAAACAGCTCTGGAATTGTTTAGTTGGCTAATATGACTTGTGAACTAACCTGTGGTTTCACATATGCAGAAGTGCTTCTTTCTAAGGTCTACTGCTACTCATCTTCTTATTAGCAAAGATGCCTAAACTTTCCTAAGTTCCTGGAGCAGATCTGACAGAAAAAGAACAGGACTGACATACAAATACACCACAGCAATCCAGTTTTTCAAAACACAACTGGCAGTGGAGCTGCCTCTTGCTTCTGGCTGATTTCTACATGCCAGCTGAATGGCTGGAACAGTCACCACATGAGCTCTAGACCTCCTCAAGCTCGTATTTCTATTCCATTAAATATTTCCAAGTGTATGTGTGTGAAATACCTGATTCAGTCTACTGAGGATGAGCTATTGCGAATGTAGAAATGACTGCCAGAATCCAGAAAAATACCACAAAAAAACCCACTCTATAGTTTGGAGGGAAATATAACCTAAATCTAATGAGGATCACTAAACAAGGTGTTTGTGTCCTACAAAAGGGCAAGTATTCAAACATGTCTTGTTCATAAATTATTATTTCTGGGAATCATCTGGATCAGCATAACTGTAAGATATGCCTTTGTCTTAGTACTGACTACAACAAAACTAAGCAGCTAATTCTAACATCTTATGTGATCCTGTAGGGATGAAGCTTTTAGTTTCCAGTGCATTGTGGTACACTGATTCTGGGAACAATCATTTGGTCATCCAAGTCAGTCAGCTTAGGATCTCAATAGAGTCATCAGAAATAATTACCTTTAAGGTGTGTTTATCTCAGCTTGTCCTTATTTATTTGCTCAGAAGATTCACATCTCTAAATACGACAGTTCTCTTTATTATTTCTAAGGGAAATCTAGCTTAAATTTCATTATTTAAATTTTACATATTTTAAGTGACGTGAATTCCATTCTCTTAATATGACTACAGATGTGACCTTAAAAAGTAAAAAAAAAAGAAATTGCATTTCTTGAGCTTTTTGTGGCTATTTGGAAGATATAAACTATGAATATATTGGATAAGCTGGCTCATTTTCTTCAACTATGGTTATTCCTTCAGCCTTCAAAAAAGGTTCAGATTCTTTAATTACTCACAACAAACAAAGTAGAGGTGGAAATTCCTGTTAGATTAAATTGCTTAAATTTCAGAAGTTGCTTTGTGATCTGAAAGTTGATTTCCTAAGATTGTATAATACCTTAGCTTAGCTTAGTTATAGCTTATTTGTTTACAAACCCCTGTGATTTTATAATTTTCATCATGTTCATTAATAAAGAAGTTGCTTAAAAGTACACTTACTGCACTCTAGAACATGTCAAAAAGCAGCACAACATAATAATATATTTAATATCAATCTACTTCTTGTATTTTCTTTACTACTAGATCAGAGAGAAAAACTTTCTAATCTCCTCATTGATACTGCCTTGTTCTTTGCTGGTATTAAAAGCTGCAGATCATGACAACAGAATTACTTTTATGGTGAAAAAAATGGACAGTGAAAACTTATTTGCAGAGGAGGCTCCTTAAAATCATTTCAAAATCAATTTCATATATCAGAGCTTAGAACTGTAAACATAATGCTTTATCCAAAATATTTTAATGAATATTTAGTATAATAACGAACACAGGACAATATTAACATAAATTAAATGATTAACTGAAATTTCTTACAATTGTTTTTGTCTTCTATCTGTTGAGCAACAGAAAATTGCCTGTAGGAGTATAGAAGAGTAAGAAAAGCACAGCAGGATTCCCAGAGGTGGAAGCTTTTCCTCTCATTACCACTTTGTCCCATTCTTTATAATTACACTTTGTCCAAAGAGTTGACATGTAAGCCTATCTGTTTTGATAGCCTTATTTCAAACTTGAGTTACTGGTGATGTTACTAGCCAATTCTCCCAAGCCCTACAGAGTGATAAGACTAATAGGAGAGAATGATGAATGAGTGAAAAGGCAAGACTCTATACTAATTATATTTTTTTTTAAAAAAAATGTGAAGGGAAAGTAGTTCTTTGCCATGAGGGAAGGAAAGAAATATGAACAACTTTGGATTATGCAGCTCAGATGACTTAAGGCAATTCATAACCAACTACTAAAATAGAATATACTGTCAGCAAACAGAAGAAGTACAAGGTATGGTAACTGAAAACAGGTTTGTCAATGTATCTTCCACAATTTAGTAGGTTAATAAAATGAATGTGTTAAGCTGTATAGTATTCAGAAATATGGGTAAAGCAAAACTGGGAGTATGCTACTACTGTAATAATGCAAAGAAATGCAGGTCTCTTAAGCAAAATTGTGTTTACCAGGTTAACTTCCTGCCCTTTTTGTTTTAAAAACAGAGAGATCTGAGAACAAATGCCTCTGGGGTTGGCACTGAAAGCCACAAAGAAAGGGCCCCTTTGTGTTTTATCTTTATGGAATCACAACATTTTTATTGCCTAGTGCTCCTGAGTCATGTCATAATGTTCAGTCATCAAATGTCCATGGATCCAGCCATCCTCTCAGAACTAGTTTGTTTTGATGTAGGTCTTCCATAGCTATCCTGATTCTTACAGTGAGGGACTTCACAAATTTGATTGTATCAATGGTTTTTTGAGAGTCCTCCAGAGAATATCGTGATGCTGTTGACCAAAAAGAGGACTACATTCCAATTCAATTTTGATTAAAACTCTTGGTGTCAGGAAACGCTGTGTAGTCTGTTGTCTTCTAAACAAAACAAAGCACAGATGAAATCTGTTGTTTACCTTAGTACAAAGATACAGAATATGTACAGATGAAGCTCGAATTCATGACTTTCACAATGACACCCTTTATAAGAGAAGAGGTATTACCTTTTAAGAATGGTATTATTTCTAGAACTAAAAGTGATACTTACTCACTTAAAGATGCTTCACAATACTGCTTGCATAAAGCATACTTCATTTCTCATCCAAATCTGAGTTTGTAGTATTGTTGTAAGCTGGTAAAAATTTCCTTTTTATATATTTTTTTTTTTTTCCAGCCTGAAAGTCACTGCGCTTCACCAGTAGAAATAATTAGCTCTTTCTGGGGTGTGAAATAACTAGTCCTACCTCAGTGACAGATTTAAGAATACTTAGTTTAAGGCTACCAGAGTTAAGATTACAATACCTAATAAAGCATTAAGAACAGAGAAGGGTTGTGCGCATGTGGATTGCACACATACTGGGAAAACATCCTTCTTGAATACAGTATCTCACTGTAGGTTTTAGATATTAACAGTATGATGTAAATGTCAGCAGCTTGGACTAAGTCTGGATTTGATATTGGCACTATACGGTATGTATTCAGAGAAACCAGACAGTCTTTGATAAGTTGCCATGGTAATAGTGTGGAAAAAGCCTTAGGTAGACAAATGAAAGCAGAGCCAGGATATGACTCACCTGACTCACTATCGTATTCTAGAGCCATTCTAGATATGTAAGATACTCCTCCTAATCTACAGTTTCCATGTCAAAAAAGCAAGGTATTCCTACGTGTTCTGACTCTCAGCTCCATGCTTCTACTTCAAGTGTATTACAGTATCTCATATAATATGAAATAACCTGTATTTAGGTAAATTAATCATTCCATCAGACTACTTCACTTCCTTTATCTTATAGATCTAAGTATGCCTATTCTCTTTTTAGCTTAGCATCTCTCCTTACCATTAATGTCTTTCTGAAATATTGTGCTTCCTCCAGCATCTGCTGTTGTTTTTCAATTGGAAGACTCGCAGTTCTGTGCAGACCAAGATTCTGAATTGCTTTGCACCCACCATAATCTACTAGATAACTGGACACCACTACTAGACAACGCTTCAAAGCTACACCTCTGTCATCTTTTAAGAAATCTAGTGGCACCAAACCGGTGCCTTTAGAGGTAAACCAGAGAATAGCTAGAACTCCAAGTAAATATGGCAGAACTTAATCCTTTTGTACAGCTGATGAATTTTGTGCATGCTTACATGATGATCTTACACGGGATTTGGAAGTGCGTAATATACACATGTTCCTTTCCTCCTCCTTTCAGTCCTTGTTACCACCCCTCCTATTCCATCAGCTGTCAGCGTAATTTGTAGACTGTTTCACTAGTTAAGTACACTAACATAAATCACATACATTTCCATGTCTTTCATAGGAGGAAAATAGAACACAGATATTACTATACTGCAGAGATTGTAGGGGAGGGAAAAACCACAATAGTTTAATGATGGTGAACCAAAAAGCACAAATACTCCAGGATTCTTGACTTCTTCAATTCAAACTTGTAATTTCAGTGAGTTTTTGTTAAGGTTACAAATGAAATTCAGGCTCTAATATAGTTATATAACATATGAGCTGCTCTAACTCTTATGATAATATATGAATGACGGGATTCTATCACTGGCAGCTGTTCTACATGGGCCTTGTTATACATGAATGTGGCACTACATCCATGTCTAACAATTTGTCCTGCCAGTCAAAAATCATGTCAAATATTGATCTGACATCAGATTCATGTATAACAAGATTTTTGATTGACATCTGAGCAGCTACCCAGAACTAAACCAAAACCTCACTGCTTTTAAAAGCTAACACTGCCAGCCTGGCTTTTCTGTAGCATTTACACATACACACGGTGCCTCGTACCTTTAATTTTATATATAAAAAAAAACCTTCAAATCGATAACATTATGAAGATTGGATTTAGCTTCTTAATTAAATTTTAAAGATAAGAGCTGGTGTGGTTGTGTTAACAAATGCTGTAGAAAACCATGGTTGGCAGCTTCAATTTCGGTGGAGACATATGGGATATCAAAACAGCAGGAAGAAAGTGAAAAGGCCAAGGGGAATTAAGGTGATGTGTGTAGGAAAAACATGTTAGACATGAGGTTTCAGAGCCTGGATATTATCGTTAAAATTCCTCAAAAAAGAATACCATTGGGAGTTCTGAAGTTTATCAAAACTTGACTAGAATAAGAGTCTCATCATTTCTGCTTGCTTATCTCTTACAGTATTTATGCTATTCTTAAGAAGCTTTCTGGATTCTAGTGATTAGTAAGAGGAACAGAGGAAAGCAGTGTCAGCTTCACTAAGCTTATGGAAGGCCTGTGAAAAGGACGTTGTCGTGGCCATGAGACACAGAGAGAATAAGAAAGAACATAAACTAGAGTTAAGAAATTAGACATTCATCATTGAAACCGCCACAAAACCCAAATCATTCAAGATGTATCATCAGCAACAGAGAATTACTCAGGCAACGTAAGTCATTGAAAGAAACTGACGATATGGCTCAGAATTTTCTTGCAGAAATGCCTTCAACACCATGAGTATGCTTTTGTATTTGTCTTTAAAAATCACTGCAACTAATGCTGCCTCTTTTAGTAATTTCAGGGGAAAATAAACACACGCAGGAGAACCTGTGCCGTGGAACAGTCATACAGAAATTCCAGGTTGTTAAATAGATAAAAGACGAACAAATAGTTTTTCAGATCAATACTATAGACTAAAGTGCAAATGGAAATGGCTGATGTAGTCCGTTAAATTAAACTAATTATGATCAACAGTTTAAGACAAATGGGAATCTTATTACTCATGTCAATTGGCTATGGATCAAGCTCTAAGGGATCTCACCTACCTCCTACCTTGTCTTCCCTTCTTTATTCCAACTACTTTGAATTAATCTGATGACCCAAGGTGTCCTCTAGAAGGATACAAGGTGCCTGTTAAGGTAGCTTAAATGATCGCTTAAGTCAGGTTTATCACAGAATCATTGGAGTCAGAAGAGACCTCTGGAGATCGTCTAGTCCACCCCGCCCTGCTACAGGAGATTTGACTAGAGCAGGTTTCACAGGAATGGGTCCAGGTGGGTTCTCTGGGCAGCCAGTTCCAGTGTTCCATTACCCTCACAGTAAAGAAGTTTTTCCTCATATTTAGATGAAACTCCTGTGTTCTAGTTTGTGCCAGTTGCCCCTTGTCTTGTCACTGGGCATCACAGAAAAGAGTCTGGCTCCATCCTCCTCGTACCCACCCTCTAGATATTTGTAGACATTGATAAGCTCTCGTCTCAGTCTTCCCTTCTCCACGCTAAATAGTCCCAGCTCTCTCAACCTTTTCTCCCAAGACAGATGCTCCAGTCCCCTAATCACCTTTGTTGGTGGACTGTCTCCAGTAGTTTCCTGTCTCTCTTGAACTGAGGAGCCCAAACCTGAACACAATACTCCAGATGCAGCCTCACCAGGGCAGAATAGAGAGGGAGGAGAACCTCCGTTGACCTACCGGCCACATTCTTCTTACTGCGTCCCAGGATGCCATTGGCCTTCTTGGCAACAAGGGCACATTGCTGGCTCATGGTTAATTTATTGTCTACCTGTACTCCAAGATCCTTCTCCTCAGGGCTGCTTTTCAGCAGATCTACTCCTAATTTGTGTTGATCCATGGGATTGTTCCGCCCCAGGTGTAGGACTCTACATTTCCCCTTGTTGAACTTCATTAAGTTCCTCTCTGCCAAGCTCTCCAGACTGCCCAGGTCACACTGGATGACAACACAGCCTCTTGGTGTGTCAGCCAGTCTTCCCAGTTTTGTATCATCATCAAACTTGCTAACGATATGTTCTGTTTTCTTGTCTAGATAATTGATGAATACATTGAACAAGACTGGACTCAGTACTAACCCCTGGGGAACACCACTGATTGCAGGCATCCAAATCGGCCCTGCACTGTTGATCACAACACTCTGAGCTCTGTCACTCAGCCACCTCTCAATCCACCTTTACTGTCCATTCATCTAACCCACAGTTCATGAGTTTCACCATGAGATGTTAGGGGAGACAGTGTCAAAAACCTTGCTGAAGTCAAGGTAGATGACATCCACCACTCTCCCCTTATCTAACTATCTAGTTGAGATGTCATAGAAGACTATTGGATTGGTCAAGCCTGATTTCCCCTTGGTGAATCGATGTTGACCTCTCCCAATAACTCTTTTTCTCCCACATGTTTTGAGATGACAACCAGAACTAATTGTTCCATCACCTTGCCAGGGACAGAGGTGAGACTAACCAGTCTGTAGTTTCCTGGCTCATCCTTCTTACCCTTTTTGAAGACTGGAACAACACTGCCTTTCCTCCCATACTCAGGCACCTCTTCTGTTCTCCGTGACCTTTCAAAGATGATGGACAGTGGCATAATAATAACATCTACCAGCTCTTTCAGCACTTGTGGATGCATCTTGTCGAGACTGATGGATTTATGGATGTCTCCTTTGTGTTGTTCAAGTATTGCAAAGCATCCAGAACATATAAAGTGCAAAATCTATAGAGGCAGGTTTTAAACACATATAAACATGTATGCACCATTTCTCCTTTGCTTATCTTCAATTTATTTGGCACCCTAAACAACTTAAAAAAAAATTAAACTTACATGCATTTTATTTAGAAGGGCTCTATATCTGTTTTATGCTTCAATGAGCAGTTACACAAGGATGAGCTAGCTTGCTTCGTTAGCTCTGTATTTGCAACTGTATTTCCATATTATTGGGTTCCAATTACTGTTACTACTCAAATAAACAGCTAGATAGACAGACGGACTGGAGAAAAGAGATGTACACAAACATAGGCGAATAAAATTGTGTACATACATGTATTTCCCTTTCAAAATATCTGGTTCGGTGGTGGAATCTGAAGATGTTCAGAGTCAGAAGACTATAGAACTGTAGTTCTTGGAGCAGAATCCAGCTTAAACTACTGAAAACCAGCTTTCAGCTTTACTAATGAGATTTGATACTACTAATTTATGGAGCACTAGTACATTGGTTGGAATATGAGTTATATTTGTCTCCCTTAGCTCCACATGCCGCAGAATGGTGGAAAAGTAGGAAAAACTCTTTCTCAGTGTGAGGACTTTTGTGTCCTGTTTGTGTTTTATTCAGTGCAATCCATTATTAATTCCTAGAACCTTCAGAGGTCTTGAAACCAACACTTTCAACTTTCAGTCTGAGCTGTGGTATCTGTTAAGTGAGGCCTTTGAGATCTCTACATTTGAAACTACTCTCAAATCAGAGAATCTGATAAATCTCTCTAGCTTGTGTATATGTCTGTGAAAAGCCCTATTTTCAAAGAATTGCTTTTTTTTTTCCTCTGGATTGAGGTGGCTTCAGCAACACAGCTGATACTTCAGAGGTTTCCAACTACAGTCAGATGTGTCTGAGACTGAATTTAAGGTTGTAGTTTCAATAGAGAATAAAACTTTCAATTCCTGAAACTTTAAGATATTTTAATATTAATTTTAAATCACAACATGCTCTGTTATAGTGTTTGGAAAAGTGTACATTTTTAGTATAGATGTTGAGAGTGAAGAGTGTAATTAAAACACATAATAAGCTATTGCAAAAATCAGAAAATCAGAGTTCAAAAAAAAACTCCACAACACCATAGCCTGAGACACATTAATATGGACTGATTTATGTAAACCTCATATATTTCGAATAGAAAGAATCTTTATTGCACAAACCAAACAAGGGTTCTGGGATCTTTTTGTTACACCTGGCATCACCCTGATCTAGCAAGGACAGTAATTGCAGTATTGTGGTTCTGTGGCTTTTATGTTTTCCAAATCTTCGAATACAAACAAGTGTATTCCAGGAGGTTATCACAGTATGATTTTATTTGGAATTTCTTCCATACTATGGGGTTTTCTTTCATTTTCTTGGGTTATAACATCTGTCAGTTCTGTTTTATGGGTTTGTTTATCTACAGAAAATGGAAAAAGTAATGATTGTGCCAAGAGACCTCTTTTTCTACCAATATCTATGTATCATTTTATACGACCATGAAGAATGGCCATTTATGACTTGCTTACAATGAAGACAATGGGCTTGATGCTGATATCCATTACACCAATTTAAAACAAAAGAAACTACTGGATTTCACTAGTATAAAATTAAAGTAAGATTTGAGGGAAAGCTTTTCAAAATCAAAAAGAGTATAAAATAAAGTTTGTGCAAGTTCAAATACTGTTTATAATAAATAGTTTAGAATTAGTTTAAAATCTCTGTTTTCTCTCCTAAAAATCTTCTCATTGGCCATAAGGGGAATAACAGACTCTAGGTCTTTCAGTTGCTTTGAGAATACCAGATTTCTCATGCTTCACTATGTATCCAAGCTGTGTAGTTCTCTCACGACAGCTGCACATGCTGTCTCGAGTTATTAACTCCAGTAGGAAGCCTGAGGAGCTGCTGAGTAGCTTCCTTTCCAACAGGGTTTCTACATCAGCTTTGTTGAGCTCCTGCATGGGAAGTCGATGGTTTAGAAGAAGTCATCCTCTTAATAAGGAGTCTTTGAAAGCTTAATTCAGGTAGCAAAAAATGATTACTCTTCTCATCCTGATCTGGGCTGTGTTTGAGGAAGAGAAAGGAAATAAAATCAAGGAGAAGAAAAAAAAAAAAGTTGTCCTGTTTTTTGGCTCCGTTTATATTTATGGGGATTAATTCTCTGAAAAACAAAATTAAAAAGGCCTAACGAGAAGTAAGTTAGCTGAAGAGTAAACTATTGTGCAGTAGTTTGTCTCTGTGGCCCGGGATGAGTTCTATGTGAATTTTCTCTCTGTATTAGTATATCAGTATAATGGTGGCAGTACTGTTTTTATAGATCAAGTTGATAACTTCTGAGAATAAATAACTACTTTCGAGGTAATTAGATACTAAAGTGATGGGTGTTCCCATGAATTGATATATTTAAAATTCGCTAAGTGAGCTGTATACTTGGTCAGAAAGTTGTACAGTGGAAAACCTGTTTTTCAGGAACTGAAGCAGAATTTTTGAGTGATAAATGGTCTTATGAGACAATGATTAAGCTTTGTAGTGATAAATAAGGAAATGAAGAAATGTATAAGGTAGCTTAATTTCTTCATTACCTCTGAAATTTGCTATGCCTGTTGCCAACACACTCCATCTCTAACTTTCTAGTTATAGGTCACAGACCAAATGGCCATGAGATCATGTCTATAACTGGACAAGGTGTCAAAATTATAGATATTCCCAAGCATGAACATTTCCAATGGGGTGTATAGTTAACATACCCCCCAGTATATGAATCAGGTATTTTGCAAATACCTATTTTTCTTAGTGAAAGTTCCTCTTTTTTGTGTTCCAAAATGTCTTTTTGCTCTCCTTAATATACTATTGCTCATGCAATGTGCTTACTGGATGGAATTTGTATGCACAATTTGAAAATAACTTACCTTCTCAATCCTTTTTTTTTCTTTCTAACCTCAAAGAACTTCTAATATCTGAACTTCTGTGAAAATGCAGACAAAGTTGCTGGGTAATCATTTCTGACCACAATCTTCATCCAGATACAAATAATTTTCCCCAGAATGTTTGTGCTGTCATTAATGCTCTCAGTAATACAATTCTGAGAAGACAAAATGTTCTGAAATAAAGTATATGCAGGAAAATATCATGCAAGAATACCTATGTCTTAAAATAAGATGTGATAGCTTTTAAAAAACAGACTTTGAACAAATCTTTGAAGAAACTTGACCTGCATATTCCATGGAATTTTATTAGTCTTTTACTGTTAAACTGAAGACCATTGTAATTGGTAAAATTCTTGTCTCATGGAATTCAATGACTGATCCTTAATTGATTTCAGCAAGTTAAAAATCTCAAACTAAGGTATATTGAATTCAGAAACAGTTTTCTATGTACTTAGAGCTAGAATTTCTTAATATTTAAATTGACACTCATAATAAAGAATGGAAAGGAAAAGCATCTGCTCTATTTTGTTCTTCTCCAAAGCAGTGGAGAGAGATCCGGCTTTAATGACTTTTTCTTCTACTTTATGGATTGGTAAGTAGAAGAGAAATGAACTGACTCTATCTGTCTATTCAGCATTAATAAGACTTTTTTTACTACCTTGGTTTGGGACATGTGGAGGTTTAGAGAGCCAATGGAAATGACTTAAATTCAAAGATGAGAGACTGTGTAAGTCAGCAACTACTACAGATGTTGGCAAATCTATTTTTAGCTCTTGAAAAAGGAGGACTTATCTATGCGATCATCTCAAACTAATTTTATGCAGCCGTCTCTATATTGGTTGGTGGTTCCTTACCCTCTATATAAGAAAGTATATATAGGAGTGAAACAATAGAGCTGTGCTAGTGAAATCTGAGTAAGCATTTGGCAAAAATGATAACGGTTGGAAGAAATTAGGAATGTCCGATGTTAAGCAAACGCAACGAAATTTTTCATAGAATTTATGTATTTAAGCTCCAGTTATATATTATGCAATGTTCTGGGCAATCCTGTTAAGACTTTTAAAAGTCTTATGATTCAGTGCTGATATAAATGTTGTAGACATTAATATGTCAATCTGGAACTGTACAAAATGATATGATGTTACTTAATAAAATTGTATCAATTGTTATAACTTCCACTAATTCATGTAAGTTGTTTTTAAGAATAGTAGAGAAAGGTCAGAAACAGCAGAGGCAGAAAATGAGGCTAATTCTATGATATTTCTAAAGGAGTCAGTCCTTTAGAAAGTTTTGATGGTATACTTTAAGAATTATTACAAATCAATTATTCCTTTGCCAGGAAGAAAACAGTGTCTGTAACATGATTGCGATGTCAATACTAGTCATGAATTAGATTAGGAAGCAAATGTAAATTTCTACTACATGTGGAGCATTCATTCTGCAACTAATGAATATTCACTTGACTCTTGTAACCTAACCTAATTACCCATAAAGCCACGGATAGATTTCACTTGACCCCAAACTTTAAACTGTTAGCTGATCCTTTGCCTGTTAATGAAGTGATAATGCAATTATTTGTGTAGCAAAGCAGAAAAAGTTTGATCCCCAGTAATATGTCAGTGAGGTGCATAACATGGAAAAAACTCAACAGTTTTGGAGAAATTCCATTACATTTTTGTCTGCCTAAGGAGTCTTCTAAGCATTCTATGAAATAATACTTATTTTAGACTTTAGCAGTATCAACTGCAAGAGAAAGGAGGAAAATAAAATAGATAAAATGACCATGAGGAAAACA
This sequence comes from Baryphthengus martii, assembly GCA_013396935.1. Taxonomy (NCBI): domain Eukaryota; kingdom Metazoa; phylum Chordata; class Aves; order Coraciiformes; family Momotidae; genus Baryphthengus; species Baryphthengus martii. The sequence goes on from VWZK01019941.1 coordinate 63,299, forward strand.
GAAAAAAGTCCCTTCACTTAGGCTTAAGCCAAGTTATTACATGTTTACTTTCATTCCACACTTAAGACAAAATCTCTAATATCAGTGGATATGCGCCTACATAAGAAAGGAGTTAAAATTGATGAAAGGTCCCTTGATTTGATCTTCTATTTTAACAGTGAAGCAAAGGTCTAACATGTGAAACACCCAAATGCTGCCAGCTCTACCGAAGAGATAGACATCAAAAAATAGAATCTGTATCACAGGAAATATTAGGAAAGCTGGGAAATTGTGTCTGTACTTTCATATCACATTTATATTTTCTAGGGAGATTTTGCCATCTCACTTTAACAAATAGGATTTTTTTCTGTACAAGCAAAGACTGTTTATCTGGCCATGTTCCCAATGACGGTAGACAGTACCTGGAGATCAATAAAGTTGCTTCAGCTTAGTGTTCCTCATGTTTGTCTTGCAGATATACAAATATACACCTGTTGGTATTTTATTTCTTTGTGGACTTGATTAGAAGATGAACTTCTATTTTAGGTTGTAGTTTCATGTTTTTCAGTAGTAATGCTTGTGGAAATTGTTCTTAGCTCCTCCTTCAGTCTTCCTTGCTTGGTCTTTTTGAAGGGTTATTCTTCCACTAAGGTAATTTCTATGACCTGGCCCAACTCTCAGCCAGGCCAAACTCACTCCAGCTTGGCTGGGAAGAACGGTGGCTTCCATCAGGGGGACAAACAGCAGAGACTGGAACAGTCTGTAGACTCTTTTATGAGAAGATTATGTGACTCTCCTCCTGCTCTAACACCAAAATTTGAGAGATCCAGACTCACTGCATCTTACTCATGTCAATCATTCTGAGTAGACAAAAGTACTCTTCAGCTCTATTGTAAAAGTGATAAGTTCTGGCTTTAGCTTACCCTTATTATCCATATCCTGTAAGTCTTTACCATGTTTTTGTAAATCTTCCTTGTTTCTGTACTACTGACACTGGTAGGTAGTGCAAAGAGCACAAGGCACTTGAAATATGCCTGCAAATTCTTACCCCAGTGAACAAAACTGCTGCTTTGTAAGGGATGTAAGCATCAAGAGTGCTTTTCTGATAATTTTCACTAGAGAGAATTAAAATAGTAAAGCTTAGGCATGATAAAAAACAGGATGACACTGTCAATTTGTCTGTCATGTTTAGCAATGCTGGAGCAAGGGGCTGTTCTCTTGTTCCCTAGAGTAAAGCTAAGGATTGCTGTCTTTCCCACTTTTCAAATTAGGTAGAGAGAAGCTTCCAAAACAAGTGCTTATGTTTTCCCTTTTTGAATCGGGGTGGCTCACACACGCTGTGATCCTAGACATTATAGTGAAAACACAGTAAAGATCCCATGCAGTGTCAGAAAGCAGAAGCTAGTTAAATGCCTGAGTTTGTACCTCTTGAGCTTCACATGGATGACAACAGGAAGAGATAACAAAACAAAATTGTGAAAGCAATGACTATGTTCATCCATATTTGGGAGAGATGGATCTGTTCTATATCTCCCAGCAAATCGTTGATTGCTTAACAGTCCTGTATAAACCTTGCTTATAGACTAGGGTTAATAAGAACTGGCAGGAGATGACTTCATTACTAAATAAATTTATTGTCAGTTCTACTCAGTTTAAGACCTCTCCCACAGGTGAAAAAAGGTGCTTAATTTTGACAGGGTCATATTGGAAAACACAAAAAAACAAATACATTTCCTTAAATCAGTAAATTTCACTTATACTACATCTATCGCTTTAAAAAACCCCGTAGATTTAGATTCTAAGAATAATGTTTTAAGGATCTCTGGTTGTTGACAAGAATATTTTAAGAAATAATGTTGCTAAAGATTATGGGTCAAATTCAGCTTTGCTGTAGGTGGGCAAAACTTCCAATGTCTTCAGGGAAAATTGTGCTAATGTAAAAATAAGTGTTGTCATATATATCACTTTCCTTTTAAGCAGAATAACTGGAAAATTATTTTAAAAGTATGAAAGTTTTCAGATTAGCTACCACTGATGTTAAAGAGATGCATGTAGTAAATTTATAGAGAGATGCTTTTGTATTTAATGTGTTAGGGGTTTCAAGAAAGACACTCTGACCTGCGGCTAAAAGAGTTGTGAATCCTTCTGTTTGTAGATGACAAGATGCCTCCTGAAATTACTCCTTTTGTAGTGTCTTCACAAAGTGACACTGTTCTTTCTACAGGCAAGAGAGAAAGAAAGAAAAACCAAAAAAAACAAGCAAAAAGTCCCCAAGTAATATTTCAAGGCCAAAGAATTCACCTTTTTCCTGACGTAGCAAAATCCACTCTGCTTAGTCTATGTAGATTTATGAACTTAAACACAGAATTTGTAGAGAAGAATGTTGAGAGTGCTTCTCTTTTATTATCCAGAAGAAATTAAGGCTCCAAATAGAGGAGAAAAGATACTTTTTTGACTGATTGAGGTTGTCAACAGACTGTTTGATATTCAATTTGGAGCACATAACCTATCAAAGATGACAGAGGGCTCTCTCTACAGATTGCCTCACAAACCGTATGTATGAATAAATCCCACTGGTTACCTCTGGAATATATCGTATGGGAGAAGAAACAGAAAAATTCTTCTATTTCACCATCTTCCATTTCACCAGAGTTCTTTAGGGTTACCCTAATAAAACCCACAACACGATGAGTTATGAATTAAGATAGAAATTAACTGATAGAACCTGTTCTCATGCTTCAGTAACTCCCTAGGATGACTGACCTCTGTCTGGATGGGACATTATAACAACTAAGAGAAATGATGCATCTGGGAATAACAATTATTTAGATTGGCTCTTTTCCATTTTTATACAAGTCTACTTAAAATTATTATTTCAGGATTAGGGAGCATGCGGATAAGTCAGCATAGTGCATGGCCAGTGTGTATGGGTAGGGAGTACTGAAAACAGAATATATTGTGCCATTTTGTACCCTTTTGTACATTTGAAAAGCATTAGAATTACTAATGCCTGCAATTTCATTCCTTTTATGAAATTTAACATAACCTCAATGTGTCACATCAAAATAGTAGATAAATTGTAAAATTAGGAGATAATTTCATGTTATCTCCAAAAAAAAGCTGTCTGGGTGGAGTATGAAAACTTTGTTACATTAGTTGGCCTTTTATGCTGTGAATTAGGAGATGGAACTAAGTGGATATGCCTAACCTAATATTCCATCACTATCTTATTATCATGGAAATTTTCCCCAAAATATCGTAAATATCATGTCACATGTAAGTCACACATAGATCTAAGATTTTATTTAAAAAAATAAAAAGGAAAGAAAATGTTGCAGAAAATATTATGGTTTGCTGATTTTCTTTTTCTTTTTTCTTTTTTTTTTCTGTTGTTGCAAGTGGATACAATTTGACTGAGATATCAAATGCAGANGAATATAAAGATGAAAGTTTTAATCTCAGGTTGTATTCATATTTTGGTTTTATGTAAAGACATGGTATTGTGGCTTAAGTCCACCCACTCCCTCCTCCTCAGGGGAATACTCCTCACAGTTGTCCTCTGCAGCAACTCAGTGTCCTTCCCATGGGTAACAGTCCTTCATGAACTTCTCCAATGAGTGTGGGTCTTTTCCACAAGTATAATCCTCCTAGCAATGAACTGCTCCAAGTGCAAGCTTCCCTCGGAGTCACAACCTTCTTTGTGATCAGTCCGCTGTTTCAGTGTGAGGTCCTTTCTGCACTGTAGAAGGGATTCTTCTATGCCTTTGATCTCCAAGGGCTGTAGGGGCTCAGCCTGTCATCTCACCACAGGCCAAAGGGGAATGGCTGCTCCTGCACACTTTCCCCACTCCTTCATCACCGACCTTGTGTATCTGAAGGATTGACTCTCTCAAGTCCCACTCCTCTTCCAAACAAAAGAACTCCTAATATAGAACAATCCAACAAACAGATTTTTCCCCTCTTCAATGTGTTACCCCAGAGGTACTGTTTGGCTTGGCCTTGGTCAGAGTTGGGTTCAACTTGAGCAAGGGGAGCTTCTCAAACCTTTTTACAGGAGCCACACCACCCTCACTTGCTACTAAAATCCCCCCAGACACAAACTCAGCACACATAGAAACAGTACTTTGTTCCCAATAGAATTTCGATTACTCCATCGCATGCACTTATCATCCAGACTACAATTCTCAAAATGCATTCTGGAAAGTTCTCTGACTAAATCACCCAGTGCTTTAAGGGAACTTAACTGTGGTGCGCTACTAACTAGTAAGGTGGGGCAGTAAAGGAACAAGAAACACAAGGTGCCACTGCGTTTTACGTAGATGAAACTTTATTTTGGGTCGAGTGAACAACGAGGTTCATTTACCCGAAATATCCAAAGCACCAGATGCATTGTTTCTTTTCCCTTTATCTTTCAACATTTTTCATCCTAAATCTCTTGCTCTGCCAAAAAGTCAGTTTTGAACAGTTTTCTTGGGTTTTCATCTCTTCTAATTATGAAGAATTCTTGCCATCCTATTAAATATTTGGCAGAAGTTATTGGATTGAACGACTTGTTGCCTTTTTTTATTTTTTTTTTTTGTTACAGCCACTGCTACAAGTAAAGCATACATTCTATCTTTTAAGTTCAAATCAAGACAGAGATTTTACAGTGAAGAAACTCTAGATCAGTTTCTTTTTTTTCTTACAAGGGTATGAACTATGTTATTTCACCTTTCAAATATATTATAAGCAGATTTTTTTTTCTTGATAAAAAAATACCTATAAAAAGGTTACATATAGAAGTGAGTTCTGTAGGTAGAGGGCTGCCATCCAGAAAGACCTTGACAGATTTGAGGAGTGAGCCTATGTAAATATCCTGAAGTTCAACAAGACCAAGGACAACGTCCTGCATCTGAATCAGTCTGATCACCAGTATCAGTACAGGCAGTGGGATGAACAGACTAAGAACCGCCCTGCAGAGAAAGACCTGGAGATGCTGACAGATGTAAAATACGTTGTGAGTTGGCAGTGTGCACTTGCAGCCCAGAAAACAAACAATATCCTGGGCTGCATAAAAAGAGGCACCGTTAGCAGGTTGAAAGAGGTGATTTAGGAAAGATGGGGAGACACTCTTTACCAGAAAGTGTATTGATGGGTTGAGGGGTAATGGTTTCAAATTGAAAGAGAGTAGATTTAGGTTAGATATAAGGAAGAAATTCTTTATGGTGGGGGTGGTAAGACATTGGAACAGGTTGCCTGGAGAACTTGTGGATGTCCCCTCCATGGAAGTGTTTAAGGCCAGATTATATAGGGTTTTGAGTAACCTGATCTAGTGGAAGATGTTCCTGTCCATGGCAGGGGAGTTGGAACTAGATGATCTCTAAGGTTCCTTCCAACCTAAACCATTCTATCATTCTTCCCCTCTACTCTGCTCTTGTGAGACCTTACCTGGAGTACTTGTTCACTTCCATGCAGTGGACAATGCGGGAGGTTAATCGTTATGATCCCTTGAAAGACGCTATCCCAGCACGGCAGGGCTGCAGAATCAGTAGTGTCATGACAATGACTTGGAGAAATAATACAAAACAATGTGTTGGTTTTCCCTAATAACAATCCATAAACAGTGCAGATAAAGGTGTTTTGATGTAGGCACTATTTTCTTACCAATCACTTTAAGGCACAACTAGGTATCAAGGAGAAAAAGGAAATGTGAGTAGCATGAGGTAAATATAAGGAGTGAGAGTAAGATAGAAAGTAAGACATCACCACCCTTGGATCCAGAGACATCTCACGGGATCAATCCAAATCTTGAGTTCTCCAGTGATGGATGCACACAGATCCCTTTATACACTTAGGACATGGGTGGCAACCCCAATTTACATAGGAAGCACGGAGAGACAGTGCTAATTTACATGAGCTCCTTTTGTTATGGTGTCCCCTATAGACCTCCTCTTGGCACCGTTAATAGCGGCCAGCAGAAGAAATTAGTTTGGGGAAAAGACACTTTCCCACCTACACAGAATTTATCTCTTCCTATCATTAACTTATCTGCAAGGAGCCAGGGAAGGATGACAGAGCCATTGAGGGCCACTAACACCTCCTTCCAGGCAGGCCTTGCTCATTCTCTGTTCAGATCTTATTACCACACAAGGTTTGAGACATTAATAGTTGGGCTCTTACAGTACTGCATCCTGCTCTGGGGTCCCCAGCACAAGCAAGACATGGATCTATTACACCAGGTGTATATGAGGGCCACAAAAATTATCAGAGGGATGGAACACCTCTCCTACAAAGAAAAACTCAAGAGAGCTGAGGTTGTTCATCCTAGAGAAGAGATGATTCTGGGGAGAACCTCTCTTGACTTGCTGGCCACACTCTTCTTAATGCACCTCAGGTTACCATTGCCTTCTCAGCTACAAGGGCACACTGCTGGCTCATGGTTACCTTGTTGTCCACCAGGACTTCCAGGTTCTCTGCAGAGCTGCTTTCAAGCAGGTCAACCTCTAACATGTGCTGGTGTAAGGGATTATTCCTCCCTAGGTACAAGACAGAATAAGTCTTATGAGATGCAGCTGAAGGAGCTGGGGGTGCTTAGTCTGAAGAAAAGGTGGTTGAGAGGAGACCTTATCACTCTCTACAGCTAGCTGAAAGGAGGTTGTAGAGAGGTAGGTGTTGGTCTCTCCTCACAAGTCACAACTCATAGGACAACAGGAAATGGCATCAAATTGCACCAGGTAGGTTTAGGTTGGACATCAGGAGAAAATTCTGTAACAAAAGAGTTAGAGACTGGAACAGACTGCCCAGGGCAGTGATTGAATCACCATCCCCAGACGTATTTAAAAGCTGTCTAGATATGGTGCTTAAGGATATGGTGTGGTAGTGGTCCTGGTAAAGTTAGATAATCGTTGAACTTGATGATCTTAAAGGTCTTTTCCAACCACAGTGATTCTGTGATTCTGTGACTCTGTGATTCTGTGACTTTGCACTTGCCTTCTTGAATTTCATTAGGTTCTCCTCCACCCAACTCTCCAACCTGTCCAGGTCTTGCTGAATGACAGCACAGCCTACTGGTGTGTCAGCCATCCTCCCCAATTTCCCATCATCAACAAACTGGCTGAGAATACACCTTATCTCTTCTTCCAGGTCATTGATGAATATGTCGAACAAGGCTGGATTTGGTACTGACCCTGAGAAATACTACAGGCTACAGGCCTCTAATTAGATTCTGCACCACTAATTACCCTTTTCTTTCCAGAGTTTCTTTTGAGGTAGCAAAGCAGTTTTATTCTGTTAATCTAATATTCTTCTGTCTGAAGTAACAAGTGTCACCTGTACCTGTAGCACTTTCCTTAAGAGTAGTTCTTTCTCCATTTTATCTGTACATTTTATTTATTTATTTACTTCTGCAGCCTTCCACATCTTTTACCTAGTAATCTAAAAATAGGTCTGCCCTCCTCATGTGTTTCTAACCACTATCCTACCTTTGTTTAGCTTCCTTCTTAAAAATTGTGTTACCTGAAACCCTGTTACCTAATATCTGACTTTTATTTTATCATCAGACATTTGGAAAAAAGAAAAAAAAAAGTACATCTCATTTCTTTAGTTACCAGTCAAAGTATTTAGTCGCTCCTGCTTCACATTTGCCACCTCTCCAATCAGCAGCCAATAGCTGTTCTCATCTCTCTAATCACTGCTCACGACTATATCTCGACTGATACTAATTTCAACACAGTTCTAGTGATAGTAAAGAAATTGCTATCCTTCATCTAGCTGGCAACATTCCTCTTGTTCGTTTCTTCTTTCTTACCAGACTTTTGTTGATCTTTTAAGAATGTGCATAACTACATGCTTTAGACCCAGTTCAACAGACATCTAAGTGTGTTTTCTCATGTACATAAATAAATACATAAATAAACAAAAAGAACTAAAATATCATATTTTGTACTCTTTTGTTTTCTTTTCTTTTTTTTCCCACGAGACATTTATCTACAGAATTGCCCTTAGTAAATTTCATAATTTGCTTACTTTATCCATCAGTATTATTCCTCTTACCTCAACTTGGATGTAATCCACAAAAGAGAGAATTCTGATCCTTAGGATCTAATCCTATTTCTTAAGACTTATGCTACTTGGTAGCATAGATGTTTTCAGTTTGGATTCTGATCTGTTTCAAAGACTGAGTCTAGGTTTAGTATTTATGACACCCCCATCCTACCGTACTCCTCATAAAAGACTGGGAAGTTGCATAAATTATTCCTCAATAGGTAGAGAGCAACTGCATTTAGGAAAGTGCATTTACCTGTAGGAAAGTGAGAAGTCAGATTCCAGATTGCAGGAAGCCTTTTACCTTCTGATGCATTCAGGAGCTTAAAATAGTCCTTCCTAAGAAAAAGAAAAACCAAACCAAAACAACAAAAAATCAAACCACAAAAAAAACCACAAACCGACCACAAAAAGAAATAATAAAACAACTAAGCCAACATACTGAATAGATTTTTTTTCATTTACATAACTCTTCAGAATTCAAATGTTTGGTGTCTTCTGTCAAGCACATCCATTGAATTATCTGATTTTAAGATGATCTGACTGATCAGGAATAGAGGCATCTTCTGGCTGGATTGTCTAATCATCCAGATATTTTCACATAATGAGAATAAGTGTTTAGATGACTCAACCAGGCTTGGCAATGATTATTTTCTGTTGAGGCTGATGCAGGGAATAATTTAGATTTTATTGAGCCACAGAAGAAGAATACACTAGATAAAAAATAAAGACTCGATAAATTTCCTCTTTAAATTCTCTTCCTGGGCACATAGTAGTAATCAGAGCTCAGAGTTAAATTCATGTCTTCTCACACAGGACCTGGAGAGAGTTAAGAAACTCAGACTTGAATCTGGGGAACCTCTGGGCCACCCGAGGAAATACCTTGATGTAAGCATGGGAATCATTAGTGACAGGTGCATACCTAACAGCCTGACCACCTCTGAAGTCTTCTGCCTGACTAAAAGCTCATTGGAAGATGCCTCCAGCCACTTACGATCCCTGACAGCACTCTGTTTAAAAGGTAAGTTACTTACCTGCACCTCCTCTTTCAAAGAATGAAACAAGACTAGTGATTAGGTTGTGATTAGAGTGCCACAATTGCCCAGTTTGGTAGGATTGTATAAGACATTTACAAACTGGGAAATCTCTAGGTTCAGAAGGGTTTTCTTTTGAACCTGAAAGGACCCGACTCACATCTCTTCACCTTCCCTTCAGGCTTTTATATAGAGTGAGTTTAACAAGATCCCCTCCCTGACATGTTAAATTGGTTTCAAGATCCATAGAAGCAGGAATAGAAATGTATGAAGAGTGGTCCTATCCTGTAGGCTGTCATGTTTAGAGTTCTTGTGTAGCAGGTTAAAAAGTTTGCCAGTTGTACCATGTAAATGTATATAGAGAGGCTAAGTAAGTCCTACGATTTCCAGTGAACAAAATACTGTTAGTCTAGTCATAGACTAGTTATATTTCACCTAGGTATTGTCATGGTGCTGAGAAAATTATGGAAAAATTGTATATTTTTATACTACTTGGAAAAAGAGTGATTATTCTGGTGGTACTTTCTTTACAGTTAATGGCTGCTTTGCGTGGAGACATTGAATGGGGAATATCTGGGAGTGAGATCCGGCTGATTACATGCAGAAATGTGCAAGATACAATGAATCACCCAGGAGAAATGAGCACTTCTAAGGAACTGTTAAAGCACTATCCTGAGGCAGATGTCTAAAACAGGTCTGTTGTATTACACCCTGAACTATCATTTCTCTCTCATTGACTATAAAACGAAACAATGTAAATACCTACACTGTAGCATACCTAAAATAATACGAGAATCCAGGTCATCATATTTATTCAAACAGTTACTAATTTCTTATCTATCATGTCACTGTGAAATTAAGATTTTTTTTTTTTTTTTTGGTTTAGTNNTTTTTTTTTTTTTTTGGTTTAGTATCTATAATTACCACATGCTATTCATGTTATGTGTTTGATCGTTGGAAATTCCTGTCTGTTTCTTGAGGGTATGAAATGCACTTTTATAACTAAAAAAAAAATACCCAGTAGAAAATCATGTGTGTAAAAATTCACAAAATCATTGGGATTTGCAAAGACATTTACTTGGCATTATGATGGAAAATAGTAGTAGAGAAGACTCTACAGCTCTGGTCATGCCTGTGAGATCGTAACTCTTAAGGTTACAAGTGCAGGGTCTACTGCTGCTTATCTAAGGGTGCTGCTGCTTGTACACCAGACTCACAAGAAAGACTCAGCAGAGTCCCTAACACAAAGACCATGGCTTATTTAGCCTAGTGTCACCCATATAATATAGTCCCAGTGAACATTTGTCTACCCATTCTTTTCACCTTTCCATTAACTATTCCACTGTATCACTTCATAGATCAGATGTTGGAACACATACAATATTTTATAAAATATACCTTTATCCCCTTGTAATAAATTGAACTGATATCATCAGCTCTGTACTTTGTAAAACACGGTAACTTTGGAAATAAAAGTACATCTTCAAAACTGTCCAGTACAATTACCTTTGCACAATAGTCTTTTCAGGGAAGTACAGTAATTACCAAACAGATATACATGCTTATCATTCTAATTCAGTTGCTTTTCAACAACAGCAACAGTGACTATTTCTGTCACTGATTTCTAGGTTTTTGACTTTATTTTAAATCCAATAAAAGTCACAAGTCTTCTCTAGTGACAGGTGTTTTTGGCTTCAGGACAGATGATAACCAGAAATTATAACAGAAGTTTTAGAAAATTTTACAGAATAACTAATGGGGTTGACTGGATCATTGGTTAAATAGTGAGATACACTTTCTACTTCTAAAATAGCAGAAAATGTCTAGCCCATATTAATATTACAAAAATCACCTGCAGCAAGCTAGGTTTTTTCCTGACAAGAATAGATAACCCTCTTCCATTTCGAATCGTCATTTTAATGTTGTGTACTTACCCCAGGAGTAACTTAAATAAAGCTACCATATAAATGCACATGTGTTTAGATAAAACACCATTCTAAAAATTCACATTTACAGCAACTATCATGGCTGTAGCAAAAAAATAATTCGGATCTATAGTACTGCAATAGCACAATTTAGTTATGAAATAGAAAGTGAAGGCAAACATACGTATGTATGCATATACAACAAGTGTAGCAATATAATACAATATATGAATATGTACTGCAATGGCTTCTGTACAATATCACTTCACACTTGTGAATGTCAAAACTGTTGAGAATTACAGACTTTAATGAATGTCACTTCTATTGAACCCTTGATAGAAAGCAGAAGAATTTATTTTTTTTATTTTTTTTTAGCTTCTAGTATCTCCAGGTGCATTTTGTGAAATGAGTAATAATTTGGAATAGCTACATATGTTGACTTAAACCCACTACATCTTCCAACATTTTTTTACTTCTGCCATAGCTCGAAGGTCATGAGTCAACTAAACTGTAAGATAGACCTCTACACTCTTACAAATAGTTCCAGCAATTCTGCTTCTTATTGCGTAGGAGAAAGTTTTTGCTATCTCAGGACAGGGGAATGGATTTACACATTCTACATCAAGTTGAATCATATCCTAAAATCTGTGAAGTGAAAGTGCAATACTCAAAAGGGTTTAGCCCCTTTTTACTGTGGAAAATATATCCCTGGGTGAATCAGGCAAACATTTATCATAAATATAAATATCTATCTTTAGATGCAGAGCCAGAATATTTCTCAGTATCACAAACTTCCTGCCTATCAGTATGCTGCTGTCACAGAGTTTACTTCTTGAATTTGCTTCTCTTTATATATTCATTGATTTAGTCTGCAATGCTTCTCTTCTGAAAACACAAGATAAATACCTTTGATCAAGGGTTTATTTAAACAAAGCAAGCAACTTTCTCCACTGAAAACCTTAACATATCCTTAACATAGAAATTAGAAAATAAAGAGTATATTTTTTCCACATTACACAAAAGTTTAAGCAAGTATAAAAATAACATGTCTTGCAAGTGAGGGTGCAGTGTTTCCTTTGCAGAGTGTGCTAATTGAACGGTGCAGTAGACTAAAGAAAACATCATTAATTATAGCAGTGATTAAAAAGTTGTGTGGAATTATCTGTCAGGTGATGACATCAGTTTATATTCAAAAGTAATGGATAGATACTTTTGTTTTATTTTAAGGAAACACTGGAAAGAATCTCATATTTTAATTCAGTACTTCAGGGATGAAGATCAGGACAGAGTGGCTAAACTTGAAGCCAATGCGCTAATGAAGTGCTCCAAGTATAGGTTTTGCGCGGGCTTGTGCAGGTCATCAGTACAAAAGGAGAATTTGAACGCACATGCTATTTATCTGGAGAGTCACATTCTAGAAACACCACTAACTGACGTAGCTAGTTGCTGCTATGGGAAACATTTTGTTTCTGTGATGCCATCAGACAGCTACAATTCCAAAAGCATTTGAGCATCACATAATCCATGTTCATTTATTGTTACTTGTTGCTTATTAAACAACCAATTGCCAAAAAGTGTGATGGTTTGTCATTCAAAACACATTTCTGAAGATACTTGCAGGACATATTGCCTATATTTCATCGTATTGCCATTACTTTGAAAAATGTGGTTCTGTGTTTTCCAGACATTTTAGTAGACTTTTATAGGTAATTTCTTCTCTAGTACGGACAGGTCTGCTGCTTTTATTACCAGTTACAATTTACAGGAACAGATCTGTAATATTTTTCTACTTCAAATCACATCATGTCCTGATTACATCCTTCTGCCCCCAAGAATGTTGTTTCTATAACCCAATGGGAGATGTGATACAAAAATCTGTGGAGTTATATGCAGTTTGGTTCTTCTTGTTATGATTTACAGTATCATCTTTATTATAATGGTATCTTGGCTTCTTGGTCAAGGAGCACAATTTTCTTCATTGACTTCATATCCCTCATTCAAATTTGTTTCTGTTCTGTCTTCCTGCTGGTTGTTTGCATGTGATTCAGCTGGTATGAAAATTCTACTGGATTTGTTTAATACAATAACCTAGTTTTAGAGAGACCTCATTCAAGGGTTCTATAGAGCTTTAGTCGGCTTTGAGTTTTCTATTATGATATACCCACACAAGAAAAATCCTTGTATTAAAAGAATCAATAAATCAGCAAAACATTTGAGAAACAAGGCAAGCGAGTGCGTTGGTAAAAGCTCAAGTATTTGAAAAAGTATTCTTTTCTTAGTCCCAGGTGTTTAAAATGAGTGACTAGCATACAGATGCTCACTTCCAAATAGTATTTCAGGCAGTTGTTGATTATTAATTGCTTAATTTTTAACCACTGTCATTTCAGATCTTGAATTGGCCATGAATGATTTACCGTAAGCCATGCTGGCTTTCAACATTAGTGTTCTGCAAACAATCAATCTTGTGATCAGGATTATGCTACTTAGGAGTTAGAAGGCATTCAGGGCCTTTGTATACATAGTACTTGAAATACATATGGACGTATGTAAGCAGACATACTGTGCTGAGTAATATTAAGAGGATTTTCATTATATTGTGTATGGATTTGAGGCATTATTCTTCACAAATGACAAGCTATTCTAGCTCTCTGTGGTAGGCTCAATTTCTGTCTTCAAGCAGAAGATGATGTTTGCTGTGTTCTACACACAGTTCAGTGTCCTGACCTTGCAAATAATTATGTATGTATGTAGAGAGCTTTACTAAGAGAATGACTCACATAAAGTTACTCACATGTTAAGTGTTTGTAGGAATAATTTATAAGAGAGTCTAAGGCAGTTTAAAAATCTTCTTTCAATAATGAAAACAAAACTAAAACCAACTATAAACTGGCTTTTGCAGTGTTGATTCAACTGCCTGAAAACTGCTTATGGGAAAGACTGCTTCTTACAGCTTGACATGCACTATCTGCTCTACTGAGACAGCTAGTGTTATTTTCCTTCTTTGTGCTAGCTGACAAATCTAGCCACTTCTGGTTCTTTTTCTATTATGTGGTATTAGCTATATTTCTATACATTTTTCACAAATACCAAAACTGATCTTGTATGCCTTTGTATCATTTACACCATATTAGAAAAAAAGCATTCACTGGAGGCAGGAGGAGATGTTCTATTGTAACTTTGAAATACATTTACTTTTTTCCTCCATTTTTTCATTCATTCTTTCTTTTTTTTTTTTTTTTTTAATTTAAAATTCAGATTGAAAGTCTTTTCAACTAAAAATATAACCTTTTGAAATCATTCTTTATTCTCAAGCAAAGTAGAAAAGTGTGAACATGATAAAAGCTATCCAAAATGAAAGATAAATATGCACTCAGCTTGAAGTTACAGGGCAGAATGTCTCTTTTGCGTAGAGAACATAGTTTCTTCATGCACTGTATATTTGATATGCATAACCATGATGATGTTTACCTTTCATATATAGTCTTGTCTTCTTTCTCTTTTTGCTTTGTTTTTTTGTTTTTGTAGAAATGAATTAACATCTAGGTAGAGTATTCATATTTTTTAAATGATGAGTCTTTCTCGAAATATTTCACTGAAATAATAGACTTGAAAAAAACTAATTGGTCATCATAGTAAATCATAGTAAATGTGTACCAAAATATATCAATAATATGAGAGATGAGCAGATTGACTATACGCATTTATACAGCTTAAGAATATTTATCTTACTATGTGTGTCTTGTATGAGGCTTTGTAGTGGTTCTGCTTTAACCTTTCATTTGAGAATGTCTCATTATTTTACATGATATTCCTCATTGTACTATACAAAACTGGACAGATCTTAAGCTTCAAGAAAGCATATAGGATTGAAGGAAGGCCTTTAAAAATTCTGAGTTTACTCAGGGACCTATTTAATTTCAAGGATATTTCTGATGATGTCTTTTGCACCCTACTTAGAGAACTGAGCTGGGGTAAAAAAAAAAAAAAAGCATTGAAGATACACCTTTTCAACCATCAAAGATACCTTTCACCAAATTATTTCTTAGGAAAAGAGTTCGTCTTTTGAAATGAGACGTGGATGCAGTCCTCCTGGACTATCTAAAGGAATTTTTGTCAGTGCTTGTCTTGTCTGGTCTTTCAAAACTTATCTGGTCTCTGTCTAGCTCTTTTGAAGATCAAAGTACCCCTTAACTGTCAGATGCTGGTATCTATGAGAAAGATATACTCAATCTGTAGCCTTCTTATCTCTTGGTGTGTGCCCATGTTCCATCTCTTTTCACAGACCTTAGCTTAGCTACGAAGCGTGGGTCTCAAACAAGGGAAGGTATCTGAAACAATATTTTAAACAGAAGAGTTTCGTTGGACTGTGAGTACTAGTTAATTCTAGTTATCGACATCTACGTTAATTAACTAAACAATGCCAGGATGTAGGCTGAGCATTACTTGCCTCATTGAGAGTTAAGCAGTTAAATCTGGGATCCTTCAGTGTATAAATTGTCACTGTTTAGCCTGTTATAGATTGTGATTACATTAACATCTAGTTTTAAATAGCTTTTTTCAGGTCTTCTTTAAGACATGTTCTCCTCGTTCCACTGTTTCTAGATGAACTTAATGATAGCAGCCCAGTAGTTAACATATAATGTAGTATAATGCAAAATTAAAAATCTGTATTACCTAGATGCTAATTATAACTAAATAGGAATGTGTAATTTAATCTTAGAGATGTCCTGATTGCAATTCTGGGACAATGCAGGAGTGAGGATGGTGTTTTCTGTGAGAAAAAACAATGACTGCTGTCAGATGACAGTAAGTATTCTGGTTTTGCCATATCCTGGGGCTCAGTTGTTTCAACTGACTCCAGCTGTTAACCACAGCATGTGGATCATCATGTTCTGGTTTCAAAAGATTCTTATTTTGACTTCTGGATGCTTTTCTGCCTCAGGTGTCCTTTTTTGTAGTATTCTGGATTCTCAATCATGTCTGCATGTCTCAGAGGACTGTCTGCAGTCCATGCGTTTGTCTGGTCTATGTAACTGTCAGACAATTCTAACTGCTGGTCAAGAGTTAAATCTGAGTCTTACATTAATTTCTCCTTTAGGCTACTCTGTTCAATATTCCAATCATAACCTGATATTATCAAAGAGTCAGTTTGTCCCTGAATTGCTACATTATCTCTTCACACATGAACACTCCTATGTTTTCATTTTTTGTGCTCTCTGCTTAGAAATGCATTGTTGATGTGTTTCATTTTGATGTGATGAGCAACACTTCCCAAAATTCTGTATTATATTGCTGCAGTTAGCCTCCTCAGCCTGAGACTCATCTACCTGAATTAACTGCAAAATACTGCAACCATTAAGTGCTTCAAGACCAGCTGTTACCAGCAAGTTTCCTCTGTCTTCTTTTTTGAGTGTAACCATAGCTTGCAGACACAAAATGAATCATTACTTTTTAGACCTTTGTGGTGTCCTCTCTCTTTCCAGGAATGTCAGTTACAACTCAGCTTTTAACTGCTCCATCAGAGACCAAGTGGTCTTACAGAAATCTGTTGCAAATTGATCTTCTTATCACTAGAGCTTTCAGGGTCCTGGCCCCTAACAATCTAGACCTGAAACTTTGTGAAACTGCAGTGTAGCTTCCTTTTGTTTGCAACCTCAAATTTCTTTTGTATGAAATACGGACGGGAGAGGTGGATGTGCTAGGATGCTTCAATGACTCCCAGCACAATGCATTCTCAGAGCATTAGTCTTGGACATTGTCAATACCTGAGGTCTTGATTGTGAGTCTCTTTAAAACATAGCAACTGGCACTTTCTAGTGGTTCTTATTATCTCATGACTTCAAACATTAGAAATACTGTATTAAAATTCAAGCATGACACTTCCTATATAATATCATACCTGTGGTAAACCTAGAACTGCTATACTCCCCTCAGCTCCCTGTATTCTGTACTATTTTCTCCTTTTCACATGGGATGTACATTTCATAGGATTTTTTTTCCTCTGGAGTTCCTTTCCTGAATGATTCATTTGGGCAGGATTGAGCTGCTGCAACCCTTCAGCAAACATTTAATGTTTGGCAGTGGTTTACTTTGTTCTTTTTTCCCCATGAGGTAAATACCTGTTCCATTTAAGTTCCTCCTTTTTTAGAATAATGACAAATTCCTGTATCTTTCATCTGCTAATTTTAAAATTCTCCTTTAAATAACTTTATTCTTTCTCTGGACATGAATCTTGCCTAGTATGAAGCATAAGATTATTTGACCCAAGTCTTATTTTTCTCCATTCTCAAATCATTCCACGCTGTCAGTGATCTACAGATGGAAGAGGTCATCCTTTCAAGTTTGAGTGTGTATTCTGTGTGTTATGAAGTTGTGTTTCACACAATAAAGTTCTTTTTCCCCACTCTTTTTCACATTACCCAAGTAATTAAACCTATCCATTACTCTAAATTTCAACAACATCAAGAGTTCTTCTGGTAATGGCTTGTACTTGTCAAAGTCTGCTTTAAGTGTTAGAAAGACATTGCTGTTTCAGGTTAGATGGTCTTGTGAAAGTTTTACTCCCTGAATTTGTTTGGAATCTGAAAGTTTCAGAAGTTTTGGATCGTAGGTTTTTAGGTGGAGAAAGTTATAACTATTCCTTCTGGAAAAACTGGGCTAGGGAGCAGGGTAAAAACTGATAAATTTCCTGCTCCGATTTCATATTAATATCCACAATGCCACTAGCTTCTGCTGACACGGTCATGCTGTTCATCGGTAATTCAATAAAAATAAAACAAAAAAACCACACCTGAAAACAGACTTCTGTTTTCATTAGGAATAACTTCTGGTGAAATTAAAAAACAAATCCATAGAGTAAAACGTTTAATGTCTTAAAGTATTTTCTTCTGGGAAGGGACAAATAACTGAATATATGCTGTCTATGTTTTGCATGCATCTTATTGTCACTGTCCCATTGTAGCATAAGGTTATATCCTCTGATTGTTGCTATGAAGGAAATCCTATCAATTAACCAGTCTAGGAGAATACTTACTGAACTGGGCTGTGGAGGTAAAGAGATATGGGAAAATGTCTCATCTATGCATATGGATTAGTGTTACCATCTTTAAAAACAGACACTTCACACATGGTGCTGTATATAGAACAGTAGAAAATCCCTTCCTTTCTTTTTCAATGGCTCTGGAATGCACTTTTGGTAGACAGATTGAAGATGACCAAGTGGTACATAACTGACAGATTTTACCACTGTTAGGCTTGCACACTATTGAATATTACATTTTTATGATGGACCATTTTAGGAATCAAAGTTTTGGAGATTCCTAAAATGGTTCTGAACATTTGTATCGACATCAACATCAGAAATAAGGAGAACACAGCAGTTTATCAAAACCACTGGGTTAGTATAGCCAACCAGATAAATATTAGGTATTCTTATTCCGACATTTTACCTCTTCTGGGTCTTATTGTTATGTTGAACTTGATATTATTTCGGGTTAAAGCAATACTGTGTATATCTAAAGATCCCCTAGGTGATTCTGCTTTGGCAGGGAGGTTGGACTAGATGATCTCTAGAGGTCCCTTCCAACCCCTAGCATTCTATATGATCAGAAAACCTACTTAATGTAGCTGTGTCCCTGAAGTGATGGTTATTGGATAATAAGATAAACAGTAGACTAAGTAATATTTCTGTTTTCCATTGGGTTAACAAAATTAACACTGTTCTGTTGTAGAAGGATAACATGGAAACAAATATGTGTCCTTCATATAGTAATACTAACTTGAATGATGTTGAGTGCATAAATATAAAAGTAAAAATGCTTATATATAAGTGATAACTGCATGAAACCACATTTAACTGGAAATTACTTTGATTTATGCTACTGTAGAAATGACCTTACTGTGTGAGGCTTGGTCACTGCCATATTTATGTTTACTACTCACCATATGAGAAATTCATGCTGTGTAACTGATCTTAAATGAAGTCTATGGTTAAAAGTTGTTGAATGTGTTGGTATATTTTATCAGAGACAAGGTAATCTTTGGAGCACATAGTGCTCAATACACATAGTGGCTGAGAAGTCTACCTAAAACAGTAAAGGGAAGGTTTGGGTCCCAGAAGACAGACCTTGACTGAAAAAGCCAACCACTTTTTATGAAAGTTAAGCTGGTAGATTTGTAACTAACTTTGCAATTTACTAACTGTGAAAGTGAGTGTCATCTGTAAACTCTACTTCTGTACTAGATATCTAGATAGGCTGTTTCTGTTAGTCTGTGTAAAGAGAGATTCAATTATCTCATTCTAATACAGAGATCTAAATTTCTTGTGATGAACTGCCTCCTAAAAATGTTATTTTTCACTTCTGCCTAAGAAAGAGTGTAAATGGGTAGGTGTCTTCTGCAGGGAGAGACTATTCTGCCTCACTTGTGATTAATAAACAGAGACAAGATATTTGTAATCATTTGCAAGAAATTAGAATTTATTTCAGAAAGAACCAAAGAGAACAGTCGTCCTCACTCCTGTAAGCTAGTGCAGTATTTCCATAGCTATGACTGATTCTTTCTTCATTGAAAAAGCTAGCTGGTATGTAGTGAAGAAGGACAGAAGAGAGGTAGAAATTCTCCTATGACTAAACCATTGAGAATATTCTCAATTAATATCTGTCTGGTTTCAACATACATCCTATGTAAATATCTTAGGTGCCTTTAAGCACCTCTGTTAGACACAGTTTCCCATTTGTATATTTCTACTTTGAGTTTCTTCTCCTGAATGCCTGTCTTCTCTCCTGTGACTTTTAACTTATTGGAGATGGATGGGATCTTTCCAAGGGTATTTGTTCAGACAGAGCCTTGCACCACGGAGCCTCAAGCTGCAGATGTAATGCAAACATGTATTAACAATTAATAATATGAAATTCCTCATGCACAGGGAGATCCAGGAAGCACAGGCTCCACTGTAGGGCTGCGCCTAAACTGCATAACTAAGACCTTAATTGTGGTGGTTTATGTTCTAGCACCTCCTGGCCACTCACTCCTCATCTAGTGGGATGGAAAGGAGTATAGGAAGAAAAAGACAAGATCCCATGGGTTGAGATAAGCAGAAATTTAATTGAACAATGCAAGAGGAGAAGAAACAACAGTAATAACAATAATAGCGATGAAACAATATGTAAAGCAAGTGATATAAAACACACCGAACTGCCTCAACCTGCATGGACCTGACAGGTGCTACAGACCCTTGTGCCCAGCCTAGCCTGCTCTCCACCCTTATATAGTGGGCATGACGACAGTATTCCATCAAATAATCCATTGGCTAGTTGGGGTGTCTGTCCTGGCTGTGGCCCCTTCCCAGCTTCTGGTGAAAAGGAACCCTATCTTAGATGAACCCAGGACATTAATTAATAAAAATAATGGTGAATATATTATAGTATGTTTTGTAGTTCATCATGCAATTTTCAAAACCAGTTGATGAAAATAGGGAGAAGCTTCAATCTAGATATGAAAAAGATGTTTTGCCATATTGAGGCGCAGTGTGGGAAAAACATGAGAGCTGTGACTGAATTGCTTAGTGATACAGCTGAGGAAGACTACATTTTCATTAAAATCTTAGCAAAATGGCCACTGTCATTGTTTAAAATGTTGATCTTCATACTTCATGGAAGCATAGAACATTTTAGGTTGGAAGGGACCTTTGTATATCCTCTAGTCCAACTTCCTCCTCGAATCAGTGCTGCCTTTGTAATTAGATCAGGTTGCTCAGAAGCTGGGTCTCAAGATGGACATTTTACAGAATCCCTGGGCAGCTTGTTCCTTTTCATTATTTAGATATTCTCGTAATGAAACTTGTTTTCCCTGTATTTAATGAGAATTACTTTATTTCAATTTATGAACATAGCCTCTTTTTCTTCATGATGCATCTTTGTGAAGGATCTGCCTTGGCCCTTTCTGTAGCTCACTGTTTAGTAGTTGAGGAGGAAAAATTAGATCTTCCCTAAGCCTTGTTTTTTTTGAGTTTAGGCAAATTTAGATTTCTCAGCCTTTGTTGACATATCATGTGCTCCAGTCCCCTACAAATCAGAGTGTTGCATTGCTGTATCTTCACTTGGTCAACATCTTTTAAATCAAAGAGGTCAAAACTACATAAAGCTAGATGTGGACTATGAGCTCTAAATAGAAGACAATAATTACTTCCCTTGACTACTTAACTCTGTATTTGATGACTCTTCATCACTATCAAGATGTTTTCCACCACTTGTTTAATGCTAAATAGTAATTTTGATTTATTTAAATTATTGCTAAGCACAAATAGTCATGATATTGAAGAATGAAACAAGTTATATAGGAAGAATAGTTATAACAAAACCCCTTTTCCCAAGGTTTCAGAAACCAAAGCAGTCTGAAGATTAGTATATAGGACATTCTGTGTTGTTGTAGACCAAACGTTTTTGCTCTTGCCTTGTTGGGAGAAAATTCGATCCTGACTTCTTACTGTTATGTTTCCTTCATAATTATAATTTCCTGAGGAGTTCCTGCTGATTCATGAAAAAGTCATGCTAGAGAATTCTTTTTCCCTGCAAAAGTCTGAAACATTGCAGAGTCACATGGTAGCCTCTGCCCTGAAACAAAAGTAGTATATAGGAAACAGTAATGCCTCCCAGCAAAAGAGGCTATACATATCCCATAACTCTTTGCAAAATAATAACAATCCTGGGGTCTGAGGCCATTATAAATAACCAATTAGACATTACTTTATTTTTTCATTTAATGCTGTATAGAGAGATATAGATCATGCCCTCTAAAATAGCCATTCATTCTTCAAAGAATTTCTGTTTATGTTTTATTTATGACTTTTCTTTTTCATTTTTTTACCTTAATACATAACTTACGTTATGTAGTACTGTACCTTTGGCTGGCACGATTTCTTATAAAAAATATATGAGTGAGAAATGTTATGTGTGGCAAAACACTATTACGAAAAATACAATGAAGACCTGAATATCCAGTGAGAACACCTCACTGTGGAGTATTTCCCAAGACATTCTCTGGATGATACAAGTGGTCAGGTAGAAGAAGCATTCAAACAGATTCCTTAATCACTGCTGGTTTCTCTGGGATCTTCTGTGTGTGTCCTCTGCCTAGTTATGTTTTCCTCAGTTCCTCTTGATGTATTGCTTTCTTCTTTTTCTATTGATAGCTTATAGGATACAGATGCAAAAGAGTTCACAGAGTAGGAAAGACATGGCTGGCAAAGGATCAGAGCCAATAGAAAACAATAAAAATACAGTTGAGGTAGCATTGCTTCATAGACATAGATCAAGGTTGTAAGTGGGTTTTTTCAGTCTGTGTGGTTGGATTTGAAAGGACTTGCAAGTAAGATACAATTATAGTGAAACACACCCATTTTCAACAAAGTAGCTGAAATGGAAAAGGGACAAGGTTTCAGATTTTTAATTCAAAGGAATAGCTTGGTTTATAATCCTAGTCAATGTGGTCTTTTTAAGTAGGCTGTTGGGAAAACAATTCCTTAGTTATGTTCAAAGAAGTTGGAGATGATTATTTGGTCAAATACGGAGTAAAGAGGCATGAAGCTGAACTTGTTGAATATTATCCATATACATACCATTGAATTTTTTCAGTCATTACAAAGAAAACAGTAAGTACAGATCATGTGACTAAGGGAATTACAATAACATGTAAAATTACCATGGGATTAATAGACTTAGTACATAACAACACACATCACAGAGAACATCAGTCAACAGAACGCTGTAACATTTCACATAACTGAGAAATGGAGCCACATACAGGGTTAGAACCGCTCTGAGATCAGGAAGAAAACTCTTTTAATCCAATAAGCGTCTCAGAGTTAAAGTGACAGCTGAGTGTTGAGAATACAAAGGGCCACATTCATCCCAGGTGTGACTCAGAGGAAATCAGCACAATCACTCATGAAATGAACTTGGCCCAAAATATCTTGTAAAGGGTAAAAAAAATGATGGAAAAAGATCTGTAGTACATAGAAATGTTAAAAGGCATTTTATAAAGAAATCCTCTGCGTCTGTCACCTACATTCAAATGTTTCCCTTTTCCTTTTTGCTGCATGCAGAACTGGCGACAGAAAAAGCTGTCAAAATTAAAATATATATCTATTCTTTGCCAAAAATCAGAGCAGATAATTAGTGAAGCAACATGATAAACTTAGTCTAGTATGCTATATAAATTGGGCTATTAATGTAAATGGTACTTCATTAATAACTTCATTTTTGTCATGACTTTTCTATTCATCTGACCACTGTGAGGGTGGATTTTGTATAATATTCAGCACACATCACCTGATATAATGATTTGTCTGAAAAGAAGGGAGAAGAGTGTGAATTAAATTGTCCTTTAAATACCAGGTTATCCACCTAAGACTGGCATTGATTAGCAGATCTTGAACATATTTGCAAATTCTGAGCGCTTCTCATAAGTAAGGTCATTTGAAAGAATATTCTCTTCCACTGAAAGAATCATCCTTCCAAACTGGGTTCATCCTTCTGAATCAGATTACGAAAACATTGTGAAGGACATTGTTACCACATTTCATACCTCATCAATAAGTGGACCTATCCATTTAGAGGTAGGTCCCTGTTTCCAAGGTGACCAGCATTGCAGAATGTCATAGTGGGAAGATTCAATATCTTTATTACCTTTTCATGTATTTCAGGTATCAGTGGAGTTTTCTTCCGACTACCAGTAGGGCAAATATTGCCGTTTGCATGCACAGGTGTTGAATATGTTCCTGGATTCTGTCTTACGTCCTGCTTATCTGATAAGTGATATTTTGCTCCCATGCCTCTGAACTCACAAATACTAGCATCTATGATGATGATTTCATCAGCCTTTATGACTGTGACATACAATTAAATCTTTGATAAATTTTTAAATGCAAAAGAAGGAAAAATAGAAAAAAGATAGAACATTGATGCAAGTCAAACAATATTACTTGCATTGCCAGATACCTGTGTAAAATATTTTAACCAAAGATTTACAAATGAAACACTAGGAACTGTTGGCTATGCACAATTTCTTTAAGAAATATATGAAACTTTGGGGATTTACAGGCATTTTTGTAGGTACCTGTGATTTGTCTGAATAATGCCTAAGATCCTACAAATCACAGTGAGCAAAACATAGTACTTCCTTAAATCATATTCTGTCATTATTGTCCCTGATCTACCTTTTCTATTCCATTTAGTGATAGATGTAGGAAATATAAAATGGACTGTGTGGTCTTTGTTTTTTGGTACTAACTTTGGTTAATAAAAGCAAATGCTGAAATGAAATTCAAACCAAAATATTTTGAAAGGTAAATCAAACAGACTTAAATATTATTTCCTTACTTTCAGAACTAGTTGTCTGAGTTTATGATTCTGACATTATTATGCTTACGAATAATGTGAAATAGACTGTTATACATTTGTGGGGCTTGGGAGGCATGGCTTCTTTGGTTTTGGGGTTTTTTTTTGTTTGTTTGTTTTTTTGTTGTTGTTGTTCATTTGTGTGTTTGTTTTTGTGAAAGAAAGCTGTAAAACTGAAAGCAGGTTTCAATTCATATATCTTTGCTAAAGAAGTAACATATACCAAGTTTATATACCAGCTTAGTCCTTTCTACGATTTTCCTTAGGAACTTTGTACAAGAATTCAGAAGTCAACATAAGATAAAACATCCAGTTCCATGAGAAGGATAGTTCATAGGGAAAAGGGTGAGTGTACAGTCTGTGACAGCATCATGTATGTCAGCCCTGTTCTTACATTCTTCCTCAGGCATTGAGGATGCAACAGTCCTATCTCAGTGAGAGGATATTGAGTAAGATGGATTTTTGGTCTGACCTAAACTGACTGCTTTTATGTTCCTTAAAATTTGGGGTGCCATAAATTTTGAATACAAACCCTTACAACCATTGTAATAATTTTCCTTTCTTTATGGCTGGGTTGACAGAGTAGTAGATTGTAATATAACCACAGCAAAACGGTGGCTCCTGGACAGGTAGCTACCTTTCCAACATGGAAGGATAGTGAAAGGATAAAGCATCACACAAAGCCTTGTACTTTTTGTAAATGAACTCTTTAATCTCTTACATGCAGTATGTTTTTGGTGGTTTTAGGAGACTTTTTTGGTATTTTTAAGAATCTTACCACTGAAGCTCACCATGCTACCTCATACCTTCTATTGAAAAGATCAAATGCATATGTCAGCAATATTGAAATCTTGTCATTGGCTTGGAAGGCCAGCGTGCCAAGTGTTGTACAAATGAATAGATTGACATGGCCCCTCCCTCTCTCCTAAAGCAAGAGCAAATTTTTGATTTTTAGCTTCTGAACAATTCAGAAATAATTTTGATTATGCTTCTTAAACTACCTATTACACAAGTCTATTTCATGTTATTTACAGTCTGTGATGTTTGCTGCAGCACTCACATCACTTTCTGACTTGCTTTGGGAGGGACACTTGTTGGGTCTGTTTAAGACTCGAAGTAGATTCTTGAGAATTAAAAGTCTCATGACTCAATTAGTCCCTTCTATGTTTGGTGTCTAAGCAGAAAATGTCATCCCTTTTTGTGATCTCTGTAATTGGTTGGTGATCTGTTTTAAATATTTTGGTGAATTCATATCGTAGATAGGTTGAATTGTTTCCTGGAGGTGTCAGTTTCTTCACTGACTGATGAGGAGCCCAGAGTAAGCATGCTGTGTACCTACTGCACCCAAAAATGGTAGGTTTTCTAGCTGGGAATGAAAAAAGGTGTTTGCATATCAGGGCTGGAGGGAGACATCAGCCGCCCTTGGGTTATTATTATGTAATTACTTGTTAATGAATAAATATGAAGAAAAATATACAACATAGATGGAAATAACAATGCTCCTTTGGTTCAGTTCAAAACACTTTTACAAGCAGATCTTTCTGCTTGTCTGGGTAAATTTCAATTCTGCTGAAATCTTCATTTAAACCTCTCTAATTTGAATCCTGTATTCAATACGGCATCTGTATATTACTCCTGAATCAACAATTCTTTCTTGAAAAGTAGGACATCCTGGGGCATCTATGGCATGCATAAAAGGCATATATTTCAAACAGGAAATAAAATAAATCT
Organism: Baryphthengus martii; assembly: GCA_013396935.1. NCBI lineage: Eukaryota > Metazoa > Chordata > Aves > Coraciiformes > Momotidae > Baryphthengus > Baryphthengus martii. Next base: position 89,387 of record VWZK01019941.1, read on the forward strand.
AATTTTCACAAATTGCACAAAGGTCTTTCCTACAAATAAATATGTCTTCTTCGTAGTGGTTGTAATTCAGACAGAAGATGGCAGCTCTCCCTTTCCAGGTTTTTAAACCTAAGGATTATTTCCAGAAACAAATTGGACTTCTTGGCTGTGTTTCTTGTTTACAGAGTGTTGTATACATTGACGTTTAAGAATTTCTGTTTACTTTATTTCTATCGTACATCACACTATAAAATTAAAGGCAGTTAGTGTCCCACAGAATCCTGGGTGAGATCAAAATTTCCTGCACTCTACTGGTTGTTGTATGGTACTTCAAAAAGTACATCCTCTAAAAACTAGCTTTCTGAATTCTTCATTGCTTTGCTAACTGTACTTCTGATAATGATGATGGACTTTTTTGACTTTGGAGCAGGAATCCTGATTAAAATACAATTTAGCCATTTTGCTTTTACATTTTTATGTTCTGTAACAAAAAGTACAAAGTGATCTAATATGCTTTGAAGGTGAACTCTATATTATATGGATTAGATTTCTTTTGGGAGATACCTTCTAAAATCCTGTTTAACAATGTTTAAAAATTAAATAACCAACAATGAAGAACTTTTTTAAAAAAAAGATAAGAAAATAAAAAATGACTTTGAAGCCAGAAGTACTGAGCGTATAAGACAGATGAAATCTTTGATGATAAGCCGAAAGAAAATATGATTAACACTGATGAAGCAGAATAGTGCCAAGTATATGTCATTTCTGAGCCAAATGCATTATACAAGGTGGAAATTGAGCTTTCAAGACTCACGTCAACATTTTACTCGTATGCCTTATCAAGGTAAGTGAAAAAAAAAAAAAGAAAAAGAAAAAACTGTAGAGTGACGAGTCTGTTGAAAGTTAAATATGGTCATGTGTCAACACTTCGCTAAATTACATCATTCTAGTCAAGTAATTACAAGATTATACAATGATCCATTTCTAAAGGCTGTCAAATAATAAGATCAGATATCTTTTGTGGGTCAAAGCCTTAAAAGTTTCACACTGTATTCTTAACTTCCATTTTCTTTGTAACTTGTATGGAGGTCTGCACTTAAGCTGATTTGTAGAGATATTTTATGTACTCACACAATGCAAATCCTTTTCATTATGCACTGCTAAGGGAAAAGAAAATTCTCCATAGAGTCGTCCTTGATCTTACTTCAAAATGATAAATCTGTTTTCATGTCATTGTTCTGAGTTTATTGCAAGAGTAACAAATTTCTCTTCAGTTCGTATGGAATAACCTCTTCACAGAATCTGTACAGCTATTCCACCTAAAGACTACTGTCCTTTCTTGGGATATAAGCCAGGATAAAATAATAATTTAATTGTATTTATTTATGTTCTGTAAAACACATAAATGAAGGGTCAGTGATCTTATGCTGCAAATAACAAAAAGCAGCAGTGCAGATAGGGTAGATAAATGGTAAATAAAGAAGTAATATTACCAGACAGGTGCAATTATCACTGACTTTTATAAATTTATACAAAAGTAGCTAATCAGATCAACTTTGTTTGTGCACATGTATAGTTATTAGAAGTTTTGAGTATTTTAAGTGCTGTACAAGTGTTTCCCTATTGTTGCATGTCATCCATTTAAATAACTGAGAACAGGCCCAGTGCTCAAGCTTGTTTAGGTGCTTTGAATCCTCTGTGTTTACTTATTTGAAGTGCTCACTCTAACCTCAATGGTATATGTCTGCTATTAGTTGATGAGGTACAACTGGTCTGTTAAAATATTGATAACCTGTCCAACATATACCTGTGATCAGTTATTATAAATTATACATATGTCGAATATTAAGAGTAGTAATATTAATCATGTGCTTGACAAATTGTAAATTACAAGACTAACTGAAGAACTAAGTCTTTCCCGAAGAAAGAAAAAAACCCAAACCAACGACTAACCAACACTCAGGCTTTATTACTTTAACTGTTGATGTTTCCATCACATTTCATATAGCTTGCTATGTTAGCATTTCCAAACGTGAAATATCCCAAGGCTCAGAAAAATTATTCTAAAACCAATGGTATCATAAAGCCAATCTTCACTGATTCTTGCTGCTGCCTTTTAATGGGACTGTATTGCTTTTTGGGGTATTGAATTACCATAAAGTTGTTGTTTTGTTTTGTTTTGTTTTTTGCCTCTCATGCTGTTTTAGGTTTATTGTGTTCTAGTTTTACTGTGGAAATTATTTCTTCTCCCTTGCTTCATTTTTGTCGATAAATCGTGATATCTACAGCAGCTTCTATGATTGTTTAAAACACTGATAACAATTTATAGAACACAAACACCTTCTTAGCTAAGAAAACACGCTTCCATGTTGAAAAGTTTCTAGAGCGCATTAGATATTTGATCTAGGTCATACACAATGTAGAACAGATGGGTAAAGAATCTCATTATCTGTTATGAATCTGGAATTTCTTCAGGATTTTTTTTGTGAAATAACCTGAACTTAATGGATATTCCGAAATATTGCAAGATATATTTTGTAGGATCATAGAATCATAGAATCATAGAACGGTTTAGGTCAGAAGGGACCTTAAGATCATCCAGTTCCAAGTTGTCTGCCATGGGCAGCGACACTTCCACTAGACCAGGTTGCTCAAAGTCCCATCCAGCCTGGCCTTGAACACATCCAGGTAGGGGGTATCCCCAGCTTCAATGAGCAGCCTGTTCCACTGTCTCACCACCCTCATAATGAAGAACTTCTTCCTTACATCTAATCTAAATCTACCCTCTTTCAGTTTAAAGACATTACTTCTTGTCCTATCACTACACGCCCTTGTCAAAAGTCCCTCTCCGGCTTTCTTGTGGGCCCCTTTTAGGTACTGGAAGGCCACAATAGGGTCTCCCTGGAGCCTTTTCTTCTCCAGACTGAACAAGCCCAACTCTCTCATCCTGTCTTCATAGGAGAGGTGCTCCAGCCCTTTGATCATCTTTGTGACCCTCCTCTGGACTCTTTCAAATAGGTCTATGTTCTTCTTATGATAGAGGCCCCAGAGATAAACATAACACTTCAGATATGGTCTCACAAATATCAGTGGAGAAGAATCACCTCCCTTGACTGGATGGTCATGCTTCTCTTCAAGCAGCCCAGAATATGGCTGGTTTTCTGAGCTGTGAATGCACATCACCAGGTCACATTGAGCTTTTTGTCATGCAACACCCCCAAATCCTTCTCCCCAGGGCTGCTCTCAATACATTCTCTGCCTAGCCTCTGTTTGTGCTTGGGATTTTGTTGTCCCAGGTGCAGGACTTTGCACTTGGCCTTATTGAACTTCATGAGGTTCACAGCACTCACTACTCAAGCCTGTTAAGGTCCTTCTGGATGCTATCTCTTCCCTCCAGCATGTCAACTACACCACAGAGCTTGGTGTCATTGGTAAACTTGCAGAAGGTGCTTTCAATTCTACTGTCTGTCTTGCTGATAAAAATATTAAGCAACACTGATCCCAATACCAACCCGTGAGGAATGCTGCTTGTCACTGCTGTCCACTTGAACATTGAGTAATTGATCGTAACCCTTTGAGTGTGACCATCCAGCTAATTCCTTATCCTTCTAATGCTCATCCATCAAATCCACAACTCTCCTATTTAGAGACAAGGATGTTTTGCAGGACAGCATCAAATGCTCTGCGTAAGTCTGGAGACCTGACATCTGTTGCTCTTCCCTTATCCACCAACGCTGTAACCTGGACATAGAAGGTCACCAAATTGGTCAGGCACGATTTGCCTTTAGTGAAGCCATGTTGGTTGTCACTGAACAACACCTTATTTTTCATATGGCATCACATGGTTTTCAGGAAATTTCTGCTCCATGACCTTGTTGGGCACAGAGGTGAGACTGACTGGACTGTAGCTCCACATGCCTTGTTTTTATTCCTTTTTCTAAAAAAATGGGACTTATGTTTCCTCTTTTCCAGTCAATCGGAACTTTGTTAGACTACCATAACTTCTCAAATATGATGAATAGTGCCTTAGTCACTTTACCTGTCAGTTGCCTCAGGACCTGCAGATGTATCTCATCAGATCCCATGGACTTGAACATCTTCAGGTTCATTTAGACAGTCTGAAACGTGATCTTCTTCTACAGTGAGCAGTTCTTCATACTTTTATTGTTGCCCTTGATATCCCTGGCCAGATTTAATTCTATCAGGGCTTTGACTTTCCCAACCTGTTCCCTGGTAGCTGAGAAAATTTCTCTATATTCCTCCCAGGATATCTGATCTTGCTTCTACCCTCTGTAGGCGTCCTTTTACTGTTTAGTTTTATCCTGGACCTCCTTGTTCATCCACGTAGGCCTTGTGGCACTTGTGTCTGACTTTTTCTTTGTTGAGATGCATTACTTCTGAGCTTAGAGGAGATGATCCTTGAATATTAATCAACTTTCTTGGGCCACTCTTCTTTTCAGGGCTTTATCCCTTCTACAAGGCAGATCTCCAAAAAGACCAAAGTCTTATTTCCTGAAGTCCAGGGCAAGGACCCTCCTCACTGCCCTAAGATTCTTGAACTCCAGCATTTTACAGTCACTGCAGCCAAGGCTGCCCTTGAACTTCATATTCACTGCTGGCCCCTCCTTGTTGGTGAGAACAAGTTCTAGCACAGCACCTCTCATCCTTGGCTCCACTATCACTTGGAGAATGAAGTTCTCATCAGTACATTCCAGGAACCTCCCGGATTGCTTATACCCTTCTATGTTGTCCCTCCAAGAGATATTAGGGTAGTTGAATACCCCCATGAAGACCAAGGCTCATAAATGTGAGGCTGTTCCAATTTCTTTACAGATAGTCTCATCCACTCTGTCTTCCTTGTCAGTTGACCTGTAGCAGACCTCCACTATAATGTCACCTGTCCTTGCCCTCTCTTTAATCCTGATCTGTAAGTTCTCAGTCAGCTCCTCATCCATCCTCAGGCAGAGCTGCATACACTGGAGTGCTAGTCACTGACATAGAGGGAAACACTCTGTCATCATCTTCCCTACCTGTCCTTCCTAAAAAACCTGTATCCTTCCACTCCAACACTTCAGTCATAGGAGTCATCCAACCACATCTCCATGATGCTCATATGGGTCTTTTTTGTTGTTGTTATTTTTGTTACAGTTAGTGTGTTTTACATGATCAATATTTCCCAAACAATCTAATTACACTACTGATACAATGGGATCTATAAGTCCAATATTTATTAGAGATACATGGCTTACTCTTTCAAAGGGTGAGAACTCTGCTTAGGAGGAGAGAAAGGTGAGGTTTTTTTCCATTAGAAAAGCAGCTAGGTAAACATCCATGTCAGTTATAGGCAGTATATCCACTATTCTGTTCCCTCATTCCCCCTTTGCCCTTCTCTGCCTTAAAAGGGAGAAAGAAAATCATTTCCTGAAGAGAGTGAGGTATACAACACACTTTACTGTCACTGGAAGATTCCTGTGCTGCCAAATGTCTTCAACAGAGTCTGTTTTGTCACCAGACATCACTTGCTTATGCTTAAATTCTTGTCACTGGCATTTTCCTGGAGAGATTTGATAGCATGGTGATTTTTTTTTTTTTTTTTGCTATACAAAACCTTCTAAATCTCTCCTATCTAAATCTTCACTGGGACAGAGACTGAAGTCTAAGTGTCTCATTGTGCAAGTAAATATCTTGCCAAGCAAATTGCAAGTATCATACATACCATCCTTGAAAATGGAAGATATTTACATTTTCCTACTGTTCCTTAAATAGAAAAATAAGGAATTTAAAGAAAGTAAGCAATAGATTATTAAACAATATCCCTTTATTCCTTAAATGTAAGCATCTTCAATCATTTCAATATTCCTTGCTAAATACTTTTTTTAATTATTTATTTAAAATAAGGCTATTTCCACCCTTGTGTTTGGCATTGTTGTTCTTCGCTTAAAATAATTCATTGCTCTTTGAAATACAAAGTGAGAGGAGCATTCTGTAAGTCGATTCCTAAGATGATCACATAAATTCTTGCCCCTTCTCCCATGACTTTACTTTTCAAAATTGAACAGTGTCAAGAAGACACACTGAAAACTTCTTTCATCCTTTCCGATTATTCTGTAGCTTCGTGATTATGACACTGATCTTAGAAGAGACTGTCAAGTGTTCAAAAAGTGTACATTGAGTCTTGGTCTCCTATGACTTTTGTAAGTATCCAGTACCAAAGCTAAGGAACCAAAGTCGGCTTAAAGAAAACTTTTTGCTTAGCTGCTCAATTGCAGAACATTATCCATTCTCTATTTGGAATGATGAATGAACTTGTGCAAAAATATTATCTCATCACATAATTATGAACTGCATCATAAAGTATAGAGACGAATGAAGATTCCAGCACTTAATAACTTCTGAATACCTCATTCTGCCTCTTAACCAGTGAGTTCTTTTAATAGCTTTTATGTTTCTAACATTACAAATACAAGGATAGGCTGTAGAAGGAGTAGAAATATGAGGGTGGGTGTGTTAAGTTTGTGTCTGGGGTGTTTTGCTATTGAAGGAAGGAGCTCCTTGTGTGACTACTGTAAGAAGATTTGAGAAGCTCCCCCAGCTCCAAGTTGATCCAGCCTATGGCCAAGGCCAAGCCAAACAGCAGAGGAACACCTGTTGGGTAGTTTTCTTTATTTTTTGAGTTCTTTTTGTCATGGTAGTTTTTGTGTTGGAGAGGAAACAGATGAGAGAGACAATCATGTGAATGCTGATGGTCAGTGAGGAAGGAATGGAGGAGGCACACTGGAGCAGTCATTGCTCTTTGGCCCATGATAACATGGTAGACTGAACCCTTGCAGCTCTCAGGATCAATAGTGAGGAAGAATCCCATCTGCGGCACATGAAGGACCACGCGCTGGAGTAGGGAATGGCTCCCAAAGAAGACTATGACTCTGCAAGAGGCCTGTGCTGGAGTAGTCTGTAACTGGAAGGATGCAGGCCATGGAAGAGATCCACACTGGTAAGAGAAGTTAGTGGAGGACTGACTCTCATGGGAAGAGGGTCAGATTGATGCAAGGAAGGATCGTTAAGAGTTTTCCTCCTGAGGAGGAAGGAGCAGCAGGAACAACATGGAACAAAGTGAGACCAACCACAGCCCCCATTCCCTTCTGCCCTGCACTGCTTGAGGGGAGGAGGTAACAGAGCTGGGTCTAGGAAGAAGGAAGGGGTGAGGGCAGGTGTATTTAAGGTCTGGTTGTATTTATTACTGTCGTAATCTGATTAAATTGGTGAATAGGTGGTGGTTTTGTTTAAATTAAATTGATTTGGTTTGCCCAAATGAAGCCTGTGTTTTGCTCATTACCGTAACTGGTGAGTGAGCTCTCCCTGTCCTTTGTCCTGACCCTCAAGTGTTTTGTGGTATTTTCTCCTCCCCATCCCACTGGTGGCTGGTAGGAGTAAGTGAGTGGCTGTGTGATGCTTTGTTGTCGGCTGGGTGGGCTTAAACAGTGACACCATGTCATGCTCTGTTTTTCTCAGGAGCAGTATTAGATACACAACATGTCAGGGAGGTACATTATCTCAAGAAATCCCCACGTTTTGGTTAAATCATATTCGCAGAACCGAAGAAGTTCACAGAACTTTCTTTTTTGAGTAATCAGTATCAAAATCTGTCGGGTAAAATTCCCAAGCCTTGCCTCTTCTTGATCACTTTCATGTTATTTTAAATCCCTCCTATACTAAATAAAGCTAGTAGGGGACATATTTTTTAATAGTTTCTAGTGGAAAAGGCACTTTTCCCTTTTAATAGATATATAGCAGCTGACTACTGCTGTTTGTAAAAAGATTTTGGAGATTTTGGGTCTTTATAAGTTTATGACATGAATTGTGAACCTTTAACCATAAAGAACATTTCATCCCATACCTTAGAAAGTGAAGTTAGAGTTATGCCACAGTCCATGGAAAGAAAAGACACTACTTGATGAAGTAATTATTTGATGCAATAATTACTTGATGCAAAATTTAATCAACATTATCGAGATGAAGACTTAATAGCTCCTAGTAAACAAAGTTAAAAACAATTATTTTTTTATTCCAATATAAAAAATGTCACCTAGTGTTTAAAGTATCTCAGGTAAATCTTCAGGGTCAGGAGTCTTGAAACTACTTTCTCTCTCTACTATATCTTTATTTCTGTAATGAGAGGTAAAGGCAGAAATGCCACTTTAGATTAATGAATGTGAAATCATAATGAATTTCAGAAATCAGATTGACAGTACACACAGAAGACAAGAACAATCATGAGCACTTGAGATTTATGTTTACAGGCCTGACACTCTAGCACTACAAAAATTGTAGATTATTCTTTTCTTATTTTATTCATAAAACAACAGTGATATAATAAATTATTATTATGTTTAACAAATATATAATTAACTTTTCTAAAAAGCTACAAGTCACTTTTTGTTAAAACTTCTTTCATATTCTTAAATGCAATTATCTAAAAATTATCAATCATTTTTATTAGTTAATACTTGAAATTGCATGAGTATCAAACATAATTATTAACGCCAATCCATTTACTGGTTCATTTAACTCTGGCTATGCACAATTATGTGTGACATTTTGAAAAGAAGCACCATTTTCATAATGATACAATCATTATTTTTTCTGAAGATCAACAAAAGATTTATTCATTTTAATTCTATTGCTTATCTTTCTACTGTCTGACTTATAAGAATAAGAGAAGCCAGATGGTAATAGAAAGCATAGCCATCGCAATCTATATAATTGCCACTCATACATTTCTTTTTTTCCTTTTGTAGTACAAAACAAGGACAAAATAAAAACATCTAAGGAAAGATTAGAATGAAAATAACTTCTTAGAGGTGAGGAAGTTGATTTCCTGAGGCCTACAGCAAGGAAACTGGGATTTACACTGCATGTATTGATCAAAGAAAAATGTTGGTTATTCTTTTTCACAAAATAATGTTGCAGAACATAAGTTCATGAAAAAACCCAAAGATTTTTCAAGTGTTTGGGACTTGCTGAAGATTGTTGCAGTGCATGATAGAAGAGAGTTTGGTGACATGATTGCTTAACTAGAACTTCAGGTAGAACAGAAGGTTTTTTCCTTATTTTGCCTCAGTCTTATTTTGGACATTGAAGAGATCACTTAGACCAGATTTAAAAAAAAATGTAGTTAGATTCCTACTGTGTTTTAGAAGTCTTCATATGACTTACTTAGTTCTACTGGAAGATAGAGAGATCAGAACAGTTTATGTAAAAATGCCATTTTTGGTTCTGTCTAGTGCTAGAGTTGCATGTCTATCTGAAGGTGCTTTATTCTCTAGCATTCTTCAAGCGCCTTCAACTGTCACATGAAGAATTAATAGATTTGATCTTCAGAAGGCTAGAAAACTACGCTGCTGGGATCTAAAAATTAGTCATTCATTTAGTCAACTACCAAGAAAGAGGATACTGTATATGTTGTTAGATACATCTAATGTGCTTATACAGTACAAACTGCAACAAAAGAAAAGACATTGCAGTCTTTATTCTGCTCTGATAACTATTTATATCACGTAGTAAAATGGGCTGTAGGTTAAACTGTGTTTTATTGAGTTGTCCATAATCACTACTCAGTATGAGCATGTGGGGTAGATATTTAGGGAGACACTTATGAGTTAGACCTTTTATTAATCCTACACTCTCCTCATGGTCAATAGAGAAAAAATGATTCTTATTTTTAAGCAGATATTTAAGACAGGTCTGCTTAGAGGTTGCTTTTATTATTATTTTATATTTATTTTTGGTTATTTTTTTCCAGGTGAGTTTAAAGTAGCTTTGGGCTAGTAGCTCAGGCATTGATACCAAACTTTCAGTTTCCTTAAGTGAAGTGAGATCAGTACTACCTTTGGGATCTAGAAGAGTCTTCACTAGATACTATTTGCTACAGTACGTCAGCTATAAGTAGTTGTGTGCATTTTCAGCCCTTCTTTAGATCCTGTGCTTGAAACTAAGCATGCTTCTAAAGTGATTTCATATTTGTAGAAATAAATAAAATATATGTAAAAACTCAATACAGCTATCAAGTTTGGGAGAACAAATAATTTCCCAATTGATTTCAATGGTTTCTAAATGTTATTCTTATTAAACTTCCTTTCTTTATAAAATATCTGTATTTTTTGTCCCAAACACATTAAGTTCCACTGTATCAAATTTAGATGTAATTTGTTTATTTGGAGGTACTATCATATAGCATCTTTTCTACCTTTCAAAATAACTATTGGCCGTGTTGGGCCATATAATCCACAGGGAACAAAAATTGAGGAAAAAAAACCCCATATTTCCCTTTTTCTCTTTTGTCTCAGAGTTTTTTGTTTGTTTGTTTGTTTTTCAATCAGCTGTTAATAAAGATTTTTAAAAGTGGTACTATTTTGCCATGCATGGATTATAAAGAAAAACAGTAAAATGTTGTGAGTTTGAACATGTCAATTCAGAGACTTGGACAGATTACTTCTATTTTTTATTGCTCCCTGCAGGTACAGTAGTAAATCTTACCTTTCCTGTGAACAGTTATTATGCTTTTAATTTTTTTTTTTATTGTAAATCAGGCAGATTCTGCACCACAGAAAAGCAGTACGTGTGTATTTAGACACAGTGCTGCAGTGTTAACTAAGAAATTCTACTGTTACACACTCGTAAAATGAGGAAATTAAGTACTATTTCTAATCCATGTCTAGGAAAGGTACAAATAAAAGAAACAAGATGCTTAAACATTTGTTACAAAGGTCATTAAAGATAATTAAAATGTGAGCATAAGGTCAGCTGTTGGTTACTTCTGGATTCAATCTCCATGAAAAAGAAATATCCTGGGGTTCAACGCCTGTGTTTAACAGCAATTAGAGATTTTTCTCATGTCTTGTCTCTCTTCTCCTGTAAGTCGTGCATTAGCCTTTAGAACAAAAGTTTGTTCTGACTCATTTTGAGGGCAAACAAGTGTACTCTGCATGTCCATAAGGACTATGCTGGTCTTGTTCTGCCTTGGGGTTCATTACTTGCCTTCCTTTTGTGTTTTAATGTTTCGTTCTGAATTTAATGCTTCTACGCTGCACCAGATGGATGGCCCTGCAGATGGAACTATTTCTAAATTATAAATGTAGTACAGGTAGAGAATGAGCAATAGCCAACAAGCTTCCCTCATGTAGCCTTGCTTGCATGCTGGTACAAAGGGACCTTATAACAAGGTGGTAGTTCTATATCCATACTCCCTCCATAACTGACTTTTGTGGTAATTGTACCAGAATAACATGAAATGAGCTTGTTCTGGGAATATCAGTCCTGCTGGGACTGTTTTGAGAAATACAACTGGAGGAATGACCTAAAAATAAAGCTAATAGTCCACCACATATCCCTATTTCTGGATTTAAATTGTGGTTTCTTTTTTGTTGTTGTTGTGGTTTTTTCACACTCTAATCTCCCAGTTTGCATTTGCCGTCCACTTAGAGTCTTACTGATAGTAGTAGGGTATGACGAGTGCTTAAATCTACTGTAATATGATAAATTTCTGGACTGATAACTTCTCTATTCTACATTATGTTGCAACTTTGGACACTCTGCAAATACTATGTAGCAATGTTACTGAATGCTTATTAGAGGCTAATGAGTTTTTGATCACAACCATATTGAATTGTTCGGCCTTGCAACAAAATATTCAGTGTTCTGTTACCAAACACTTCAGCCATTCAATCTCCATTTTACCAAGATACTAACTAAAAATCTTCCTTATTTTTCACTGAACAGTTATTGCCTTGCAAAGGATCCTGACCAGGTTACATTCTTACTTAATGAGGAAATTACTCTAAAGCTGTTAACAACTGAACAGTGCTCCCTTTGGGAAAAGACATGAATTCTTTTCTTAAGAAGAGACTGAATAACCAGATGGGCACCTTCAAGGCATACACAGCTTCAAGGGGGATGCTTCAAGCGCCTCAGCTTGCCAGCAGCAATGGTGCTTGTTTACCATGAAAGGATTTTCTGTGTTAGCTTGCTTAAATTTTTAATTTGAGAATCATCAAATAGTGGGATAAAAATAAGTTAATTGAGGTGAATTGTGTTAAACTCTTCAGAGCATACAGACATGAACATTTGACTGAAAAGGAATTGGTGGAAAAAGTCAGAACAAATTCAGAGCTGTGGGTTTCTTTTTGCCTGTTTCTGCAGAATTTGTTTAAAAAATCAAAATCCCTTGATCCACCAGCGGTTGTGTTCAGATTTTTTTGCACTGCTATTATTGCGTAACACTGCTGGATTGACTCCTAAACGCATATTTGTAATGTTGGAATTTCTTATTTTTATAGAATAGGATATCTGTGACCAATGAAGATACTAGATTTCTAATCAGAATGCAAACAGAAGATAACGCTCTTCTAAGAAAATTTTATTTTTTTAATATTTAACTGTCAGCACTATCTAACATTTATTCAGCTTTGATATTGCTGTATCCGTTATGTAAAATTCTGTCCTATTTTAGAAGCAGTGCCCATGAAGCTAATATTTCCAGTGTTTTAATATGTTGATATTTTAATCATAAGTCTCAGAAAATTTACAGCTTTTGTATGCACATGTACCTTAAGACTGTGTTACATATCCAGGAAAATACAATGTATAACTTTTCCTGCTTCTGTGTTTTAGTTCTTTCTTGAATAGCTTGAATTTTAGAAAACATCTGTGACTGGTTCTGAGACTAAAAGCATCTTCTTAACACTCTGCGTGAAATAGGTAAAATGTGATTGCTAACTTAAAAGAAGAAGAAAAGTAAACCCTTCGTAAGAATCAAATTGGCTTATGCTGTTTACATGAATGGCTGTAGGGCGAGAGAAAACTTCAGAGAGTCGTAGAATCATTTAGGTTAGAAAAGACCTTTCAGATCGTTGAGACCAATAGTTAAGATAACACTACAAAATCCACCACTAAACCATGTCCCTAAGCCCACATCTACAGCTGCTTTAAATGCCTCCAGGGATGGTGACTCCACCACTTCCCTGAGCAACCTGTTCTATTGCTTTGCAACCTCTTCAGTTAAGATATTTTTCTTAATATCCAATCTAAACGTCCCCCAGTGCATCTTGAGGCCATTTCCTATTGTCCTATCTCTCGTTACATGGGACAGCAAACTGATCCCCATCTCTCTACAACCACCATTCAGTTAATAACTTAAAGTGATAAGGTCTCCCCCAAGTCTCCTTTTCTCCAGGCTAAAGAAACCCAATTCTCTCAGCTGGTCCTCATAAGACTTGTTCTCTAGACCGTTCACCATCTTCATTGATCTTCTTTGGACTTGGACAAAGATTTGACCATTTCTCTTCAGTGATTTCACAGTTTACATGTAGGGTATCATTACAAGAATAAACCCTGAGAGTATTACCACAAAATGTAATATAACATTCTTGTAGATCTAAGAAGCTCATCATGTAAAGTGATTTAGGTGAGGCAATGTCTATAGCTAGTCCCAGACAAGGTGATGCAGTCAGCATCACATCTGGTTTTCAGGCTAAGGCACGGTATCATACAGTTGAGTTATGTTAACAGTAGCCTTAGGTGTAAGTTTTATAGACATCAGCCCTGAGCAGCTCTGCTAACTGCTACCACTCTTCTCCCATTTTTTAAAAGAAATAATTTTTAGGAAGTCTGGAATTGATCCTCACTGCTTGAGATGTCTGAACAAATCTTGCTAGTACTTCCTAACATGCTGCTTAATGCATCTAAGACTGGACTGTAAAATCTGACAGGTAAGTATGATGGGAGCCAGATGCTTACAAAACTATACATTACAGTAGTGAGTATATTCTGATGAAGGGAATAGCTAGCTATGAATCAGTTTCTCTCTCTTATTTTTTTTTTTTTTTACCTAGTGCATCTATCTTAGTTCTACCTCATAGAATTCAAAGCCAATGGCGGCAATCACCATTACCTAGTTTGGCTTCCGTAGTGGAGGCCATAGAATTTCATCATTAAAGTCCTTAATGCATTTCCAGATGAATGAAATTCCTCACACTTCAAGCCTTTAAATGAATGGTAGTTAAAAAGTAAAGGTTTATGTAGCAGAGTATCTGCAATATTTTACTCATTTGATCTTTTTTAATTGCTGTGTTCAAGATACTCATCAACCTTGTATTTTTCTGGATCTGCAATGAGAGTATGTATTTACTTTTGAGGTAAGCACTTTTTTTTTTTCAAAAACCTTACTGTCTCTCTGTTTCTTATACTATGGACTACAATTTCACAATTTTCTTTTTAGTTTTACTAACTTGGCCTGGTTTAGATTTTCATTCTGGCAAATTCAATTTGTTACTCTAAGGAATTAATGTTTCAACTAAGCTCTACTTTTTTATTATTTATTTATTTTACAGTTCTCATTCTCTGCCTCTCAGTGACTCTTTGAAATTCTCTTTTGCCTTACATTTGCTTGTTTTCACAGAATAATTCTATTCATTTTCATGGTCTGATGTGTCATGTATGTGCTGATAGAACAGTGGAACATTTGTTCCAGTCTTTATAACCCTGGGAAGCCACTTGATTTATGTAATTGCTTGTGCTATTCAAGCATGTATGTCTTCAAAATTTCTTGAACTTAGGAGAGATAAAACCCAGTTGTTATTGATTGCTTCTTCAATATGGATATTTTAGGTATAATCCATGCTGATATCTGCAAGTGGCAGCTATTTTAACTTCCTCAAATAATGACTATGACCTTGGTGCTACTGAACTTTCATTAGAAGTCCTGATTATACAGCACTAGGTTTTTACTCTCTCTGCTGTTAAAGTATTCAAGATTAAATTGGGGCTGTTTTTTTCCTGGTCAGATCTAAACCAAGAATTTAGAAATTTTAATTTGTAATCTGATACTTCAGTGTTCCATTCCTGTTTGACATTGATGTTGTTTAGGTGTACATGAAAGCATCAAAATTACTGTCCAGTAGTAAGGCAGAGTTAACACTATTTGATTTATCCTTTTATATATTTACTGCACCTGATTTTATATTAAATTTACATTGTGTTTAGATTTTTTTCATGAAGGACACATTATAAAAGTAAGTTGGATTGATGGATAGACTGTGTGAAAAGTTTGCAGGAAGTACTATTTAAACGTGTAAAAGGGTATTAGTGAAGGTAGGCTGTTTCTAAGTAACTGCACAGTTGTACCAGGCTACCAAACAGCACAGTGTCTAGTAGTTGCAGAAGAGCAGAGGTGTTTAGAAAACTGCATAATTTGAAAGATAAATATTAAAAACATTTGCTTTCTGAAATAATTTTAGGAAAGTGGCTTGTACTGGAAAATGAGAATTCCTTATAACACCACACAAAATTTAGTCTGTTGTCAGCATAGAAAAATTTACTTTATTGGCTAGGTAACTTACATGATTCTGAGCAGGAAAGCTTAGAAAATCTGAGCTATTTTAATGGCAAGGAGCAATAATACTATGCTTATTAAAAAGTCAAAGAATTACAGATAGTAAAAGACCACTGACAATCATAATAGAAGAGCAAGTCAGTTACGTGCTTTTTGTAGAATGCAAATATTGAGACACATTTTTGATTGATGTTTCAAGGTCTGAAACATTATTACATAATGCATTCAATGGTCTTTACATATATTTAAAAATTTAAATGAAAACAAACAAAACCATTTTCTTTAACATAATAGTATATATATATATCAGGATACTGTGCAAGAATGTTATTTTGAATATCCTTTTTTTATCTTATTTTTTCCTATTTGGATACCAGGAGGGATGCAGAATTATACAACATTAAGCCATAAATAGTCATAGATGAAAATGCTGATCCAGTCATGCTGTGTGTTTGTATAGACTTCTATCAACTATATTATATCACAATAGCTTTATTATGCATGTGCATTTTAATAGAGTTATTATGTAATAAAGCCTTACTTAGTCTTTTCAATGTTTCTGAATCTATCATGGTTAAGCTTTTTGACTCTTTTTTTTCAGGAAGAGGGGTTTTGACAATAAAATGTGTATTAATACCAATTCCTTAATGGTAGCATCTACATGACTAAACAGAATGGACAACTACTAGAGGATATGGAGAGCAAAACTGTTGATCTGAGAACCTGATGTCTATTTAGTAAACAGTACACAAGGATTTTATGTCCGATTGGCTCATTTGCGCTTGGAGTCCATCGGCAGCTTCAGTTTAGTTTCATTGAGGAAGAGGCCTGGTTTGCATGTGTTGCAACTGCTCCATGGAGTGAAGCAAAGTGTGATTACTGATGACAATGGATTTGTTTACAAAATATGCTTGACCAAACTGAGACACCAATACAAGCACATCAGAGTTTACCGCAGGATTTGACTATGTATCAGTTCTAACAATTAGCTTTCTGGAGAGTGGCAGCCAATAAAGACTTTTACATAGTTTGTTGTTCTATTTTTAAAATGTGTAGAAAAATGATATGCATAAAAAAGATTAGCTGAGAATTAGAATGATGAATAGAAGGTGAACTAAGGCTATTTCACTTCACTGACACTGTTTGCCATGAGAAAGCAAAATGTAGCTTTTAGTTCTATAGATTTCCCTGTCTTCTCCTGAGTTGACGGGCACCTTAAATGAAACCACTGTATTGTGTATTCACAACTCCCAAAGGAGACGATTTGCCCAATATAAGTCAACTCTACTTCACAATCATGCTTATAGCCACACAATGTTATGAGATAAATAAAAACTGTGGCAATCCATCAAAAGGTAAGAATGCAAAGCAGATCAACCCAAGTTATAAAACAGAAAACAAAAATGCTTATACTACCAGAAAATGTTTAGTCTGTATTTCCCACCTCCTACACAGACTGTTTTGCTCAGCCTCTCCAGCCAGTGGCAGTGACGATATATTCTAATATCTTGTCAGTCACTTGCACAAAAGCACGGAACAGAACTAAAATGATGTTCATAGTTGTGGGTTTGATAACTCTCTGCTCTTACAGCATTAATTCCTAGGGACAGGGACTTGGAAGCTGGATTCTCCTTAGTTATATCCAAAGACATAACAAAGATTTTGATCATTTAAGTAGTTGCTAACACCTTCAGCAGGTTTTTCACTCTTTTTCTCATGTATCATTGTCTCAAATCAAGTTTTTTTTCTTAAATACGTGAAGCAGAGGCTCTCTGAAACACTCAAGCCAGGGAGCATTTATATAGGTCTTTCCTTTCATTGCAGACATATGGAGATCTTTACCTTGATTGCTCCTTCACTAGTAGCAAATAAGTGATGGTCTTTTATGCAAAGGTGATCTGATATTCACAGCATTTAGATGTACTGTTTCACTTAGCCCATGAAATGAAAAATGAAAGATTAGATGTTTAAAAAGCAGAAGGTATACAAACTACATAATATAAAAATTAAAAGTACAGGACTAAGTAGCAACAATTATCTGTAAAAAGTATAGATAGCATATACAGTAAAAAGCAAAACAGACAAAAAAATTAAAAATGGTAAAAAAATTAAGCAATAAATTTAGTGTGCAGATTATCCATGTCAGTGCTTATCATCACTTTACACTTCATTTCTTAAATACCTCCTGTAGTTTGAATAGTAAATAAACTAAATTTCTTCGTGTATGAATGGCCCTTGTCTCTAACTTTATATCTGCATTAGAACTGGAGCGTCTCCTATGCTTACTAGTCTGACATAACTTCTGTCCCATGTTGTGGTTTAACCCCAGCAAGAAGCTCACCCTCACTGGCCGATTGCTTACTCTCCCTCAGTGGGAAAGGGAAGAGACTTGTAAGGGCAAAAGTAAGAAAATGTATAGGTTGGGATACAGACAGCTTAATAGGTAAAGCAAAAGCTGTGCGTGTAAGCAAAGCAAAATAAGAAATTCATTCACTACTTCCCCGCATGAACAGGCAGGCATTTAGCCATATTCTGGAAAGGAAGACTTCATCACATGTATGGTTGTTTGAGAAGACAAACGTCATCACTCCAAATGCCCCTTTTTCCTCCTTCTTCCTCTAGCTTGTATTGCTGAGCACAACGCCATACAGTATGGGAAACCCCTTTGGTCAGTTAGGGTCATCTGTCCGGGCTGTGTTCCCTCCCAGTTTTGTTTGTACTCTCAGACCCATCACTGGCAGGACACTGTGAGAAACAGAGGAGGCCTTGACACTGTATAAGTACTGCTCAGTAGCAGCTAAAACAGCCCTGTATTATCAACAGTGTTTTGGTCACAAATCCAAAAAACACCACAATACAAGCTACTAACAAGAAAATCATCCCAGCTAAAACCAGTATACCCATGAAGGTGAGATCTTACGTTTAAGTCTTGAGAAAAGAGAGATGCTGTGTGAGTGTGTGTTAAGTCACCCTGCCAGAAAGCACTGATAATGGCCCCAGATACTTGTGAAATGAAGAGGTGACTTATGGCCTAGTGGCTTGGGCCACTAGGCTATGTAGGAGGATAAATGGCTAGAAGAAAGCCTCAGTTGGATGATGATGGACTGGTGTCATAGATCTTGCTTGTGGCAGACTGTATACATGTCACATTAGATCATCAGAGAAAGTAGATCAGTCCTAGAAGAAAAGATCAGAAGCTCAGTTTCTCCCATTTTTGCTGAGCTAGATTCAAACTCCTCCTGTTTATTCGGTTTCTGGTTCTATGACTTGCATTTTAGGCTGTCAACGGTTCCGTTTCAACAAGAAGGGTGGGGAAATCATTACAAGTGAAAAGCAGAAGCTGTGCCCAAAAGATGAAAGAAGGCAATCTAGATTTTGGCAAGGTAAACTTAAGTACAAATAAGGCAGGCCAAAAAAGATCTTGCAGAGTTAAGAGCATAAAAATGAATTTATTTTTTTTTCTTTAACACATTAGAAGCAGAAACCTCACCAAAGAATTTGTGCTGCCAACATAAGATTGATATGTAAAAGGAATAATATCAAAAGATAAAGCTACTGCATAAAAGTTTAATAAATTCTCTGCATTGATATCAATAGTAATGGCTATTACATAATTTTTCTTCTTTATGGATGTCAAGTGGAACTTTCTCAAAAGTGTCAGTATAAAAGGTTTTAGAACAAATTAATAGCTATGTATTATCAGAATAAAATTACTTTTGTCCAAGAGTTTTAAAGGAAATCAAATATAAGACTGTTGATCTTGTTTGTAGTGGTTAGCTTACTGCTTACATTGGCTTTAGTATCAGATGAATGAATTAATGTAATGACTATTTTCTAAAGGACACCAAAAGCATCTGGGAAATTAAAGATTTTGATGTCTGACTGCTATTTCAGGCAAATGTTAAAGGAAACATGTTAAATAATATCATTCATAGACACATTAATGTACTTACTATAAAAGATAATATGAGACTGACTAAATAGGACATTTCTAGATGGAAGTCTGTGATTCACAAATGCAGTGGATGCATTTTTTCCTTTTTAATACCAGTGAGCATGTACATGTTATCTGTTTGAAACACACTACATGGATTTTCAAGAAGCTACCAACTAGATCCTTCAACATTGGTTCTTAAAGAAAAAGAAAGTTATTAATAAGTAGGAAGGATTTTCATGACCAATAAGAGGTTAAAGGGTGGAAATTAAAAAGTAGATTTAAATATGGAGAAAGTAATGCAATTATCCCACAAGGCTTGCTCCTTAAACACTTGCTTAAATACTCTTACGTAGTTTAGGATAGAGAGTGAACAGCAAGATCCTTAAATTTGGTGCTGTTATATAAGTCTTCAGCTTGATCAAAACTGAAATTGACTGAATATGTTCAGCCCATAAGAAGGCAGATGAAATTCAGTATGAATGAATGCAAAAAAATATGCCCATGAAGAGAAAATAAATTCTGTGTTTGCAAACATCAATAGGTACTGAATCAAGTATAATTACCCAGGAAAGAGGTTTTTTTTACAGATCGCTTTATATATCTAATGGTCAAATGCAGATGAAAAATAAAATTGCAAATGGAAAATCAAATTATGACACTAAATAGTTCTACAGTACATGTCTCTCTTGAATGCTGCTTACAGTCCTGATCCTTTCTTCTCAGCAAAGATGTCAAAAAAGGGCAACAAAAGATAGTCCTAAATGTTCAGAGTAGAAAATGATTGGCTGACTTATGAAACACAAACATGAAAGCAGGAAAAAACATAATTAATTAAAAGGATTTAATACAGTTTAAAACTAAACCACAGATTTAATTTTCATAGGATGCTCTGCTTTCCAGAAATACAAGTGAGTTAAAAATTCTTGTGGAAAAGTCTGCAGGAGATACTAAATCCATGATGCAGCTGCAACCTTTTGCTTAGGAACCTCTTGAACATCAGGCTACTGTAATTTCGGGTGATTTATGGGAAAAAAGTATCACCTTACTTTTGCCCCATTTTCTTATATTTTTTCCCATAATCATCTTTCTTGGCAATGCTTAGTGGCAGGTCTTTAAACTAGATGGACCATAGTTATGATCCTAGGAAGACTATTCTTTCATTATGGACTCTATACATAGTTACAAATACTTTTTCTCCCCCTTTTTATCTAATTTCTTTAAAATCTGTTCCATTGATTATATCACTTTTTTTTTTTCTGTATATTATCCAACTGTTCTTGTATATTTGACAATAGCCATCATAAAAGTGACTAAAGACACAGATGTATAGCAATTTTCACATAGATAATCAACACCTTAACCTGAGATAGATGGAGAATTAGGGGAAATACCATACATACTCATACTATATTATAATTCAAGGACTGCTGTCTTTAAGTGACCTAAGGAATTATGTCCGTTGTCTTCAAGAGAACTACCTATGCACGTAAAATATGCAACCTGTATCTGCTCCTTATTACACTCTATGTTGAATTACTTTTTTCTCACATTAAAATGATTACTGAATACAATCTCTTTGAAAGGAAGAATGTCTGAAGTTTCTATGAAAAAATACTAGTGATATTTGGAAAAAGGGTTTATATCTTGTTACCCGTAGACATTTTAAAATGAAGGACCTGCAATACAGCTAATGCAGTGATGAATTATTTTCTGGTTTGAGGCAGATAGATAGAGGGAAAAAAGAAAAAAAAAAAAAGAGAGATTTAAAGTATCTAAAACGGAATCTACAAAAAAAGTATAAATCCAGAAGTTCACATCTGAAGACTCTAAGAATGCTTTTCAATCTTAGGCCTAGCACTAAAGATGCTTTAAATATTCTGGGACAAGTCGTGCATCTCGATTTAGGAGAACCTGTTTATATATATTTGCATGCTTCAGCTCTGTATGAAGATCTGTCTTTGGAAACTTTCCTGTGCATGTGTTTTACTGTTGACTCTTGAATTAACCAATTTTCCATTTTTAAAAAGCTCCAGCATTTTATTTTTAATACTTAAAAAGCAGAACTTTTTTTCATTTGGAAAAGGCAAATTATTTCCTTAACTTTGTGAGTAGCAAAGATGTTACTTTAGATAAGGAGTGATGTGAAAAAAAAATTGTCTCCAGCTCTACACTTGGATGCTGCTTGCAAAATAAAGAGATTCTTGAAGAGAGCACTTGCTGGTAGATTTACAGCTCTGCTGCAACTGATGAAACAGTTGACAAAACATGTTTATACAGGAATCATGAAAAAGAACTATTTTTGCTTCATGCGTTCAGTGTTTATAGGATTTCTTTTCTTCTTTCATTTTCATTATAGCCAGAGATCGAAATTGACAAGTTTTACAAACCTGTTTTGACATAGGAACAAAATTGTTAGCCTTATTGGTAAGAACTCACTTTTAGTAAGTTCTTCTCAAGACACCTTCGTGGAAATGAGAACTATCTAGTAGGCTAAATGAAATATATGGCAATACAGTCTCTGTCCCAGAAGTTTACGATCAATAAATTATCACTGGAACCATGGAGCTGCTGTAGATTTCTTTTTTATTTATTTTTTTTAATATTTCCCAACCTGTTCACCAGACTCCATAAAAGCTATGTTTTCTCAGGAAACTGTTTGTGAAAAGAAAAAAATAGTAATTTCACACAGGTCTAGTTTGTTTCCTCTTGTTTCCTGCTTTGCTCTGTTTTGCGTGGTAGAAAAATCTCATCAGAAATGTTTTATGCTCCTGACCCATCTCCCTTTGAAAACTGTTTTGTCATCCTTCAGCTCCTTAAAGGAAAAGATGAAAGCAAAAATATGGATGTGTTTCTAATGAGGATAATGAAAGTTGAAAGGTAAGTAGAGGCATTGGAGGAAAAGTGAAGTGTGGATACTGATAGACGCTCAGCAGAGAAAGGTGGAAATGATGAGTCTGTAGCGTGACTTAATGAAAGAAAACACTTTACTGGAGAGCAAAGATTCTGACAAACAATACTAAAACCAGACACTTGAGATTTCAGTGGGAATCTGAATTTTACATAGAGGGACTAGATTAAGTAGATGCAATACTATTTAAACTTCTGGTGTCTTTCTTTAACTTAGTATTTAGTCTACCACTGAGAGCTTAAATTTTTTTTTTTATAGGTAAAGCACTTCTGACACTAGCTTCATAGTGTATTACTAAAAAGCAGTAGAGATCAGCACAGAGCTTTCCCATTAGTTGTTAAAAGTGATTACATTCTTTCTGGAACTTGCCAAGAGAGAATACTTTTTGAAATTAATTTATTTATTTCCAAATGGAATTTGTGGTTCTTGATATAGTATGAGTTACATATGCATTTTTTCGTCCTGGTTTTTCATGAATCCTGTTTGGCTATTTTGCAGTGTATTTTCTGGAACAAGGATAGATATTTATCTGATAAATGATGATAAATGATACAAAGCTATTCTTGAAGCTAATTCCTTTGCTTCTCAAGCTGAGTTTGATAAAGAAGGTGACGGTTTATTGGCTAGAGATGGTTTGTATTATTGCTTCTTGCCGCATTACTTTTACTTTGTTTTGTTTTCTTCTCTTCCTGTGCTTAATCTATAGAACTTCATCTACTATCTATTATTGACAGATATTTTAGTTTAATCTGATATAGATCTTTTGATGGATGATCATATTGAATATTAAATATTTGGACTATGTCATGAAATCCTTTGAATATAAGAGATTTTATACTTTCTTGAGTGTGATACAAACTATTAATTATGTACTGTCTTTCTTCTTTTATCAAACTGTGGACTTTATAGATATAGTAAAATTATGTCTTGTCTTACACTAGAGAATGTAAAATAAGCTTGATGAAAGAAAACACATTTCATAACCATGGTAACTGTCAGTAACATCTGTAGATCCCTCTCTCATTTCTCTATGAAGACTGAAAAACGTCATTAATTTTTGTTGATTTTTATTTTTTGTGCAAAAGGAGAAAAGAGAAAATCAATGATGGGCATAATTTTAAATCACATATGGCTAAGTATTTAGGAATCACTGGCACAATGAGTATGACAGGCAATAAAAAATATTTAGATTCAAATGACTTTGTCAGAGATAGAATTAGCCTTTCCATAAAATTGAATTGTGTCTGTAATGTCTCTGCAAACACTTTAATGGTACCTCTAATGATACTTTGTGAAAAACATTGATGTGTATAGTTCTTTTCAAATGCTTTTTTAAGAGAATCT
>VWZK01019942.1:0-18522 GCA_013396935.1 Baryphthengus martii
CCAATCCTGATAATTCTATGATTCTATGATCAGGTAGTGCATAGTTCTGTTGCACCCTTACTATACTCTGGTTGCATTGTTTCTTGTCCTTTTTCAGAATCTCTGAAGGTGATCATTTTTAATTAGGAAAAGAGAAAGAGATTGAATGCTGCCTTGAAAAATATCTCCTTTTCTTATGACCAGTCATACCTAATACAAATGTTCCATGGGCATTTAATCATGTGTTTAATTCTAGCTGAAGTCAACGGAACATAGATGTGATTTGCTGTATAGGAATTGGATTATTCATATGCCTAATATTGAGCATATCCAAAAAGAAGTCTGCATAGCTTGGGCCAACCTTCCCCTGCAAAATCAGAGATTTCTGTTGAAATGAACAGTACAGTATAAGACTAGAAAAAAGAACTTTCTGTACCTGAAGTCCATATTTATCTGCAGTTAGAGAATTACTCTGAGGGATAAGTAAATCCTGATCTTAGTGAAATGAAATATGAAATCAGTATATGCTTATTTATTTATATAGTGAGCAGGATTTGGCCTTGTGTCTTGAAATCACACCAGCAATCCTTGTGTGAGTTTATAAAATGTTTTTTAAATAGAAAGATGGAACTAAAATCAAAAAGAAATGACACATCTTTGCTTGAGAAATCAAATAGGATTGCTTAATGGTAAGACAATAGCTTCGCATAATCCCACTCTACCTTTGAAAATACACCGGTGTATACAAACTACAAAAGCAGTTTGGGTTGTTTTTCATGTGCACGGGTTTTATGCAAAGTGCTTTAAGAGTCAAATCTGTGCAAGCTGATTCGTTATCATTGCTTCACAGCCCTCAGACTACTGTCCTTTGAGGAAATAAGGAACAGAAGCCTTTCTGACTTGCCTCAGAGTCTTTCCATTATGAAGTCATTTATATGTAAAGCAATAAATGTCCTATCCCACACTACATGTAATCGCTACAGCATGAAATTAAACAATTCATCTAGCTTGGGAAAGATTCAGAAAAGGCTGGCTGTATCCTTATTAGATAATTCAGATTATAAATCTTTCTTTACCTTGGTGAAAATTCATCTGGGAGGACAGTGGTGAGGTGTCAGATATTTTCTCATGGAGTCTTTTCCTTATCACATGACTTCTGTTAAGCTGAGAGGCTGTGCTGTCTTCAGCAACTATCCGCTCTACCTAGAAGACAGGAGTACTGCAAGTCAATATCATATGATATGTGGACTTTAGACTCTCACACTGAAGTGATCCTTGCCCTCTGCTTGTCAGGGGCTGCTGATTTGCTTGGTATAAGCAAATTCATCTCAGATTAACACAAAGCACGACTGAGTTTTTGTGTCTTCTTGCTCTAGTGCTAGCTACGTTTAAGAGGGGACACCCTCTGTTACAGTTGGACATAGAATAATAGGGAATGAAAGGGAAAAGGTTATCTCAGAGTGTTAATGAATACCTGTTAAAAAAATAAATATTTACAGTGTGATTTCTTTCAGTTTCATTCAGCTTGTCAACAAAAAAGTTTGTTATTATTTTGAATCTTGAAATAGACTCAGGTTCTTATTTATCAAAGATTTCACCTGGCCAGGCTTGATTGCACAGCAATGTTCAGTTCCACTCAGGGGTGATGAATAAAATTCTCAATATGATGTAAATGTGATTTCTCTGAATTTCACATTGAAAGTTTGAAACCACAGTGGCAATGGGGAAATCTTTTGTGGAAAGTGTATTTCTTTGGCCAATACAAAGTCTCTATAAAGGTTATGATTGCTCCAGTATTAAACAAAGAAATGAAGATACTGTAAGTGCAATAGCTGGATTTGTATCATTTCTGAGGAGCATGAGTGGTGTGAGAGATGGCTTCATTGCCACATTTGCTTGTACACATGCCCACTCAATTTTCTTCTCAGAAGTCTAGAACCAAATCTCCTTTAATTCATACAAGCATTAATTTCAGGCGTTTCCTCACCTGTATCCCATGTGGCTCCTTGCCTCCCTCTCCAAAGAAAAGATGATAAGAGTATGAGAGTAGTACCTACCTCACTGACACTTCCCACTGCAAACTGGACCATTTTCTTTATGTAGACATTTGCTGGTAAGGAAGCAAATTCCTTCTGATGTGCCTCACATGCTTCCAGAATTGATTCGGGAGAAAGTCTTTTATGTGGCAGATCTTCACATAGTGCCAGCAAGAGCATGTGTAGTTGGTCACTCAGCTGGAGGGACTGAGTCAAAATGGAGTTAAATGTTAAATGACATCTCCCAGTGGTCTGAAATCCTGTGTAAACTGAGACCAGGAATTTCTGTAAGCCTTTCACTTTGGGTGAGAAATGGGCACTGAATTCCTTTAGACTTTGGGAAAATTCCATACAGACAGCATAACAGCACCAAATGGAGCCCCTAACGTGATCCAGGATAGCCTTGGAGGGAACTGCCATCTACAAGGTGGGTCATCAGCCTGTATAGGGGCTTCTTGGTGACAGACAACAGCTCAGTCTGCTCCACAGCTTTCCTAATTAAACTGTAAATCTTAAAGATTCATGGATATAAGACTTGTGGTAGAATTAGCTTCAAAAAGGTGCGGAGTTATACGAGCTAAAACTCTTGTCATAGAGACCAGATACTTAAATAAACTTGCTACAGATTTGGGTAAGCAAGAAATGCAAATTTTCAACTAGCAGAGATGCTGGTAGAATTTGGTTTGAAAGAAGGAGAGTTACTCAGTTTTATTCCAGCATCTTTTTCTTCAAAAAAGCACATTCATGTGCACAGCAACACAATCATGTGACATGAGGTTTGTCTTTTAGCTCTTTCTATCTTATAATCATAGAATTACAGAATCACAAAATCATAGAATCCCTTAGGTTGGAAAAGACCTTTAAGATGATCAAGTTCAACCATCAAGCCAGCACTGCCAAGTCCACCACTAAGCCATATCCCTGAGTTCTGCATATGCATGTCTTTTAAATACCTCCAGGGATGGTGACTCCACCACTTCCCTGGGCAGCCTGTTCCTTACTACAGTCTTGAAAGAAATAATCTTCACTCTTAAAAGCAAGATACAATTCATTTTAATGGGAAAAAAAAAAAAAAAGGATTTTTCAAGAAAAAGGAAAGATGAGGCCTAACTAAATTTCTGGTTTGAATGAACTGGTATTTTTGGTGAAGTCAACCTCAACACAAGCTTTCCAATTCTTTCTAGTGGTCCAAAACATAAAGCCCCTGTTATTATGACTTCAGTTGATGTCTCTCAATCTTCAAGCCTACCAATATAAGACAGGATAAAAGAAAACAAAAATATATGTATTACTGGCCTGGTTTGGAGGAACCTGGTAGTCTGCTGACCAATAGAGGGTCATTCCTAAGGAATACACCAACATCTGTCAAAACAGAAAGGGAAATCCTTTATGAAGTCAACATTGTGTCTTTGGTCACAAAATGCCAGAAGCCAAAGAGATCATAAAAAAAAAAAAAAATAGATTAAAGGAAACATATATAAAAGTGCATTAGTGACTCTTGGCTTGTGGACTAGATAGCGTGCAATGAGTATTGTTCAGCTCGAGAGGCTGAGCCAGGCTGCCCTCTCTCCAATGATGCCATGAGTAGGAAAAGAAATTTCAACTCCTGTCTTGGTTTTGAAGCTCTCCCATTAGCAATTAAAGTCCTCCCCTACCTGTGGGACTGACAAGCAGTCGTGTCCAGGAAGTAAGTTACTGGAGCAAGAGCCATCTTTTCCAAAGCTTCATGTTTCTGCATAGCGTCTAAGTGATCAGTTACATGGGAGTCTGCAACTACTGGGTTCTGCCTGAGGGAAGTATGCACTGATGTGGTCCTAGCGGTATTTGAAATGTTTAGGTACCTGAATGTTGTATCTCACTGTCTCGCCAGAGAAACTCATTTGGCAGGGAGTAAGAAAAGTAAGTTGTTAACAAAGCTGAACATATTTCTAACTTCCTGGGAGCTCTTCCACTCTCATTGTATGGATACTGCAGTCCTGCTGCTTCTGAGATCACAATTACTATACAAGATCAAACATCGTTCATAGACATAGTCTTCCTTTCTGTGGGTCTTTACAAATAATACATTTCTGCAGACATTGAGGACTGATGTTCAAAATTGATTTGATGTTGACATGCTAATCTAACAGCAAGCTACAAGATATATGTAAATCTTTCTAACTGTAGCCAAGTTTATTTAGTGGTATTAGAAATGGAGTTTGACAATATATACCTGATATGGCGCATTAAAACCCACCAGCTTGTCTTCATGAGGCACTGTCAAGAATTATTTTCTAATATACCTCACCTTTGTTAGTCCAATGCGCTGGTTTTTACTTTGTCTGTGGAGCAGTTCTGGTGCACTGAAAGGGACAGCTTCCAGCTGAGATGCATTGTTTTGGAAGGACAGATCTCCTTCAGCAGACAGCAGTATTGACCATGGACAAATCACACAGATGGTGGGGTCTGAAAAATGTTGAAGAAGATAATGGAGTTCTTAGTGTTGAATTCACTGCCCTCAGAAAATCATGTTGTTGGTGCCTCACTTGCACAGTCAAATCCATCACTGAAGTTTCCTGGAGATGTACCCAGAAGTCAGTGGAATCATGTTCATTTATGCCTGGCTGATTTAGCTGGAATTCAGTGATGGTTAAAGACTTGATTTCTCTCTCACATTATTTCACACATATAAACAATATATTGATTTTGGTGGATTTCTGAAGCCTAAGAAAAGGCAGAATTACATCCTCCGTGCAGCTTCTGGAGATCTTGACATTTTTCATAGATCCCTTTATGCAAAGCACAATAAGATCAGAAAAGTAGAACGCTACTTACAATACAGCACGAATACTTTGAAGCTGGCATTTGTAAAAGACCTTAAGTTAGCTCTCAGTAAGTTGCATGACCATGGTACAAATCTCTTCTCTGTGGTGATACTTTTTTGTTCTGTGTGGTGCTTCTAGTCAGTCAGCTCTGCATTTTAGTAACTTCTCTTCCAGCGTACTGCATCTAGCAGAGAGCCAAGTTACTTTGCCAGAAGGTCAGCAGCAGGAGGCAGTATCTTTTTATTTGCATTGTACACAGATGAAGAAACTTATGACAAGGCTGGCCTTGATGGCTACACCATGTCAGTCAACAGAAGCTAAGGTAGCAGCAGAAACCAAATTCCCAAGTCCCTGTGCTATAATCTAATAAGGTTTTCCTTAAGTGGAAATATAATTTCCAACTAACCAGAACTTCAGGTTTGGGTTTTTTTTACTAGAATGCAAATATGAAAACTATCCAAACTAAAACTTAGATTAGATGCTACCAGTAATGTGAACAGCCCTGATATTTTAGCATTATTCACGTTCCGTCTTTCTGTCTGCATCTCTTCTGTTAAAAAGAGAGGGGATTTTTCAGACAAAAGTGTTTTCAAACTAAACCTTACAAAGTTCTGAGGACTCTAATAGGCCTTAATGGCCCTGACCAGCCTCACATGGGACATACATTGATCATCTGCCCATAGTCATAGACTCCGGTTAAGCTCATCCCAGGGTCTTGAGTCCCTCCCTGCCTGAGGTATGCTGTAGAGTGCCTGTCTCCAGCTCAGCCACAACTATACCTTGCCTGACTGTGGACTTCACTGATCCTGACCCACAGACTGACTTCCCAGTCTGACCTCTTACTTGTCCTGTCACTGTGGACTTGCCTGGTGATTGCTGGGCTATGTGACCCTGGTTGCCCACACCAGACCTGATCTTAACTCAGCTTCCCAGCTTGACCTTGGACCTGCCTTATCACCACAGACTTGCATGGTGATCTGCATTCTGAGTTGTCAACCCCAGACCTGTCCTTCTTGCCTTTTGGGTACTGTAGGATAGGACCCTGGCTGGCAGAGCCCCTGCCCTGCCTCCATTGTAACCGTGCTTGGGTCTGGGATCCCTGTCCCTTAGGGAACATTCACCTTGCCCTTGCTGTTCCCTGAAAAAATCCATTTGAAGGTCTCTCCGTAATGAACTGTAGTATTCTTGTCAAGGGCTGAATACTCTTAAAAAACGTCACTACAGAGATCCACTAAGGTCAGTCCCAGTGGTCTGAAGCAGGAGCTGAAATATGAGGATGTGGAGTCTTCTGCAAACACTCTGTACTTGCATACATAATGTTAAGTGAATTTGACCAAAGACATCCAAGTGACTTCATTAAAATATTCATTAAAAAAAGCATGACAAAAAGCATCTAAGATTAATTTGTTTACTTTAGAAAGAGGAAAAGCTGCCTTAACTATGGCAATATTTAGATACAGGGTTCCTGGAAATATAGGTAATTAAAAAAAAACAAAACAAAACAGATGTTGGCTGTTGAACCAGTCTCTTTGGTCTAGACCATGAGAACAGAGACCATTCAGATCTCCGTAGGAGAAGAGCTCAGAAGCATGCCCTAAATGCTTGGTATTTTAGCATTTAAAATTTATATATTAAAAAATGGTTACTTAGTTCTTATGCATGGTGGAGGAAAATGGATGATAAAAACGGATAAAAAGTTAAGCTGGGAATTCATATATACCTAGGGTGTTTACACAGCCAGAGGACCCAGAGATTCAAGAGTTATGGACCATGAGCATTTGCAACAGTTATGGCATTTACTTCTTTAGAAAATTAAAGCTCTTAAAGTCACCAGCTAATCTGTTCTTTTGCTCTTTCCCCATTTTCTGTAGTGTTGTATACAAATACAACCAGCACATCCTGGGAAATGTGTCTGGTTTAGAAACAGATAGGCAGTTTGTACTTTAGCCTCGATGAAGATTACCTGGCCTTCTGTAATGTTGGCCAGCCAGTGAGTGAGCACACCTGCCTAACCAGTCTGTGTCCAAATGTACTGGAAATGTTGCTATAGCAAGTGGTGCTGACCATCACCAGGTCTAGCAGGATTTATTATGTTAAGCACAGTGCAGCAAAACGTGGCAGTATTAACCCTGAGAACAGGCTGATTCCAGAAGCAATATAGCTGCAATGGAGATGTGGAGCTAGAGATATGCCTTAGTCAACTGGGATGATACTATGCAGAGGCATGTTCACCTTCACTGCCCTCCCAAGAAACTGAAGCACTGGGGATTCAGCTTCAGAATGAGTCCAACTTGGCTCTCTAAAGACATGTTTGAGTAGTCTTGCACTAAACCTATAGACCAGCTTGAATCTACATTCTTGCTTCCCCTTCACCTTCTGATCATAATACCCTAAACTTACCTGGTGCAGCATAGGGAACAGAAGCTGATTATCTCAATTCAATAGATATCCAAGTTGGTTTGTTTTTTTTTTGTTTTGTTTTTTTCTTTTTTAGTTTTTAAACAAGAGATCAGGAGAGCGTAGTGTAGGCTTAATGTCTGGCACTGAGTTAATAAGCTGTAATGGGCCTGAGCTGAACCTATCCAGCTGAGGAGTTCTGTGCTGCACTCCTTTGCACACTCCTAGTGCCTGCCTGAGCTGTTCTGTCCTCTTGTTACACTGGATACTAGAGAACTGATGCTGTAGTCAACCTGCTGTTGTGTTCTAGTCCATTAAAAACTAGATAGTAATAAAAGTTCACCTGTTCAGCTACGCCAGAAGTTATCACTTTTTTTCAGTATTCTGTTTCAATTCTACATGCTTATGAGGTAAGAGCACATCTCATCTATTCTCTCCTCAAAAGGATTATCCGTTGTCATAAACAGTTCTCAAAATATGACAGGTTGCTCATCTGTGCTCTCTTTGTACAGCTGGCCTGCTTGGCAAGCATTCCTCTTGATGACTTGCCTAGCCGTTATAATCAGTCATATTATTATAATCAAGGATAAAAGAGTCTTACTAGCTGGATGAAGAGCCACATGGATTTGCCTGACCTCCTCTATCAGTACATGAAGGATATGATCCTAGCTGGCACTGCACTTTCTGTATATGTGTGTTTTTCAGACTTTAGGAAGGACTCTTCTGTCCCATTCCACTGTGTATAGTTGTACATAGATGAATTAATATCTGATGTGTAATTTGGAAGAAATCAAAACTGTGTGAAGATCTCTTATGTAAGCAGAGCAGACTGCATGTAATCTCAGCAGCACTGAAAGATTTCTCATTTTTATTAACAATATGTTATTACTGCCATTAGTGCTTTTTGTCTCAAAAAACCAAAAAGAGCCTCAAACAACAACAACAGAACAAGCAAACAAAAAAAACCCAACCCCAAAAAACTCTAAAGAGTTAAAATAACTCAAGAATGAATTTCCCAGAGTAAGAACTATAAGAAGATACTCTTCACCTCACCTTTGTGAAGGTCTTCCAGAAGCTGCACTGTGGCCAGATACAAGAGTGCCCATATTTCTTCTTCCTCCAAAGAGCTTCCTTTTGCCCACAGGACCTCGGCCAGTGTCACACAGGAACTGCTCATGCCTGCTGCAATTGAAACCAGATTTTGGACACACTAACGTAGACTGAATTGCTCAAAGTAAGCCATACTAATTACAACTGTACCCTTCTCTCATAATAAGAAATACTCTGTGAACTACCCTGCTCCTTTGTTCACAAAAGGTAGATATTGTTCACCCCTATCTTAATCTAAGTAAGGGGACTGAACTAAGTGACTTCCTGTAATCTTTTTGATTCCTTTTACTCATCATTTGAAACCAATCACAAAATTCTATGGGACAGATAGTTTATACTCAGGAGATCCTTCATGAATATGTATTGTTCAGACTTTGTCAGTGGTTATCTGAATGGTAGGGCATTGATTTTGCTGCTTAATTGGATGTTCTTGTCTGTAAAAACATGTCAGTTAATCTAAAAGGAAAAGAACAGTGAAGCAGAAGAGATGCACTGTAATATGGAAGGTTTATAAACACAGTGAAACACAGCAATTAAGTGTCATTTATTGCTCTGCAGATTGATCAGTAACAGCTTGGAGACTTCCTGAATTCATTGACGAGAGATTTTCTTGGTCAGATCCCTGAGACTCAGAACTTACAGTTCACCCATACCAATATACATATATAGCTTGCTTTATTTCAGTAAACCAAGTTAAAAGATGATTCCCTCTGTGAGCTGTCAAATAGCAATTTAGTGGCTCCCAGCACACTGTCCTAGCTGACAGATGCATAAAACCTGGCACACTGCGATGAATGTTGGTCTACACGCTCTCCCTTTTTTGTCTCAGCTGCAATGCAGCCTCAGATCATTTAGAGAAAGGCATCCTGTACTGAATCATAGTTTAATGTCTTACCTGTTGGAAAAGCATTTTCCTTATCCCAGCCAACTAGAAACTGACCTGTAACTTGAACTGCTAAGGCCTCTTTTCCTCTGAATGCTTTATCAAACTAAATATTATCAAATAAGTTTTTATCCTTCATAAAAGAGTCTGATTTCTCCACTTCAGAAGTTTTACATTTCTGTAATTTACTAATCTAGGCAGAGCTGCTCTAGGTCTATACATCTGTCAGGAAATTGAATCCAAGTTTAAAATTTGCTAAAAAGTTTTGAACTTAATTTACATTTTTGCTGTTATTATCCTGTGACAACGAGTTCCATACCTCTATTGTATGCTGTGTAAATAAGGGCGTAATAAGAAAAGTTGGAATTCATCCATCTACTGCTTTGAGGCTTTGACATTGTCTGTAGACCACCAAGTGAGGATGTTATTGTCATGTACAGGATTAGAAACGCCACTGTAAAATCACTTCTCTTTAATGCCTGAAAAAAGATCTTCTCATACCATTTCTTCACCCTCTGTATACAGCCCACATACTGCCACCATTTGTGCTCTGTTTGCAATAGAATTTACTCTGTTTTATAGCTGATTTCCTTGCCACCTTCCTGTTTACTATGCAGTCTTGAAGGGGTCACTGCAAGAGCATTGCAATGGTCTGACAGGACCAACTTGTTGCTGATTAATAAACTACTCAAATTTTGATTCACGGGGTCTTGTCCTGGCTCACTAGCTTCCAAACAAGGAATCACAACACTGGAAGAATGTTCCCTTGCTGCAATCACTACAGGATTATGGACCAACCTAGTGACATTTTAAACAGAACCAGCGTCCTAATTTTAGTCTCTGTAGCTTCAAAGGGTAGTAAAGCTTCTTAAGAACCTAACCTTAATTAGAAGAGACAGACAAATCTTCTTAATCTAAGCCATCACCATTTCTCTTAATAATAAATTACTGTGATAGCATTTCACTTAACCCTGTGATACCAGGACTAAGCAATCAATTCACGTTCCCAGAGCTAGAGTCTATGTGGCTTCTCTATATATGAGTAATCCACCAGACTGTACTTAGTGCTGTTTTCTTGGAGATTGTGCTGGGAGAAGGAGCACTGCATCCTCTGTTTTAGATGGACGTACTTGTACCAAGTGATCTCAGTGCTGAGATTTCTAATTAGCTTAAGTTACTCAATGAGTGACTATACAGAGTGTAGGCATTACAGCTTTATAGAGCCAAAGTGAAATCAGCAGTTACACCAGAGGTGCTTAATTTTTGTAGTGAATGTTTATTCTAAGAGTAAAATTAATGTTTCAGATCAATACTAATATGAATTAAGTGAATTCTGCTAGCAATGATGTGCAAACTTCTTCCAAAAATTATTAGATTGTATGGCCATGGAAATAATAATCTCTTTAAAGTGCAATAAATTGTTGCTTTAATGCAATGTAGAGTTAAGTGATGTGTAATTTTACAAGCAAATTGGCAATTGATTTTTAAACGCACTCAGAACACCCTGTAATTTGGGGCTGTATTTTTGAATTTTATGTGATGTGATATTTGACAAAAATGTAACTGTGTGAGTACTTGGGGGAAAAAAATACAGTTTATTTCCTTTAATAGCCCTCCAGGCTACACTATGTATATGATATGAAAGTAAAAGTGATATGAAGATATTATCATTGTATCACTGTACATATTTATGGTCCCTCCATTTAATAAAAGCTGTGATCCAGAACCAAACATTTCTGACCTTCAAACAAGCTACAACTGACAAGGCAAAGCAGACAAATTAGGAGGCAAGGAGGAAAAAGGCAACAGTAACCTTGCAAAAAGGGACTTGATGGTTTGCAGTAACACTACATATCAGGAAATTATGCTAGGATCTAGTTCAGCCTGCAGGGAAAAGTTAGAGCAGCAGAATGTAATCACCCATTTTGGAGTTTTGCCAGGATATAGAGGTTAATGTATTTGTTCCTGGAAAAAGTAGCAAAGAGCTTTCAGTGACAATTTGTTCTCTGAGGTCAAAGAGAAATCTTCTGCTGACTTCTATGGAGTAAAGTTGCCATCCAAATAGACAAATTAGCCTAAAATATTCTCCCCATTCTAATCTTTGCAGCACATTCATTCATTATGTGGACTGTCTCAACTAAATAGATTTTCCTCTAGAAGAATTTCAGCTACTCTTCATGCATAGATATGAAAGGTACACTGAGGTGAGGCTAATCCATAATTTTACCACAAACATCCACCTATTTATCACATTTCATTCTAAATTATTTTATTCTGTTTTGGTACATTTTGCTTTATCATATGTGCAAGCTTTCATCCAGTCATTGAAATCTAGGGTCAGTGAAGGAAATTGAATTGATTATAAAAGATTATGAACTGCGGCTTTGCAACTGAGTTTAACAGTTAATAACAATCACACATTAGTGATTTCATATGTCAGGGTCACTTTACCTGCAATTTAGCTTTATTAGATTTGGCAATCTTATTTAGTAAATTGTAAGGGAGCAACTTGGCTTTTGTCCACCATCATTTTTACTTCTGCTGCTTTGTTGGCTGTATAAAGACAACAAAAGACCTAAAAACTACTAATTTTGTAAGGAAGCTGACCTTCCCTTATCAAATACAGTTATGTGAATTAAACATCCTCAAGAGGAACAGGACATCTAGATTCCTGACTAAATGACAGCCCTTTTAGCGCAATCCTGTAAGAGGGAGTTTACTGGGGAGTTGGTTCAGCTGTAGAATCTGTTTCTATAGCATGAAAGTCTTAATCCATTACCTGGATGATGGTGACAAAAAATTATGACGAGGGAGATCACAGGACACAGCAGTGAATAAGATGGTGAGGAAGAAGAAATCACGTTCAGGTTTTGAAAATGTGGGATCAAGTTTGTTTCTGGTCTGCTTTTAAAGGCATGAAGCAAGAGCAGCTTTGCCCCATTTGAGCATCTTGAACAACTGGAAATGAGAACTTTGGCAAAAAGTTTGTGTGTAAACACAACAGCAACAGCAAAGGATTAACCTTGGGTACAAACCAAGCATTCTGTGAACTGGAAGGGTTTCTGTCAAACTAGAAATGCCTTTCAGTTTTTACTGTCCGGAAGCTGTTCTTCCAGAGGCCTTGTTGCTCTTTTGACTGAACATCCAGTTTTGCTTCATTACTTCGTGTATTGCAAAGTACCTAGGTGGAAACTTAACTCGGTTTAAATTGCTGAAGGATGTAAACAGACGTATATTTTGTAAACAGCTGTGCCTGAGAAAAGTGTATGGCCTATTTACGGTTTGGACATAAGGGCCCATCATAGCTTCTCTACTAGGGGTGACTAATTGATTGTGACATGAATGAGCCAGACAGAGACCACATAAGTAGGTCCTCTCACAGATCTGAGAGGTTGCTAACCTCAGCCACTAACCTCACTAACAGAGTATGAGTGTAGGCAAGTCAGAGGGGGCTTGTAGTGTAACCTCTTCCATTTGCACCACTACATCCAGAAAAAGTTGTCTGCTCCTAAAAGCACGTGTAAACTGGTGTAAATCCATTGTGCATACAGGCACATGAAGTTGGCTAATACTGATTTTGCTCAATTTATTTACTATGCTGTGTGGAAGTATCTGAATATCCTTCAGTCACTTTCAAGGGCAATGTTAAAGAGCAGGAATTGTTTCTTCTAGTGCTGCACTGAAGGACTTACCAATAAAACTACACACAAGTCTATAAAAACATGGCCTTTAGCCAACTTTCTCTGGATATGGTATTTTTCTTAGCTTTCTGTCCCTTTCAGCTGTTGTACTCCAATTTCTCAGCTACGTAGCAGTCCTCTTTAGGCCTCAGGTGCTGCCTGATAGTCTAAAAGCACCTCCTGCAAATAAATAACCAAAACCAAAGGGACTTAATCCTGCTTCAGTATAGCCAAAGGCAAAACTTCTTGTACCAGTGGAAGCAAGGTGAAGTGGGTGAAAAAGCTTTTTGGAAGGGAATTAGCCAGAGGACCTCAGGCGTCAAGCAATCTGCTTTCAAATCTAAGATGATCAATCGCTTGGGAAGATCGGTACTTGAAGCGACATTTTCCTAGGGTGTTGGAGGGCTAATAGAATGATTTTAAGGGCTGAAAATGGGTCCATAGCAGACAGATGAGCAAGACAGACGAGCAAGACAGACGAGCAAGACAGACTTGCTGATTCTTAAAGATCTTTAAGAATGAGAAGCAGCTAGAAAAATGCATGTTTAGTCAGCACCCTTTTACTTGACATGAGGTACTGGACAATGCGTTAATTAACACATCAAGTAATTTTTGACCACACCCAGGTGAGGACTTTGACCTAGGTAAAATCAGTCTGTCTATCCTATCTATTGATTTTCCTCTGTGGCTCCACCCCTCAAAGATTAATAACTTAAAGTAACATGTTGCTTTGAAGTGCCTTATGTTTTAGAATAGCCAAGTGATAAACTCTGTCTTTACATCTTTATGACACAAGAGTTCAGAAACTTCATCAAAAGAGACTGAAAATCCATGGAAGACTACAAGTAAATTAAAACACAAATAACACCTGACTAAGGGCAAGACAAATGCTTTTTTAGTATCGTGTTCCAAATACGCTAAGAAAAAATCTTGCAGTCTCTCTCAGGACTTACTGTGCAATAAGTTAAACTTCAAATGCAAAAATAGGGGGATTACAAATAGGACCATTATTGACATTTGGATTGAGCTATAGTTTTGAAATCTTCAGTGATAATTTCAAAGCAATTTTAGAGAATTTATATCCTGAGCCTAGCGTTATATTGACATGACATGACAAAGGCAGAACACTTTCTATAGTCACAGGCGGAGAAGGAATGGATGCAGTTAGCATCATTCTCACTGCTTCTGACTTCCCTGAGTTGTGGTAGAAGGCACAACGTTTGGCAAAAATCTCAACCAGGGCCAGAATGACCTCTCTGCATTCTGCAGGAGGTACCTCCAGGAAGATGATTGATCTCCTTTATGCACTTAAATATTATACAGTTACAAATGTGAATATGGAGACTTTTTTAAAATTGAAAATTACCCTAGTGTGCATACAGATAAAAATATTTAATGTATGGAATAATTTCTGAATTGGAATAGGAAGATAGGGCTTGCTTTTTGTAGAGGCACAAGATTATTCCATAGTATATATATATGAAGCCAATTCTGGGTCTCTACAGACAGTTTGGGATCAGTGAAATAATTCTACCCCACTCAAGACTGTCTGCACTTAAATATTCTTAAATGAACAATTTTCATATGAGGATCGCAATCTTCTATTGCCTAAGATTGCATGTTGCTTGCTTCTTAAAAAAAAAAAAATCCAAGCCCTGTAATTTAGAATACTGTATGGAGATTTTGAGAGGTGTTGGTCTCTGAAATAACAAGGGCTAGGTAGTACCTAGGAGATGCTGAAGAAGCACTGAAAGCTGGGAACAAACTGTCTGTTGGTGAGAACCCTAACCCTGTTTTATTTTGCATCTGATTCATAACAATCCACAAAACTGTTAACATGCAATTGTCTACAGAAGAAAGAAGATGATCACTTCAGTCCGTAATTGTGAGCTTTGGATAGGGTCTGCCTACATCCATAGTATTGATGACAGTTCTGGTTTAATACTTCAGGTTATATTTTGTTTATGAAGTACAGTACTCTTCCATAAGAAAAATTAAGCTGATAAAAAATATAGTGTAGAAATTATTTACTAAGAAATGAAAACTAAATATATTGTTTTTATAGGCACTATTCATGCAGAGTATT
This sequence comes from Baryphthengus martii, assembly GCA_013396935.1. Lineage (NCBI taxonomy): Eukaryota > Metazoa > Chordata > Aves > Coraciiformes > Momotidae > Baryphthengus > Baryphthengus martii. The sequence goes on from VWZK01019942.1 coordinate 14,976, forward strand.
TAAAATTGAAAACCCAACTACATTTTTAAACAGTAAATTCTCAAAATATATTAAAATGTATTTAAAATTGAATTAAGGGAATGTTGTTGCTATCACTAAACTAATGATTGTTACTTAGGGGAAATATGGCAAAAAATGTTTTGAAAACAAATGTAATATAATGTCTTAATCATAACTGTATGAACAGTTTAGAGAACAAAAAAAAGGAAAGTACTGGGAGGGATTGGGTGCCCTCACTGTACTTTAGACTTTTTAAAATGTCTAAATGAAACTCTGAGCTTCTTGTTTATATAATGCATCTTAGGGCCAATACAGTAGCCCTTTAATATATTTAAAGTCAGTTCTTGATAGAGACTGTCATTACAGAATCACAGAATCACAGAAGAGTGTACAGTAAGGGTGACAGAGCACTGGAACNCATGACAACATGTTTTTTACCTGTATATAGAAGCATAATAACTGGATAAAAAGCTGGATAATTACTAATTAGTTTGCTTAAGTACAACCTAACGTGTTTCCTTGCTGCTTGTCCATAAAATACCAATAAATTTTAGCTACATGAAAAGCTGGAAGAGACTGAAAAAAGCACATTTTTTGGAAGATCTAGTATAAAATTATTTTAAATTATAACCTGATATATTCACATATATTCCATACACAAATTATGTACTCTGACTCATTATACACTTGCTATTATAATTTTGAAGAGAATANACTTGATGATCCTTTGAGGTCCCTTCCAATCCCTAACATTCTGTGATTCTGTGATCTCACTAAGAATTAAATACAAGTCTCTGAAATATGAGGTGGAAATTTATGGGTTTATAATTTGAATAGCCACTTGAAATTGTGTCCAAAAATTCTGTTCAAATAAAGTAGACAGGTAGAGCCAAACCTGTAAACTTTGACAAGTCAATAAGGGAGTTGCCTTGTTGCTAAAACATGACTTTTCCTTAGAAATATTATGCCACAGAAATTATAGCTTTAAGGATACAGCTATATATATGATTTTTTTCACCCTCTAATGTAAACTTATTTGATTTCCTTTCTAGAAACATGCACTTTAATCAATAGGAGAATTGAACAGACAATTGGAAAGTATTCAGCACTCAAGGGGGATAAAATTCTGTTGCTGAAGAGAGCCAAATTTCATTGCTAGGACATCATAAACTTCTCAAGGGTTGGGCCAGTCTTTAAAAAGTCTGATCTTTGAAGGAGAGAGTTGAAATCTGATTCCTGAGCAGTGTCGTTACGTGCCTCTCTGTAGTGAATTTCATGAACTGAGTGGTAAGGGTGTTAAAAGATGAGGTTTTATTACCAGATCTATGGGCATTGTTCCTCAAAGACACAATATTGATGCCTAAAGAAAACGTAGACTAACTCAGCATTCTACAGAATCAGACTCACAGGTACAAATTCTGATTTCCTCTTTACTTCAAAGGGGACCTACCTGTGAATTTTGGAGGAGAACATTACACTGTCTGCAGTCAGTGTACAAATAGATATTCTTTCAGTAGAAGTGCATAAAAACATCTCACTGGATAACTGCATTCAATTGAAAGCGGTGCTGTGTTTGCCCTTGGTAAGCTTGTATGCCCTATTACCTCCACCCTGGCTGACGTCAAACCCCAAGGACCTCATAGAATAGCTATCTGTGATAGAGAGCTACTGCCATTTTTTTCATGCACCTTTCATTAAAAGCTCATTCTACAAGAAAGTAAAATGGGCTCATGGCCTAGAACTGAACCTAATACATCTAATACATTATCTACGTCCTAGTGCTTCAAAGATTGACGCTTCAAAGACACGCCATCTGCTTCTGCAGTGCCAGAAATAGTAGGAAAGTAGAACTCAGGCACCATAGCAGTACTTCTCTTTTATGTTTATTGGGTTACATCCTTTTTCTAGGCATTATGCAATTCTCTACAACAAGGCAGCCTTGTTCCAGGCATAGGAACTGGAAATAAAGAGTCAAATGATGTGCTGATGAGGTTAAAAGGTAGCATCACAACACATGTAAAAGAACCTGAGCAGGCTTTACTAGAGCTCCTTTGGTTGCCAAAGAATAATGAAGTCCCAAATTAAAGATTAAGAGCTAAGACTTTAACCTATACTGTCCAGGCTTCCCAAAGTCTCTCCATAGCTTCTCAAGCAGCTGATCCTACTGTAATCAATGCTGCTTTGGTTTGCCTGTTGTTAATATATTAAACAGGCACTCTAGAGGCTAGTTTTTGAGTACTGAATGAGTCACAGTTACACCTCTGTTTGCAGTAGAGATATCCAAAGTTTCTGATCTTGATTTGGATGCTGATGGACTCTCTCATCTGAGAAAGTCTCGGTGCCTTCTTTCACCACATCACTGAGGGTGATGCGGTTTGCTATCACTGCTGATCCAGTTTAGATGTAAAGTACCATTATTTGTATTCCTCTGGAATTTCCATCTAAAAATTTCTAAACCAGTAATGTTTACAAAGCATATGCCAACACTTCCATAAAATAAGGCTGCTTTTATTTTAGAAATTGCAAACTGTAACACAGGGACTTGCCTAAAACCACATTAGAGAGTAGTAGAGAAGAAACTAGGAAACTAGTTTCTTAATTGAAAGTTTTTAGTCCCAGGTTGTAATTACTAGAGACATGTCCTTCTGGTCTTTAGAGTTCAGTGCTGTTTCCTAAATAATAGTACTCAGTATAAAACCATGGATAAATAATGTACTTAAACACATTTTTCAGAGTCGTGTGAACTGAACTGTGCTATACAAATGAAGAGTTATCCCTGCCGTAAGAGCAGTAAAATATAGTGCCTTCTGTTCCTTTGCCTTCAATAGAAAATAAAAAACGGCTGAGGTACTCTGAGTTTTTATCAGTGAAACTCTGTTATAGGTCAATGTTTCTAACTCCAGAAGAAGGCAAGAGGGACTGAGCACTGACATTCTGGACTGCAGTCTGACCAACTCTGTATTATCGTTTTTCATACAAACAAGCAGCCTTCTAATCAGAATTAGCTAGTGACGAGAGAAATTAAATGAGCTTTAATATATAAAAAAAACCCAAATAGGGTAAATATTAGGTAATGCTGTACAAAGCCAAGAAGATGAATGTTTTAATACTTATTCAATTGATAATGAGATTAAGAGGAATACAGAAGAACCTACCTGTACAAGTTGGACAGATGCTGCATCCAGAATAGTCTGAAATCTTCTTTGTTTTTGCCCAGTACTGATTGTTTAGATCGTCATAGTTGTGTCATATTAAACATATTCAGGACTTGCTTGGACTTCTGCGTCTTGTTTTTTACTCTCTTTCTCTGCTTCTCTTCTCTTTTTCTTTCTTTCTCTTTCTTCCTGTCTGTCTTTCTACTGCTTTGTTTGTATCTTGTAACTAAGCAGTGTGTGGTCTGGCAAGTGGCTAAGCAAGTAAACAGCAAGGTTCCTTCTCCTGCTTGCAAACCAAGCCTAGCAGCTCCTGGTTTGAAGTTGAGGGCAACGTCATGTTTGCTGAAGCTGTTTACACTCCTTACTTTTTCTTTTCCTTTTTTTTTTTTTTT
>VWZK01019942.1:18557-29389 GCA_013396935.1 Baryphthengus martii
TTTTTTCTTGTAGTTCAGCTGCCAGGTAATAAGAGTCAGCTTTTAGGAAGTGGCTCAATATAAATCTCTGGGTCCGTCGACATATAAGAACTCAATTGGATTACCTGACGCACACGGGAGCATTAGATGTAAAGCCCTGTAGACTGATGTCACTTTCAGCCCCCTGCCAATCCAGAGGGAAGCAGTACACCAAATCCAGAGATTGACGGTCTAAGGGGGTGAGCGTGTCTTTTATGAGCTGCAAAATCCTTCAGACTCCATAAACAAAGCAAATAAGATTTTGATGGGTCTGTCTGGCAGAAAAAAAATAATTGAAAGAAGGAATTTGATTTCTTTTTTTTTAATATTGCTTAATCTGAAAAATTCTAGTTAATTATTGCAGAGTGCAGCTCTGTTCAGAGCAGGGCAAAGGCTGCTTCTGGGATGCTGCAGGGCAACTGTGAGCTGGGCATAAAAAAGTGAAGGAAAAAACTACCTTAACAAAATGGAAGAAAGGTCTATTGGACTTACTCAATAAGCTTTTGATATTAACTGTTTCTCTTCCCAGCTTTGTTTCTCTTGGCATTCTATTTTATTACTTCCATCTTCAAAAGAGCTTTCTTCTGATTTGAGCTATATAGAAGTCCCAGTGCCTCCAAAAAGTCTGAAATCTTTCATTTGCTTCCAAGTGTTAAAAAAAAACCCACAACCAGAAGAAATTTTCAAAATGTATGTTATGTATTTCAATGGCAAACATCCACTTTTATGATAATGTTAGTATTCAGATAGAGCAGACAGCATTTTATTTTTAGTAATTTTTTTTATTTTTAGAATTGGATGACACAACAGAAAATATTGTATCATATTAAAGGCAAAAAGCTACAGCAAGAAAATACTCATATCAGGCATCCATCTCTTTTGCTGTCCATATCTATAATAAATACAAGCATAGATACAAGTCTAGATTATTTTACCATCAGAAACTGAAATCATTATTGCCCTAGATCCTCATACTGTTTGATTTACCAGCTGATACTCAATGATTTTCTTCTTTATATCTTGTCCTTCCTTGGACTGTGATACTGATTCTTGTCCTCCATAAGTGCTCTTCTGGGGAGTAGTTGAAGGATCCTTCACTTTCTCCTTCCAGCTTTGTACAAGCATTCCACAAAGCTGCATTTGTTTAATCTTTCTCCCTATAATATGTCCCCGATCAATGTGATTTGCAAATGCAATTTCAGCTACAATCTCTATGCCAACATCTCACAGATGTCTCCACTGTAGATTTCTCTCTTCATGTGCAAATGAAAACCTTGGATTGTTTCTCTTTGCCTAACTTCATGCAACTAGTCACTTCAGTTCAACACGGCAAAGAAAAAAAAAAAAAGCCTCTTATTTCCATATTTCTCACTCCTTTTTCCTTTCTTAGTCACTGTGAATGATGTCACACTAATCCTGAGCCCATACCCTGGGTTTTGTATTCCCTTTAATCTTCTTCCTAGGTCAACGCTTCCACTGTATCTGGATCTTGACATGTGCTTTTGAATAAAACTTACAAGCTGTGGCCCTCTTTATCTATCTTTAAACAAAATTTATTCAGGCTTTCATCATCTTAATTGCTGCAAATCCCTCTCTTCTGACACTGACAAGTGCAATATCACCTTATCAAAAATGTCACCGAAAACATCCATTTTGCTGAATTCTCACACTGGGCACATCACCCATCTCTTTGCATCCCTTCTCTTATCCCTTTTCTTTATAGCAGCAAAATAAATCTATTTTTTTTTGTCTAAATTTGGTCTTGGTCCAGAAGTCATAAGTCAGATCTGAAGGGCAGTCTGCCAGGAATGCAGTCAGGAATAAAATTAGGTAGAAAAGTCTCACATCTGAGATGTCTCAAACAGTTTTGGAATTGGCAAACCAACATTTACCGGTAAATCTTACCAACAGTGCAATCAAGACTATTTGATGACTCTTTTCCTGTGATCACTGGGACTAATACTGGTCTTCATTTTTTTTGCATTCATGGATCCAAATACCAACAGATCAGCTGTTGATGTTGATAAAAAAGAAACTTTGAGCATTGATGCACCTCGGGATGAATTCAGACTGATTGCCCAATACAGCCAATGCTATCAGGAGAAAAGCAACACAAGTTTGTGGCCGTTCCTTCCTCTCATAATGAGTGGGAAGGAGATAGAAGTTATTTACAGCGGTGCAGTTGTAGCTACTAGATTTGATTTAGGTAGATGTGTGTGTATATAATGTTGTTTGTGGGGTTAATAGGGCATTTGGCTTGTTGAATCATTTTGCTAGAAATAATGCCTGATGTGAATATGCTCCCAATAAATCAGGTAGAAATGTTGATGTGACTAATCAAAGTTCCTAAATATTTTATGTGCCATTGCTTTAAGAAAAGACTCAATCATTCTTCTCATGGGCCCAAAGAAAACCTATGGTAGTTCTGTTGGTGTGATGGTTCTAGATTTGCGAAATGAAATTTTCACCTGTGGTTCCTTCTATATTTTAAATAGTCATTGTAAACAGCCATTTTAGAAAATTATTCACATCATATTGGCCTGAACTAAGTAGTATTTCAGATTCATAAAACTCAAAACAGACAGTATGAATGCTTCAGTTGCATTCATTCTATTCACCTATTGAGTCCTTACTGTGTACAGATGACATGTATGTAATTGTGGCAAAGTTTATGTAACTAGTTCACTATGAAAGAAGGTTAACAAGATGAAAGACTATTTATCCCAGTGAAGGAACTGATGGATGGAGGCTTAGGATCTCCCTTATGTTCCGTCCAGCTTTCTGAGAACTGGCAAGGGTTAGAATCCAATTATTCTCTGACATTAATGCCTTTTCATCCCACAGAAGCTGGAGTGTGGGAAGCTCTTAAAGTTTACATAAAGGTGAGGATTATTATTTACTTCTCAGCTGAAGTGGTACAAGTAGGATGTCAAAACTACAACCACAGGTCTGGCGTGGGGTTTCTGTTAAAAAGAGAAAACTCAGAATGCTTCTGTAAGTTTTAATGTTTTAGTTTAGAGTCGCATGGAGTGGATCATAAACTGCTTGAGCTGCCAGAGATAAATGAAGATCACTTGAGCTTTCAGAAAAATCAGGGAATCTTCCTTTTTATTTTAAGTCTGCTCATGTCGTATAGCAGGACCTACCCACTTCTGATGGTACACCTCCATGCATTATTTCTATGCCCTGTATACATAAAAATTAAAGTTTTATTTCCATAATGGTTTCTAAGCAGATTGGAATTGGTCCATTCATCTATATTTAGCTTAGCAAAGCAATACAGGGATGTGAGTCTATGCTCTTGTTCTAATCTTTGCCGTCAGGGGTATTTCACAGCAGTATCTTCATGGGAATAGGGTCTGATTTGTGTAGCCCCAATTTCAGTTTTGAAGAAAAACTGAAGAGGGTAATATGTAAGCAAGATGCAAAGAAAGGAGCTACATAAGGAAATTAGTTTCTAATTAATATCTGAACAAACATATTTGAACAGCTTGTTTCCTGAGTTAATTAAAAAAAAAAAGCAAACATTAAACTATGAGTGTTTTGGGGTTCGTTTTAAAGTTTGTGTTTGAAGGGGATAGGAAGGCAGCATAACTCTTACCTGCCACTAGTGATAGTCACCGTTTTTCCTTAAGAACAATAGTTGGCAAAGGCTGGATCAAATCCCTGGGAGTTTCTAATCTTTAGAAAGTTCAATGAATGGATTAGACCAAATTAAAATATCACTTTGAATACAATCTGTTTAATTTGGTTTTGTTTCTTACACTGCTTTTGAGATGTGATCTGAGGCAATAAAACAGAACAGGACGAGTAGCTCATGTTTGTGATACCTGAATGCAGCTCTGCTGATCCCATAAGTAGTTCAATGAGAAGCAGTATTCCTATGATACATCCTCCAATGCATCTTTCTAGGATACAAGAACAGAGGATGTGAAGCAATTAATTCTTGATATAAAGTACAAACTGGCACTGTTTAATGCCAGATACTCTCAGACTGCAATGGAGTTACTCTCTAAATAAGAACTGTAAATTCAAGCTGTTAATCTGAGGAAAGAAAGAGTGAAACTTCGTTAAAGGTTTCTGGAATATGGTGTTGAAATTCCATGTGTACACTCCATGTATAGTTTTGATAAAAATAGCCATTTTACCCAGCAATGACATGAATGCTGGGTATAAGGAAAAAAAAAATCTCTTTTTTTTTCTCTTGGAAAAGAAATTTTGTATTTGGTTTGCTCTTGGCCACCACAACAAAATCTGAATACATTCAGATACACTTCTGTGTGTCAGATTAACATTTTAATTATAGAGTGAAAGTAATTTTTCTCTGCATTAGCTGAAGTGATCAAAATGTATCTTCATTTCAAAATCCTAAAATGAATGTACAGGAGTGGTCACAGAGAAGCACTCCACAATGCAGAGATGTGTACAAGCACCAAATTAGCACAAAGAAAGAATTACAGCTTCACCCAAGAGGAATCTTTTGCTCTTGTGGTTACCCTCCTTATTCTGCCTAGTGGAGTTTGCATAGTGCTAAGTCATGGTATTGTGCAGTACAGACATAACACACATGATGAATTATCTTCAAAATGTTTTGGTAAGTTCGTACTAAAATATCAGGTCAAAAGAGATAAAATTAAGTGTTGTATGTTCCTCTACATGCTGTTTAGCTCACAGGCACCACAGTTAGTTGCTTTTCAAAACTACATTCACAAATTACTAGGTTTTGTTTTAGAATCATTAGATGAAATGCTAGATGTGACCAGCATTTAGACAAGACGTCAGGTAATTGATGTTGACCAATTTCATTTGAAATATAGTAATTTTGTAGTTCTTTTCAGTGATAATGCATGACACATTATCTAACATGGGAGAGGTGTCAAGTGTTTAGGAGCTGAAATTTAAAAACTCTGACGAGAATTGGTACAATCCCAATATATATACATTTTTTTTAAACCAGAAAGATACATTGAGCAGGTTTATTGAATGAAGAACATTGAATGCTGGTTGGAAAGAACATAACTGATAGTTTGCCTTCAGTATCCCTTGAATTCAGCACCAGTTGTCAGTGGCGTTGTTCAGTGTAAGGTCACTAAATCTCGATCATCTCTGAATGGTCCCATGTAGCAGAAACCAGGAACATAGGATGGTACAGGGGCTTCCCCAACTATGATCACCTTATAATAACGAGAGAGAAATAGCTGATTGAAAAGTCCCTATTGCCTTGTTCTGAATCCTGGAAATGCCTTTTGCTCTGGGATTATTCTTAGAAAGCCAAATACAAAGTCTTCATTGATAAGAGTGTAGGAGGGGAGATCAGGCATGTATGTACGTAATTTAGGAAGACAGGAGTGCAGTGCAGATATAAATTAGAAGTATGTTTCATAGATTGCTGAACTAAACCCCACAGCTGCAAAGATGCACACATTTACAGTTAACCTTTCCCCAGTAAACAAACCGCAACGCCTTGGTTGTAACTTAGGTAGAATATATTGCCAGAATCCAGGCCAGCAAACCCACCGTTTAAAGTTGTCCTCAAATAATGACAAACCCAAAGACTTTTCCTAAATTTGCCCATGCAAAATTTCAACTCAGTAGCAATATAAATAAAGAATAAACTATGTTGAGTTAATATCAGTGTATAGAAAATATGAGGCATGTGGCACCATAGATGCTGTTTCCTAATAGGTAAACTACACTTCTTTCCACAAATAAATAAATAAATAAATAAATTTGGTTGGCTGAGTACGTCTAATAATTTTTGGTACTTTGCTGCCTATTTACTCAGTCTACGTATTAACATAAATTGGCTGTACATGGAATTGTGGCAGCTCATGAAGAACTTTGCAGGATGAGCAAAGAAGGGGTTGCTAGCATTAATGACATTTCTGAGAACACAGTTTCTTGACTAGACATAGAGAAAGGTCATTTTTACTGAGCTGCAGTATCCCTGAGCCGTGAACATGGCCGGTCACATTCACGTTTATAACCTGTCGCATGGTGCCCCACGGTGGTTGTGTGCCTTTTGTTCCATCTGCTCAGGTCAGCAAGTGCTCCATTCAGTTTGGTTACTATTAAAAGAAAGTATTTACCCCAGTTGGTGATTATTTGCTAACGGTCAGAATTCAAGTGTAAAACAACATTTGGCAACTACTGTTTCTAGTTCCATTCAAAGAGGCCTCTTCAGCTAGTTACTTGAGCTTGAGTTCATACTGCTTTTCAATACATAATAAAATAAAAAATTATAGCTGTTACAATGGGGGTTTTTTAGGCTCTTTTTTGTTTATTTCATGATTGAAAATGAAACATTTTAAGATCAGCTGTATTTAATAACAATTAGAATGTGAGAATCTTGGTTCATTTTTCTTTGTATGCTTTTTAAGGCTGTACTATGTCAATTAAATTGGGGTTTGATTGTAATTAGTTTTCAGCAAATTTCCATTTCACTTTCTTATGTGAATGCTGCTTCCGTGCCACAACCAATGGTTAAAAAATGTTTAAGAAAATACATTATTACCAATCTGCTTTGTTTATTTCACATAAACATTGTACTACTTCTGGTATTTAAAAAAAAATATTTTGAAGTCTGGGATTTCTTTCCACATATATCTCCCTTATCAAACAGTATTTATCAACCTGTTTTCATTAGAGGACATGGATGTTGATCTTGGCTGTGACTTAATCAAGGCTTAGCGTGGAAAAACTGGGCCCCCCGAGTACTCACAGTTCCTGTTGATCTCTTCTTGGTGAAATAATTAATGAGGTGAGGAGAGGGTTTGTTAATTTGGTTAGTTTCCTGAGGGTGGCATTCACTGCTGCAAGATACTGGGTGCCTATGTGATGATGACGCATGGACGTCTAAAATAAATAAGTAATATAATTACGGTGGCTGCTTGTTTGCACACATAGCTCAGCCTGAGAAATCCCGCAAAATTCAATTTTTAGCAATGCAATCCATTGAAGAAAAGAAATGGTACATACTCCATTCTTGCAAAGAGATATTTTTAAATATGTAACTAAAAAGATGTTTAAAAAATCAGCGCACACAATTCTTTGTCTAAATGTTGATATCATGTTGTTACAACACATGCCTAGAATATCTTGTTCCTATTTTCAGCTTGCCTAAAATTGACTGTAGGCATAATCAGATATTCACTTGAAAACCAGCTATTGTGGTTGCCACCTTGTACTTGTTCACTACAGTCCCACGCAGCTGAAGCGTATTGAGTTACTATGTGTATTACTCTATTCTGTTTTGATGCAAAAATAAATCATTATTCTCTATTGTGGAACTTTTGTGAGCAAAAATGGCTACTCCATATATTTTTAGGCCTGATATTTTATGTCATAGTTTCTAATTTTTGAAATTTTGATTTTTGTACATCAGAATTTGGGTCAGATGCTCAGATCTGTTGCCTTGACCCTAGAGATTTCAGCCTGAATTGTTCGCTTTGCCGTTTATAAACATAAATATATTAAAGCTGTGTTTACTACCACAGGTGTGGTAATTGATAAGGACTTAAAGAAAATATTAAAAAATGACAACACCACATTTTAATGCAATTTCCTGACAGCTGAATGAACACGTTTTAATATGATGTTCATAAACAAAGTTGTATACCGATGTATGGGAGTTAGAAAGCTTGCAGTATTTGACATAATTCAGATTTTACTGGCACTTTTTAAATCAAAATATTTATTAAAGACTCAATAACTGCTTATTTTAAAGCAGCAGTCTAAATCCAAGGCTATTGCTACATGGACACCAAAACTGAAGAGATAAGAGAATGATTTGCAATTACATGTAAGCAGAGGATGATTTTCATGCTCCAGATTGCTCATTAATGTAATTTTGAAGTTTCTATTATTAAAACCGTGCGTCAGATTCTCCTTATCTATAAAAGTTCATGTTTACTTTGGAAAGGATAATTCAAGTTCTGAGGTTGGTGATTCCCGTTATCTTGCCAAGCAGACCCATGCCAGCTTTCAGATTTTCTCATGGACCGCCATGAGAAACCTGTTTCCAAAAATCCTGTCAAGTTAACGTTGTACTGTGGCATCGGTTGTACCACAGTCTGAGAGCCCTTACTGCAGATCTCGGCCCCTGACAGGCAGCTACGCTTCCTTGTGTTGTTGTCTCTCTTTATATTGTTCTACACAACTTTTTTTTTTCTCTTCTGCTGCTGATCCCCTATGAGCAAATACGAATCTCCTGTATGCTTGCCTATATGTTCTGTTGTAATGCATCCATACTCTTGCTCTCTATTGTATCCTTCTAATTTGTTAAGAGGTCCAGAGGAAAATGTCGATTTTCTTGAAGTCCAAAGTTTACTTCATGAATATCAGGACGTTAGTTTTGTATTTTCTCAGATAACAGTCAGGACAATCCAGAAAACAGTTTCCACCCAGACATATACAATATATGAGTATAGCCATTATGCCTGTAAGAAAATACTTCTGCAGAGCAGTTTTGAAAACAATGCTATAGTGATGCTAAGTGACATTCTCAAAGTTTTATTTTTTTATATAGAGACTTGGTTTTGAAAAATTGATTATACAAACAATCGCATAAACTTTTGTCCTTACTTAGAGAGATATTATTTCAGTATCTTGTAAATTTTGTACAGGAACTTTACAGCCTATCTATCATAGTATTTTTAATTTTTAAACCATTACACAGCTAAGTAGAAAGTTCACAGCGTGAAATTCTTCTCTTCCTTTCACAGTTTTCCTTCATAAAGTCTTTACATATTTTGGAGCCCCTATTAGAATGTATAATGCTCCTTCATCATGCCTTTCAACACCACCTATCTAATCTTTTTCTGTAATTTCTGCATCGTTATTTTGGTTGCTTATCAGCTCTACATGCAAGATAGCAATAGATGCTGACAGTATACAAGGTTGTGAGAACTAGTTTTAAAAGGTTACTTTAGAAATACATCTTTGTTTAAAAGCATCAACTTTGTAAACTACAGAATCTTAATGAGAATTTGATTATGCCTTAAAAAAGAAATACGACAAACCTGGATCCTAAGCAAAACACCATTTGATATTTTAAGGGGACTGTTATCCTTCTTCACTTGCAAATCTCAATGCAATCTTACTTCAAACGGGATGATCAGGAATAATAACTCTCCTGAAAAGTTTAAGAGTAACATCAGTGATCTGTAAAACCATAGGTCTTCTTGCAAATAACTGAACAGGCTGAACATCAGGTCACTGTACCTGCTTCTTGCTGCGTAGAGGAGACCAGAGGTTAACACTAGAAGTCTATTTGCCAATAGACAGAAACATCTGAAGGTGCCGTGACTTGCATCAACCAAAATTAGCAGGACTAATTTAATCTGCTGGTGAAGATGAGTATGACCTACTCAGATTAAATTTTGCATGCAGCGTATTTTGAGGATTCATATTGCCCCTTCTGCCAGCTGAGCTTTGCCTTTGGCCTACATAAACATGGGAGGGAATGCAATGTCTGGCTGTCATTTAACAGACTGCAACAAGAAAAAACCACAAAGCTAAACACTGGCTAGTTAAATTCGGGGGCTGTCCCACGAAAATGATCAGAGTTGAGGTGGGAGGTATGTCTTAGAAACACACTTAGAGCCCAGTAACATCTAAAAAGAACTGGAGATGGAATGTGAGCAATAGTTCTGTTTTGGTTTTTGTGTAGATATGAAGGAAGCATCATATTTCTGTCGGTGGTGATCTGGAAAAGAACCACTTCTAACATACAGAGTGAAAATGGGCTGGCTTAAACTGAGAATTTTAAGTGCAGAGAGTGCAAAGATGTCACTAAAATGGGCATAGGAGTACTATATGGACAACTTTACGAAAGTGAAGCTTTTAAAACTAAGATAGTGCGCAAAAATGGAACACTCTGAAGCACCATATAAAAAACTATGCTTATTATAAACAGGTAAAAGCTGCTAGCAGGAACATCCTCAATACTGTCTTTGGTGTCTTCAAAAATGTGGCATAGACTACTCAAATGTTTTACAATGAATTAAATGTGAAAATTTCATATTTGCAGCACCCCATGTCTAAACTGGTAGAGCTTCTATATTTTTAAATACTGCTCATAAGGCCTTTTTGTGTACTATGGAGTAAAAACATACAGAGGCTTGCTGCAACCACATAGACATGGCTTCAAGGTGTTGACGGGCCTCCTTTCATAGCTAAGCAGGGACATTCCTGGGAAAAAAAAAAGGAGAGAAAAAAAAAAGAAGAAAAAAACCAGACCACGATATACCAAACAAAAGATTGGAAAACCAGGTGAGAGTGTTTATGTCAGGTGCTGTGAGGCAAAAACAATGGTAAATGAAGAACTCAAAATCCCACAATGAGGCAGTGCCAAAACAGATACGGAACAAGAAAACGTTACAGCACTCCAGACACCCAATAATGAGATAAAGCGCTGCCATGCCAGGCATGCAATGGGAAGCCTGGAGCTGCCAAGGCCATGAAAGCTGGCTAGGAGCAGCGAAGACTCTGGTTCTAGGGCGCGATGGTTGGGTGCCAAAGCACTGGGGGAGAGCAGGAAGGCAAAGACCCGAATAAAGAAAATTTTTAATGAAAACCCCAGCGGGAAGGGAGGCCTGACTAAGGGGCATAATTCAGGAAAGGAACCGCTACAGAGAAAAGGGTGCGNGGGAGCCGGGGGCGGCCTGTGCCCTTGCTCGGAGGTGGGCGGCGGTGCGGGGCTCTCTGGTCCGGTGACCTTCCTTTTATGCTCAGGGTTGGGGGTGCCGGAGGTGTCTCGGCGGATAATGGCGGGGGGGGCTTTGTTTGGGTGGGGGGGGGGGGGGGGGGGGGGG
>VWZK01019942.1:29425-74779 GCA_013396935.1 Baryphthengus martii
CCTCCTCCTGGGAGCGGGGGCACCCAGGCAGGCCGAGCTGGCCTGGCCTCTTCCAGCCCGGGAACCCACTCGGCCTAAGGGGAAGGAGGAAGGGTCTGCGGTCGAGGAGGTGGGAGCGCAGCCCTGCGAGGGAGCGAGCCACCTCTGTGATCAGCTGCCATGACCTTGCTCTTGCAAATGCCGCTTAAAGCAAAAAATACCTTTCTGGAGTAGTGTAACTGCGCTAGATACAGGGGTTGGGGGGACTCCCTCAGTGTCTTCCATTTTTTTTGTCTCTTAATTCTTCTGTTTCTTGCAAAAGGAGCGAAGCTGTCTCTTTGCAGAATTTCTTTTGCTCTTTGGTTTCTGTGTGTCATTAACAGCATGCAGTTTTACTCTCAAATTCAGTTTTTTAATGACTTTCTATCTAGAGTGGTTCCATCAATGAAGTTTGACCTGAGCGCTATCGAAAACCTACAAATACAAATCCCACTTGATTATTTATTCCTTCGCTCCCCCAGCTACAATAATGGTTTTGAGCATATGGCATGCTTTTGAATTTTGAACAACAGACTTGCCGAAGCCTTTTAGACAATCAAAAATTCCTCCATGCCTTGGCCTATCTGATAATACAAAGACAAAGGGTGTTATGCTTGTTGGGGGAAGGAAAGTATTACTCGCCCTAGGGCATGTGGGATTGAGCAAGCTTACTGGTTGTGGCTAGGTTTTACTTGCAGGTGTGGAGACTTAGCCAGCGATTCTCACAGGTGAGGTGAGACCTGGTCTCAATTCTAGAGATGCCAGTAAGTGCACCTGTAGGGCAGAATAGTATATGACATGCATCATGTTGTATTTTCAGGTATATCAGTGTATTAGATAATTTGGAAATGATTTAAACTGTAGCATGAAGAGAAACTGCACCAAGTGTAGTTCAGGATAATGTCAAAGCGAGTTCACTGACTTACTTGAGTGTTCCTTGCACATAATGAAGGGAAACTCTTAATTCTTCTAATAGACATTAAGAAAAATAAGTTGAATTTCAGATAGTCCCCTGCTTTGATCTCAGTCTGTGGGTGCAGCCATCTTGTCTTTTTCCCCCCCGTAATTCAAAGATGTATAATGTAGATGAGTGTGATAGCAGGATGCAGGTATGGAGTTCCGCAGAACATGTGATGCCAGTGCAGGGACTTTCAGATCTTGACAGTCTTCTGGGCTAGCTGGGCAAAAGTATGACATCAAGACAAAAACGTCTGCTGAACGAGACTTATCCAGAGTTGCAGAGGATGTATGACGGTTATTTTGTCATCACTGTGAAAAATGAAATTTTGTTAGTGTCTTCCAGTGCAAAGGTTCCCAAGGTTTTTGGAACGTTGGCTTGTATAAGCATTCAAAGTGATCTTGTTGGGCTGTCACATACTTCATGGAGACTTCTAGGTCGGAGATGATCTAATATGGTTCTGACTCCTATGGTTTTGGGCCGCTTGCTCTAGACAGAAGTAGAGTTGCCTTTTGTGTTTTAACTTGTAAGGCCACTCTTTAGGAAGCAAAGCCTTTGCTGACTGTAGGCTGCAGGTATAACCTCCTTTGCAGAGGTTTTAAGTAAACTTGTTATATGGGTGAAGTGTTATGCAAATATTAGGGAATAAACAAGTGTTTGGAGATTTTAACAACTGAATTTTCTACCCACTAATTACCTGAAATGATGTGTTTGTTTTGGATTTTATTTAAACCATGAGGTAATGGGGTGGTATTTGAGACTATAGTGCTACTTGGTTATTTGTTCACTCTATGTGAGTTTTTGGTTTCTTTTTCATCCTTCCTCCACTGCCTAAATTGTTTGAATGCTTATTGTTTAAAAGATACATGAAAAATACATGCCTAGCTTCTCATTTCTAAGAATTGATACAGTAGTCTGGACAAATAAAAATATCCTTCTTGCAAGTCTGCTGAAAAATATGGTGTGCTGTTTCTTAAACTTCATTTCCAACCCACCTCTCCTTGGAAAAAAAAAAGTGCTCTGTGTGTATGTAGTTTTACTATATGTTTCAAATATATATAGTGTTCATTACTGTATCACTTTGGAAATTAGACTAATCTGGTTTTGATCTTAGTTTTTTTTTAATGAAGGCTAAATGGATTTTATTGCTCTAAACATTTCCTTTAAAAAAACAAAACCAAACACTTAGTCCTTAATTCAAAGACTGCAGAAACAAGTTCCTGTTTATGTTACAGAAAGATCTCTTGGCTTTTAAAAGCTCTTTAAAAATCCAGTTGAGACTACTTCTGTTGTTTACCTGCTGTGAAATTCACCACAGTTTGGACATAGATTCTGGAAAACAATTTTTACTTTGATTTAAGAATTTGAACATCTAGTTTTAAAGTCTCTCAGGAATCCCCTTGTTTAAATGAAGTTCATCTTTAACTTTGATAAAGGCCCTTGCTGACTATCCTCATTAAAAGATGAACTATAAAGAGGCATTAATTGCTCCATTATGAGGTATATTTGTATGAAAGTATAGCAATAGTCACTTTTATTTGTGTGAAGTATACTTGGCTGATAAAGTCTGAGTTTTCAAAGCAATTACAAGTGTTTATATTTCTATACCATCACACTGTAGTTTAATATTCAGCGCCTACCTTACTTAAGCAGTTTCTCTTACCTGCTATTTCTTGCCAGCTGCTGTATGGCAAAATAGGTCAAGGGGCTAAATGATCCAACTGAAAAAAAAAAACCCAGAACAAAAATCTTCCTCTTGGACTATTTTCCAGCCTGAGTAATTCCCTTATGTGTCTGAACCAACATCTTTGCCATTGCATGGTTGGAAGACAAGGAGAGGCTGCTTAGGTGGGGATTGCCATCATCAGTTGCGCATCTGCACAAAGGTGTTCACAGATCAAGTGGTTGCTGGAAAACTTAAGGGACGGAAGTGGTCAAACCTCTTCTGTATTGACCTCTGCTTTATGTTTGAAGATGCATTTGCAGAATTGTCTCCTGTTGCTGTTACTGAAAAGCATTCTGAACAGGATGTTTATTTTGGTTTCTTGAATGCATTGTAGAGCCCAAAATGAATTGGGGCTGAGTACCCATTTGGTAATAAATGTTGATGTGAAAGTTACGAATCAGTAACTTTGTGCAGATGGACATACTCTTCCACACCTGGCTGTGTTGTTTCAAAGCATAAGTGTACTATTAATAGGAGCCCTGAAAACAATCTGTATATTTTTGAACTGAGGCAGTGAGGTGGAAGATGCGTCCTTGCAGTGCTGGTAACTGTTTGTATTTCCACTTTGTTTAAATACTGTGTTTGTCAATACGAAAATATTAACTATTTTAGGACTGTATTTTACATGTGGGAATGCAAATGCTCATTTATCTTTTGTGGGACTTAAAAAAATATGGGGCATTTATCTTTTAGATTATTCTGCTTTGTAGAGGCAGATTTTAATTCAGTGTTGAAAACTTGCCTTACTATAGCTTTTCCCAACTTCTTACATCTCAATAATACACAAAATCTTCAGGAAAAAAAAAGCTTGAAATACTCTTTTTCCGTCCTAACTCTTCCACAAAATATGGGACTGCAGATTTAGGTCACTGAATAGTTTCTCAAGTTGTTCTTATTTAGCAAATAATCACCTGTAGAAATTTGTCCTGTGGCAAAACTGTAGCCTTCTTAGTGAATATTTTTAAGAAATGTACTGTCTTAGAATTTGAAGATGATGCTGAGAAATTCATGATGACTTGGTGATGGGTGGAATATGGTGCCCATACATTGACCTGAAATTTATGGGAAGTAAATAGCAATAAGTGTAGCTGTGCGTGATATAGCCATTGATTAAGGGGAATTAATACTTGACTTTGAGGAATTGTCACAGAAAACAAAATCAAAATCATCCAGAATTGCTATATACTTTTAAAATTTAACTTGAGATTTCCTTAAGATGTAAGACTTGATGTGTGAGCTCAAGGAACAAACCAAACAAATGGTTACGAGCTGCCTTCTGTGAGGTAGAAGACCCTTCTGTTCTGTGTAGCATAAGGAAGGCTCCAGCTTATTGTGCAGCCAACAGTGAATAGCAGTTTGCTTCTGCTGTAGATTTTGCAAAGCCTTTTGATGAGATCTCCTCTCAGAGCCTGGAGCTGACTGCATCAAACTGTGAGAAGGCGATCCATTGCTGATGTGGAATCGTGTCAGTGTGGAGAGCTGCCCAACCAGCTGTTTCTGTGGTACTGTTACTTACCTTGTGAAATGTTTTTGTAAGATTTTTCTAAGGCCTGCATTTTTCTTTGATTTATGTGTGAAGAGATAATGATCTTGGTGTACCAAGCTTTTAATTAATAGCAACATATTTCTTCTTAACTTTAGGTCTGTGTTTTTCTCTGAGTGATTAAAAACTAATCCTTGGTTCTTTTTCTGGCGAAATTGTTTGCCTGTAAGCTTGATACTAAAATAAACCTCATGATTGTTTCTCATATTGTCACTTTTATTGTTGGGTAAATGCTGTTTGATATGTGAACAGATGTGATGCTTATTAATCATTGTCAGTTGGAGATTGTAGACTAATGATGAAATGGTGACTGGCAGAAAATATACTCTAATTTGAAGGTCATTTGTGTTGCAAGCAAAGCAAATACTGTACCTCTGCTCTCATGTGTGTATGCTTAAAATAAACAAAAAAGGGCAAACATCATAACTCCACAATGCTGCTGGAAAGCCTATTCACTGCAATTATTGATTCTGCATATTAAAAAAAACCTCAGAGAAACCCAAAACTATCTCTGACAACCTCCTGTTTCTTAATTATACTGCCATTATGCTATGGTTTGTTTGTTTTGTTGTTTTTTCTTAAACTATAGATTTTAAAAGCATGCAGGAAAATGTCTTAACCCAGTATTTCCACTTTTAACTACAAACTATGCATAAAATATACATTTCCATCATTGTAGTCTGTGTCCATTCAAACATTTATCTTGTACTTTAGTTGTTTGAACAAAACCTGAGATGTTTTCCATCTGGCGTTTTGATTGTTGAGAAATAAGAATGAACGCAAGGTATCACATTTCTCACTGTGATCTCCATGTCCTGGAACTGCCCAGGTCTGTCACTGTGCGTGCCCCTGTGCATGTAGGTTCATCAAATGAAAAGTATTCTTTTGTCGTTCCTTGTTGGGAGCTGTTGACTAGGTAGCACGTCTTGCAGAAGAGGGTCTGGGGATCCTGATGAGTTGAGAAGCTGGCCAGGAGTCAGCAGTGTGCCTCTGTAGCCCTTAAGGCTAATGACTTACTGGATTGCATTAGGAAGAGCCTGGTTAGCAGGCATAGGGAAGGAGCTGTTCCCGTCTGTGGGGCAGCTGTGAAGCTCTAGCTGCAGTGCTGCCCAGTAGATTACATATATACACACCCTGTGCGAGAGAGAAACAGAATGGAAGGAGTCCACCACTGGGCTGCTGAGGTGGCTGGAGTGCCTGAGGGTGGAGGAGGGACTGGGTTTCCAACCTGAGGAATATGGAAGTTGTAGTTGCGGTATTTCACCATCTTTAAGCAAGGGCTCGTAGCCATGATGAAGCTGCTTTCCCCTTGGAGTTATACCGTGAAAAGATGAGTCAATGGTCACAAGACATAAGAATGGAAATTTCAGTAGGACGTGAAGGGAATGGCTTGATGCATGACAGTGGATAAGTGCACCAAGCTCCTGGAGCAGCCACGGAATCTTCATCTGTGGAGAATTTTAACTGGACAAAGTCCAGAGCACCCTGATACGAATATACATTTGAAGTTCTACCTGTTTTGAGCAGGTAGATGATCTCTAGGGTTTGCTTCAAGCTATATTATAATTCTCCTATATATAGACTTCTAAAATTCTGTTTTCAAAGTAGCTGAGGAAGTTGGCAAAACAAAGATGTGGTGGAATAGATAAACAAGGCTGCTCAGAACTGTTAGAAGATGTGGAGGGAAAAGTAATGAGAGGTGATAAGCATCTTCATTGAAGTCTGCTGGGGGCAATACTGGCATTTTTCTACCCTGCACTGAATTTTCCAGCTGATGAGGCCAGAATTGCTTGGAGGCTAGCATGAAGGATAAAAAAACCCCAAGGTTATGGTACCTGTCATGCCTGTGATCACTGTGCTGAATATAAAAGCTCATCTCCAAAGGAATGGTCTGCAGTAAGCAGCCTGGTAGCCACCTGAAGTTTGTTCAGGTCTTGCTTTCTGGAGCAGAGGAGTGTTTTGGCATCTGCTACTGCAAGGCTTTGATCTTCTGCTGGGTAGGTGATGGTTCTATACACTTAGCTGAAGCGTGGTTACTCCAGAAAGTGGCTTCATGAACAAAAGCAGCTCTGATTTCCAATTGATCACAGTCACAGTTTCTGACTGCAGAGAGGTGGTAGGGCTAATAGCAGCTGAGAGAAGGAAAGAGCCATGGCACCTCCATAAATCTTTCCAAGTTGTTGTTCTTAATGCTTGTGGTGCCTTGAGAAGGCAGCATCCTGCATCTCCCTTGTTTCTGTTGTTTCTTGTGCATTTGTCCATTTAGCAAAGTTAACCAGAAGTCTTAGGGAAAGGGAGATGAGCAGAATAGAAAGTTACAACCCAGAGCGACTGTTTCACGTGCAGGTAGAGCAACTGTCGTGGGATTTGAACCTGCAGTTAGGTAAATACGTGACTACAGCTGCTCATGTGACTCAAAGATAGAGCCGTATGGGAAATCTGGTGTTGGGGGTGGCATATCCTTGCAAGCCCTAAATGTATTCTTTAATAGCTTTAACACCTAGGATTATGTCAGAGCAAGTTTTACAGTAGTCATGATGCTCGCTTGCATAAAAGTACAAACGTAGCTCCAAGCATGTAATCCTAATTGTAAGTTTTACTATGGGAACAGTAGAAGCGAATGCCACGGTTGACAAGCCAGTCACCATAAATCTTGGTAAACTCTTGATTGTTCATTGTGTGAACGTTTTGGATGGTGGGAAACATCCTGGTCACCTTCAGAGTAGGAAGGGTAGTAACATGAAAAGCTTTATTAGAAGGGTGTGGGCTGGGTTCATTTGTTTCATTTAATGCCAAATGTGAACACTGAGGAGACACACAGTAACAGGAAAGTCCTTGTGCATGACAGTGGTTGGTTTCATGGGTAGTAAAGCCTTCCAACAGCAAGTAACCTTCGTTTGCACGATTGCTGCAGAGCAAAACTTGTTGAACAATAGCTAGGGATTCTTTTGCAGGTTTTGTTGTTTTTTTTTTTTAATTGGAGCATTACAAGATTCTTGAGCCGCTTTATATGTTGAGATGGGGATAAAAAGTTCAATTTCTAATAGGGTTACATTGGACATAAAAGGGTTTAATATTAGTGTGGTGTTGTGGGAAAATCAGAAAGTCTTGATATCACTATAGATGTTTTATTCTCCCCCTCTTTTAGTTTATTGGCAATTTTTTGGTTTTCTTAAAAGTTCCTTATCACAGCTCTTTCTGTGCATAGCTACTAGCACCAGTGTACAGTGCCCAGCAGCGCTTCTGAAGTGCTGCTTTTTTTCTTGTTTAAAGAATGGGAATTCTGAAACTCTGGCCTGGGAACTTCTGTCAGGAATTTTTTTTTTTTGCTAGAACAGAGGCAGGCACTGCTGAAGTCTAAGAGAAACAGGACAACTGAGTAGACTCTGCTGCCATTAGTAATGAATCCTGTAGACTGGTGTGGTTTTCTACAAACTACCTAGAAAGTAAAGCCTTCATTTTGAAATGTACAGCCTTCTCTCCCTCCCCACTCCAAGGAAGTAATTGTGCAAAGTACTGCACTGCCTTACAGGGGGTATCTGTGAAGGAATTGTCAGTACTGAGGTTGTCTTGGAGGTTTTTGTTCCATTCTAAAGCTCTTATTATTGAGGTATTTTATGCCAAATACTTCAGACAGGATTTCATAGCACATTAATCTACTTCTACTTAACTGATAAGTGCGTGAATTAGTGAAAGTTCCACATTCGTAATTGGATTCTAACTTTTTGTAACGAGAATTTAAAGTTAAAATGTTCCAAGCTTTACTTATTTTTTTGTGGAACTATTGATGTGATTCTTAAATGTAGTTTTAAAACATTATGATTTTTTTTTTTTCTTCCCCAGCTGCTATGAGACTCCTTGCTTCCTCTCGTGTATTGTAGCTATTGTCCTTTTTATCACTGAGTATTTTAGGTCACGTGATATCTTTTGCTTACTTTTTGTTGTCCTTTAAAATAATTGGAGAATCATGTGATCTGTTTCTTCTACTGGAATAATTAGCTTCCATGTACTTCATCTTCCACAGAAGATGTTGAAGCACAAGCATTTCTTCCTGCTCCAGAGTAATCCTGGCATGGGATTTCACTTCTAACCTTGTGGAGATCTCATTGAAGCATTCAGAGTCATATTTACTGCTTTGCTGTGCTGATGGTTTGCCAATTTATTCTACGTTACGACTTTGCCAGTGGTCATTGGATGGACAGAGGATGAACATACACAGGCACACTTCTGTAGTACGGTTAGAATTAACAGTTTCTTAAGTAATTAGCTGAAACTATATAGTGCAAAGATTAATAATTTACTCTCTCTTAATTTCAAATTAGATCATGGTTAAACTTTCTCAAATACCTGAATCAGTTGAATGGGTCATGACATGATTCTGCACAGAAGGGAGCAGTATGGAATAGCATTCCCTCCAGTGCGGTAGTCCCAGTCATTTGGCAGGGTTATGGTTTGAGTGAGATTTTCTAACCTCTTGTTTGGGTCCAGCAGCGTGCATTCAGATTGCAGTTCTGTCACAACTGAATTGGGTGCTATAAAATGTGACAGCTTTATGAAGTCTTGCTTCACTGACTTTTCACTAGTGTCAGATTTTAAGGACATGGTTAAAAAAAAAGTGGAGTGACAAATAAAGCCCTGCCATAGACCTCAATATTTTAAGCCTTTTGAAAAATGTTTACCTTGATATTCTCCTCGTCTACTGTCCTTATGTGTAATCTTTTATTTGGACAAGGATTAAGGAATTAGAAGATCCTTGCTTTATCCTGTTATTTCTGAAAAAGAGAGTTCTGCTAAGAATAGTCTTTTAATCTGCTGTCGTAACAGCTTATTTGTCAAACTGTAGAATTACACAAATTTTCTTTTGATGGAGACGTACTGGTTTGTGATTTCTGTGGCAAAACTGACCTGCAAGAGACAGTTGGAGAAGTGTTACTTCATGTATTGTGATAATAGGATTCGACATGGAACCATCTGTAATGAAGCTTCATGTGACATTACACTGAAGAAACTGTGGAGATACTCTCCTATGAAATGTAGCACAGCGGAGTGTTTGCAGAGTGATTAATTAATTTTTTTTGATAGATGTAGCACTATTCATTCTGATAACACTTACTCTAGAAAAATGATACCTATTAATTTTTTTTTTGGTGTGTGTGATTAATTTAATTAAAGTCACAGTTCAGGAGTCCATAAAAAAAAAAGACAAAGAAAAGAGAGAGAGAGGAAAGGTAGGGTGAGATTCTTCAGTGTTAGAAGTGCCAGTTTACAGGCTGTTCAGTACTGTGCGGTGCAGCCTACCTGCCTCTTCAGTTACATCCTACTGGCAGGGGAATCTGAAACACATTTTGAAGAGGAAGAAGGGCACTTACCTTAAGGATTCTCTGCTGATGTCTAATTATTTCTAAAAAAACAGGGGTTAAGAATAGAGAAACTCTGCAGTATATTCCACTACAAATACATAATTTCACTGTGCAGCGTCTCGTGTTGATCTGTGTGTCATATATACCCTTATCACAAAATACAAAACCCTGGAAAACTTATAGTACAGAACACCGTATGGTAGCAGAGTGTCAATGTAATAAACTAAATCAGAAGTGATTTATAAGTTGGTGAGGATATGTATGTTAAGTAAGTGCCAGTGGCCACAGATGAGGACTTTCCAGGCAGGGTGCACTTGTATTGCAGAGCAGCTGCGTTGACTTACTGGTCATGTCTTATTTGTTGTTGATTTGGATAACCAGAGCTGATTTGACCATCACCAAAATCAACTTGTAAGCCTCAGGTAAAGTTTGGGTAAATCTTAAACTTCATAACAAGTGTCAAAGTTTTCAGTCTGCTTTAAATACTTAGGTTGGTGGCTCTCTCTAGAGATTACTTCGTATTCAGAATAGGTACCTTTTTAAAAAATATATTGCAGGAACCAGGAAAACTGGATGGCATCAAGTTTTTAATATGCACAGATGATGAAGAAGTGTCAGATCTCATCTCCCCTGCCATAAATAGTCAGGCTTCCATGCTTCTTTGGAGGAGAGGGAGATGGCTGAAGGAATGGTAGATAAGCAAGGACAATTTTACAATTTTCACACCTCTTCATGGAGCTGATAGTATGCATTCACTTAAGCTTCTTTCCTTCCTTACCTTCAGGCTCCTGGAAGTCTTGAATTTTAGACTGTACTTTATATTTTGACTTACCTTCTCCTTGTCTTTTCTAAATCTTAATTTTGTTTTATTTCAACTCACCATGGTACAAAGTTAGAGCTGGTGGTGTCCATAATATGTGTTTAAACTAATTGTCAGGCAAGACCTAAACCAACTGTCTGTGGATAATTTTATTCTGTGACCAGCTGCTGTAGTGACGGTCATAAAGGGGAGATAAAACCGAGTGCCACTAAAAGTGCTAGAGGTGAGGTCAGTTATCTGACTATTTTAGGTAGTGTGAGTGTGTAGAAGATAAAAAGAAACCATGCGGTCCCATGTGTTTTTTTTCCCATGCTTTGTGGAGATCTCTTTTATTTTATCTGTGCTGTTAATGAGTAATACCTTAATTCTTCATAGATGACTACTATATGCTAGAGTTTTTTGTAGTGGAAGGGCTGTAGCTTATAGACTGGCATTCTGTGACAATTATTTTAGAGTGTAAAGAAACTGAGGTGCAAGAGTAGGAAGTGATTAAGTGAAACTCTCTCACCAAGAGCTGTATTCATAAAAAGCAGAAAAATGTGCTTTGAAAAGAGAATCAGTGCAGAATTTACGTGAGTTGTGAAACCCCTTCACCGAAAGGGTTGTAAAACCCTGGAACAGGCTGCTCAAGGAAGTGGTGGAGTCATCATCCCTGAAGGTATTTAAAAGACATATAGATGTGGTGCTGAGGGACATGGTTTGGGGGTGGATTGACAGTGCTGGGTTAATGGTTGGAGTTGATGGTCTTAAAGGGCTTTTCCATCCAAAATGATTCTATGATTCTATGAATAATTTACTCTGTATGTTCATTTGTTACTTGGTTCTTCATTTTCCTTCTCATACAAGGTGTTTAGTACATTTTTTTCTGACTAAAGAATTCAGTTCTCAGCTGAATTTGGTTTGATATTAAACAACACAAATGTTTTAAAGCAGCAGAAACTATATTGATTGTCATTTTGGATATTTTGTGAGAGATGTTTCACAATATGAGAATTCTCTTTGGAAATGCATGTAATGGTTTAATACTGATTTTTATAGAGGATACTCAAAAGTTGGGAATGCAGATTCAGCATTTGAAGTTGATGCTGCTGATCCCTGCTCAGGAGTAGCATTTTCTTAAACCGCTTTAGAAAATATGCTTTTTGATTCTTGGTTTGCATAAATGCATGCTTTGAGCTTCTGAGGAAAATGTGATGTGAAGTGGGCAGGTTGGCCTTGCCAGCACTCCGCAGGGAGCCCTGTGTGAGATTGCTGTTGGAGCTTTGGTGGTTCTGTGCGTGCCTGCTGGCCGGGCAGTGCTAGGAAATGGTTCAGCTGGAGCCGTGTTTAACAACAGGAATTGGTTTTGTGGCTTTCTAGGTGTTTGGATGTGATCTTACACTACTCATTTCTACAAAAATGCCAGGATCTCAGTATTCCACTTGTTGCAGTCTTCATTTTTTGCTGCCAGTCATAGGTCTTTCCTGGCTGAATTACTAGTTACTTTTGACATCGTGTCAGACCGGTTGGAGTTACTTGAAACGTGGAAGTGGTTAAGTCTTAAGTTCTGTTTGGCTAATACAAGAATCACTGAGCGCTGCTCACTTTCTCCAGCTTCAGGTTTCCTCAGGTTCAGATTCGGGCTGTTAACATTTTGGACCTGATGACTGCAGTCTGTGACCGATTGCTCTTTCAGGCTACCTCATATTTGAACATAATTTGATGAAGGGAGTTCAAGCACTGGTCTATAAAACATAATGTTGAAAATGAGCCATTCAGGCTGGTTTTATTATTAACTTTTTATCGTGGCTTCTGAAACCTTTGGGGTGAGGTTCCCAAAATGACGTGCTGCGTGGTGGATACATCTACTTTTGTGAGATGCTATGGTATTGATCAGATAAGTCTGACAGGAGCAGTGCTAGAGAACATGCCGGCTTCAAGTTCCTGCCTGTATGACTAACCCTGCAAACAGAATCCCCAGGGAGTCCCAGCTTCAGAGACGCTACAGAACGTGTCCTCTGCCTCGATGGAATTGCCTTGTTCTAGAGAGGACAAGGAGCATGAAAAAAAGGGAAAAGTCATGGGGCTGCATTTGCCAACAGCTGCTGCAGAACAGCTCTGCTTGGGAAATAAGTACATTCCTTTTCCCTGGAGAAATCCTTGTCTGGCTGCCGGTAGTAACTCTCCTCTCACTTCCCTCCCGCCAGAGCAAACAAGGAAGCTCCCAAATGCTGGTGGTGCTTGTAGGTCAGGCTATTCACCTGCGCTCTGCCCCAGCCCTGAAGCTGCTGTCACAGCCCCTCCATGGGGGTCGTTCACTGACTGAAGTGACTAGAAGGAGGAGCAGGTCATGAAACATGCATTTGCTATCCTTATTTGGTCGTTTGCCTTTTTAAAAATTTTAATAACTTCTAGTCTGTCCCTGTGTTGGAAGCTGACTTTTAGTAGGTGTGAAATTTTGTGGAAGCATTCTGCCCACTTCCATAACACACTGGAGTTATTTTTATTCAATGGATAACACAATATCTGGTTTAGGCACTACAGTTTATAAAATGTGTAAATACTAGGCTGGGAAAGATTGAAATTGCAGGAAGCTCACTAAAAGTAATTCTAAAAAATAAATAAATGGTGCTGGTGGTGTTTCTATGAAGAAGATTTTTCTTTGTACCCCTCAAATTCTACTTTAATAGCATTAAACAGGAAAGTTTACCCATTTTTTTTTGCAAGAGGAAAAATGGAGGGCCATTCCCTCTTGAAGATCAATTCATTGTCAGTGCCCTTGGATTCTTGTCTTCTTCCTCTTCCTTACCGTACAGGTCGGGAAGAAAAATGCAAATCTTGCTCTACTAATTCAGGTACCTCTTTGTTATTCTTTTTGTCTTCATATTATCCTTAGTAAATCTTAAATATACATTTCTGCTTTGATTTAGGATCTGGAAAAACTCTTGCTTTGATTCTGATTTTTTAAACTACCGATTTTCTTCCATAATCCACAGTTGTAACTGGAAGTTTAAAAAGATTCCTTTTACCATCCTTGTCATTTTAAAAAAAGCTACAGGAGAAATATATTTTCTTGCCTAACTGTGAAGTGCAAGGTGTGGAGTTTGTGAGGATTCAAGGGAACTGCCTCTGCTGTGAGAAAAGCCTCTGGTGGAAGTTGGAAATAGGGGAGGTTGACTCCAAAACCGGACTTGCCAGAGTATATGATGCAAGTATTTTTGAGGCAGAAAAGGAAATAAGGAATAGATAGTAAGGTCTGTGGCGAGAAGTATGGGATGAGAAGCAACACAAAGACTGGAGAGATGTGTGGGTTGCAAGAAGGCAGCCTGGTTTAGAGCATCTGAAAGTACCTCATCAGCAAAAAGTTCTCTGTGAGCACTGAAGTGACCATGTGTATTTAAGTACAGTCAAAGTGCTTACTTTCCTCCATTGAGTTCCTGCTCAGTCATTACTAATGTGGATGAAGACTCAATGCACCTCGCTGTTCTTTAGGTCCTTTATACTTCTTTTATACTTACATCTGGAGATGATGGTTGTAAGAAAGCTCACTGTATACGACATAATAGGATTACTTGTCTGTTGCAAACAGAACTGGAATTTGGAGGAAGACTTCAGCTGTGGAGAGTAGGCTCTGCAGCGAGATCTGGACAGGTTGGATCAATGGACTAAGGTCAATTGTATGAGGTTCAACAAGGCCAAGTGCCAGGTCCTGCACCTGGGTCACAACAACCCCAGGCAACACTACAGGCTTGGGGAAGAGTGGCTGGAAAGCTGCCTGGCAGAAAAGAACCTGGGAGTGTTGGTCGACAGTTGGCTGAACATGAGCCAGCAGTGTGCTCAGGTGGCCAGGAAGGCCAATGGCATCCTGTCCCATATCAGAAATGGCGTGGCCAGCACAAGGAAGGAAGTGACTGTGCCCCTGTGCTCGGTACTGGTGAGGCTGCACCTCGAGTACAGTGTCCAGTTCTGGGCACCACAATTTAAGAAAGACATTGAGGTGCTGGAGCAGGTACAGAGGAGGACAGTGAAGCTGGTGAGGGGATTGGAGAACAGGTCTTATGAGAAGAGGCTGAGGGAGCTGGGATTGTTTAGCCTGAAGAAGAGGAGGCTGAGAGGAGACCTTATTGCTCTCTGCAGCTACCAGAAAGGAGGTTGTAGTGAGGCCGGTGTTGGCCTCTTCTCCCTAGTAACTAATGACAGGACAAGGGGAAATGGCCACAAGTTACATCCGGAGAAGTTCAGATTAGATATTAGGAAGAATTTCTTTACTGAAAGAGTAGTTAAGCATTGGAACAGGCTACCCAGCGAAGTGGTGGAGTCACCATCCCTGGATGTGTTTAAAAAACAGGTGAATGGGTGCTCACGGACATGGTCTAGTGGTGGTCATGGAGGTGTGGGGTAGAAGATAGTACCTGATCTTGGAGGTCTTTTCCAACCTTAACAATTCTGTGATTCTATGAAATCAGATCATCAGACTCTCGTTTTGTGCCTTTTTCAAGAAGTGGTGATAGCAAGTCCTCGGAACAGTCTTGCATACAACACAAAGTATGGAATTTAACAGAATTTTAGATTTTACTAAGGGATTTTTTATTGACAATTAACAAAGGGAATTTTTATTGACAACTAATAAAGAAATAAGTAGGTCTTTTTTATTTACTGGGTTAGGAACTTAGAACAGTAATTTGCATTTCAAATATTTCTATGTTTTCACAAAGAAATGGAATACATTAATGGAAGACCTTTATATACACTGTGCATTTGGTTTGCTTTCAGTAGCAATCTAGCACATGCTTGAAATGCTTTCTCTAGGTCAATGACAAATTCCTACAAAATACTCATTTCAATAGTCTTAGATCCCCTTCTAACTGGAGTTACTGAATTGTCACTGGTGATGTGTTTATAATGTTGATTATATTGCTAGCTAATGTTTTAATGTATAAAATTGCCTTTTTTTCATTTGTGCATCTTTTTAACTGTCACGATCTTCATCTCCTATTCTTCTGAGCAGCTACTATAGTAATCTTCTTTTACTGTAAACCAGTTTTGCTCTGCAGCCCCCAGTCTCCAGCATGTGTAGGTAGATTTCTGTCTTGGTTGATATTTGCATTGTACCTAAGACATACTTTGCACCAAAACTGTTTTCTGGCTTAGCATCCTGATTTTCTTCTTAAAACTCGGCCCGCTTCTGCTTGCTTTTAGGAAAGAATTACTTTAGAAACCATGAACATGAAAACAAGTCTGATTTCCTGAAAAAATTGTACCTAATGATGGTTGCTCCCTCCTATGATTTTTCTCAATTCTTATATTTCATTACATTTGGAGTTGTTAGGGTATGATTGTATCTTCTCAGCTGTACTTCTTTACTATAGTCAGAACAAGCTGCATACTTACAATTCTTACATAAAAGGATACTTAGGGTAAGGTATTGTGCACTAGAGCAACGGATGAATCTTGGGTTTTCTTATTATGTTGTCTAGTAAAGCTATAAACCAGCCATTAATGAGCAGTCTTAGAGACTTAGCTGTACAGAACATATGCTTCTCCACCCTTTAAGTTGACAGTATTCTAGCCAATTCTATTTCCATGTCCCTAGTGGGAAAATTATCTGTTGGGTTCCATTTCTTTGTCTGAAAAGAAGAGACATCTCTCAAATGTACGCCTTTTGTCAGTTTGCAATGCAACTTTTGAAGCTTTCCTGTTGAACGTTATGATCTCTAGTGAGGGAATAGCACAGAAAGTGTCATAAAATATTGTATGATCTATGTAAACTGAGAGATCCTTCCTTCTACAAAACCTGTTCCATTTCTATTCCTCTGTATGCCTGGAATGAATGCATTCAGGTCACTGCACGAGAGAAGGAAGATGATGCATAATTATGTGTTATTTTTAAAGTCCTTTATGATCTTAAGAGCACAGACTTCCTTAGCTAGTTGATGTGAAGGCTAACGGGTGTGATAGCCAAGAAAACATTATTTGATGGTAGTGATTGAGGTAAATACTCAGCTGTCTGGTTGGAAGCACAGTTTTCCAATAAATTCTAATTATGGATCCACAAATTTCCTGTGATTAACTGAGGCGTACAACACTTGGCACCAGGTGAGCCGAGCAGGTTCTTGTATTTGCCTGCTCTTTCAGCTAAACTTCTCAGAGTTCTGCTGCAGATGAGCCTGGATTAATCTTAAAAACAACACAGGAGATTGCCCAAATCTGTCCGTGATGATGTAGTGGGTAGAGGTCTGAATAACTCTCTCTGTATCACAAGCTCCACGTAGCCATAAACCTTGACTGAGCCACACTGGTGCCAACTCTAGTTTGAACACATTAAGTACATTCACAGTTTAGGAGTGTGCTGGTGAGAGCTGAAGCTTTGTTACTTTGGCGGCCCCTTTATGGCACTGTCTAATGGTATAAATCATAGGCGTAAAAAGCATTAAATAAAAAGAAGTCTGGAATCAGCATCAAGTTGTCTCTTTCTGCCTTTTAATGAAATCAATTTATACACTCTGCAAAGACAAGCTTACCAAATATATTGCTACTATATAAATAATTTTGCCTTGTTAGTTTTTATTATTTATCTATGTCTAAGTCTATCTGGCCATTTCTAGGGTTTTAATGCACCTGCAGTAGGACTTGTGAAGTGAAAGCTGTTTCTCTGGTGCATTTAGGCTGTACTGGAAAAATATTTTAACATATACTATCCATACATTGTCCTGTATCTTGATTAATAAATTGAATGCTTTCTGTATTAGAGACAAAGTTTGATACTAGTCTTAAAATCCAGTATTATGTTATCTTCCCGATATCTTGAAGTCAACAAGTTTATATAGACCAACCTTGTTGAGAAATGCTAAGGTACATGCCTTTCTTGGATCAGAAGCAAATGGCAGCTGTTTGCATATTTGTATATAAACATTGCTATACATTGTTTCTTTTATCCTAAAACATTACTGTTGTTTTAAATATGCTTATTTTAAAGCTGAGTAAAGCAATTTGGTGAGTCTTCTTTGTCAGTATTATTCACTTGTGGAGGAGGAGGAGGATGGAGTGTCAACAGAACATTTTTATGCATGCCCATACTTCTTAAGATTAATCATCGTATTTGCTTTCATAGATATGAGCTGCTTGTCTTTTCAAGGAGCTACAAGCTGAGTGTGTCCATGTTCATGCTTTTACAACTTAAACTTTTTCAGGCTGTGTTAAGAGAAGTGATGAGTGGAAATTGTTCCCTATCAAAGTCTTTTGCAGGACTGTTGAATTCTGGTTGCTTTTAGTGGAATCAGCCTAAGATTTAGATGCAGCCTTGCGGGTCCCCTGAGGGGACTTTCACTGTGTGGGTATAGTGGTATTTCATTTTCTTCATTTTTTGTTGTGCTTACTTGGGTAAATACTGCTCATGGCAATCTGAAGAATTACCAAGTTATTATGCCAAAACACGTGGTACTATCTTAGGGTTCAATTTTGGAGTAGCCTTGTATTGAGGAATTGTGGGCTGCCACTAAAAGGTTGCCATGTATTGAAGTTTGCTTAGGCAAAGTATTTTCAACGAAAAGCACAATAGTTAATGTGTGAGAGGAAATGGAAGGGTTCTGTGGGATTCTTCCCTTGCTGACAGTTGACAGTGTTCTGGCAAAGTGACAGTTAATGGGACAAATGTATTATTAGTTTCCTCATTAATAATAGAAATCTGGAATCTGCATCCTGCGTTTCTTCCCATATGTGCTTCTGCAAAACTGCTAGAAAATGGAACAAAATGTCGAATTTCAGGCAGGTGATTTTATCTGATAGAGCTTAATCATGTTTTAATGAAAGACATTGCAGACAAACATTGTGTAAGAATCTTGGCAGTCTGACAGTTTCTGAATTTAGACTTAGTTTAATATTTAAAGACTAAGACTTTTGGTGTCGTGGATCTTTGAAGCTAGATTTCATGAGACCAGTCACCAGTAAATTAGCAGATAGGAAAAAAATGAAGTGTTTGGCTTTCTTCTGGGAGCTGTATTTACAGAGCTGGGCAATACTAGGTGCTTCTGAGAATCCTTTTGTGAGAGATGAAGAGAGCCCAATGGAGTGGAAGTAAACTTGCTTATAAAATGAGAAGCTCATGCATTCCGCGGTTGATGGACAAAACTGTGGAAGTTACAAGAGACTTTGAGGCGAGGGGCACAGAGAAGATGGCTGTCGGGGCTGGTTCAGGCTGAGGAAGCTTTAATGGTTGGATGAAATTTTGGAGGGTTGGAGGTGAGGGGAAAACATGTTTATGTCCTGAGACCTTTGTCGTCTGTGCTGAACTGAGTGCATTATGCCCAGGTGGCTTATTTACATCCCACAACATCTCACATACGAAATGTGCAAGAAATGGCTGTTAGTGTACATAGTTTGTTTGGTTTTTTTTCAATATTTATCTTTTGAGCAGAGAGGGGTAGGCTAATTGGTTATAGGCAGTAACTAGGTGACTGCAGAGCTAATATATTCAGAATGGGGTGAAAGCTTTCTTATAGAAAATTAAACGGAGTTTTTTTTTTGGTTACTGTAGTAAAAATAAGCAAGGATTTATTTTATATGCTGCTATATGCTTAAAAACTATTATGAATTTTCAAGTGGTTACTAAATGCAAGTTTCCCAGTACCTATTACTGAGCACATTTTACAGCATTGAACAAATGACAAAGCTTTAACGCAATAAAATCTGCTTGGTAATAATACCATGTACGGTACACATAAAAAATGTGTTAATATGAAGGAATTTTTTTCTAAGAGAGTACTTTCTTTCAAGATCCATTTCTTGAAGTATACTTTATTTCACCCTTTGATCCTCTGAAGTTTACCAAATTGAAAGAAAACTCAAACACTTGATTTTGGCTATTCAAAATATTGACCTTTAAATAGGAAAGTGTCAATATTCACCTGAAAAGCTTGGATGGTGAGGAGCAGTCCTTCCCATATTTGTTTCTGAGGAATTACTCAAAGTGAAGTATAAATGTTCATTATTTTGATGCGTATACCAAGTGGCAGAGCTCTATCTACTAAGCTGTTCTGCCTAATCCTACGTTGTTCAGTGTCACCACATCTTAATAGAGTTTTACTGGATAAACTCAATAGTTGTTTGTTTTTTTTCTCAGCTGATGATGATGTTTTCTGATTCAAAAATTTGTTTGGTTGATTTCATACCTTCCACAGCAAACTTTCTCTCTCCTAATTCAGTTGAGTTTTTTTGTCATTATGTGTTCGTTGGGCATCTTTATTCAAAAATTTTTGAGTACATCTACAAAGTGTTGAGAAAGAGGCAGAGTCCAAAGACGTAGTGATAAAAGGAACAAGGAAGAAAGAGTTGGGGATGGTGCTGTGTATTGCTGAGAGATTAGGTTTTTGGGCTCCCTCCAGTAAGCCTGCCTCCACCCCACAGAGCTGCCGTTCACAGTCCGGATCCCCAGCTTGTATGCAGTTTTTCTTCTGCCAAGCAACATTTCATGTCCAATTATGCCTCCCCTATCAACTGAAGAAGGAAGCCTTCAACAATGCTGCAAACACACTGATAATAGCTCCTTTGGCATTTAGTTAAGTCTTTGTTATACAGGATTCACAGAATTCAAAGAGTGGTAGGAGTTGGCAGGGACCTCTGGAGATCATTGAGTCCAACCCCCCTGCCAGAGCAGGATCAGAAAGAGCAGATCACACAGGAACATGTTCAGGTGGGTTTTGAAAGTCTCCAGAGTTAGAGAGGCTCATTTTTTTGACAGTATTTTGGAAAAGGGACTTGTTCAATAGATGTTTCTTTTGCCATAAGTGCCTGTTAAAGCGGTGCATTTTTAACCAAATAGTGCATCCTTTTTAGAACTTGAGAGTGCTTTTATTGCACCTCATGTAGCTGAAATGAAGACAGGTTGAGTAATTGAAAGTGGAATTTAATGTTTACGGATTCTTAAAAGAATTCTGCTTGTACATTTGTGACTATTTGTAGAGGCCACATTTGCACTGTCTGCATTTTCAAAGCTTGTTTAAAATTTAACAAATGTATGGTGTTATGGTGTATAGAAGCTATGAATCTGTTTTCCTTAAGTTAGTACCAAAGAAAGACAGCACGCTCTTGCTCTTGAAGAAATGAAGAAATTTCTTCTTCTAGTCAAACAGACATTTGCACTATTATGTATCTGTTACAGCTACACCCGAAACCCATGTAAAGAGAAAATTAAAAGTACATGGTTAATGTAAAAGAAACAGGAAATTATACAATAAAAGCCACTGTGCAGTTTTATTTTTTTCTCCTGTGGCTATGTTGATTGAGGCGCTGCCTTTCTTTTTTTTAATGTGAGAAGATTTTGGTGGAGTATACATCCTTTTTCTTATCCTTGTTCTTTCTTTCCACAATTACTGCTTTTGTTCATAGGACCTAGCGTGTGAGATCTCTGACAAAGGCAGTTTGCCTTCTCTGGCCTAGATTGACTCTGTATTTCCACATCAGTGACAGATGTTCCTGGCTGTTGTGACCCAAGAGTATTTTGATGATTGCAGTGTCTGGAGGACTTGTTGATGTTTTCCTACTCTTGTAGTTACAGAGTCATGCAACAAGTTAGGTTGCAAGGCACCTCTGGAGAGTGTCTGGTCCAGACCCTGCGGCTTTGCTGCAGGTGTGTGTGTGAAGGGATGGCAGCACTCTTGGACTTCTCGAGCTTCCTGCCTTCTCATCTTCTGTCATTGCCCTCTTAAACTTTTTGCTACCATCCATGCTCTTCTGTGTATCTATTATTTTTGCCCTTCTAGAATACTATTTTAGGAACCTTCCTGAAAATGAAACCTTTCAGACATGTGTCATCTCATTCTAATAGATC
Source organism: Baryphthengus martii (assembly GCA_013396935.1). Taxonomy (NCBI): domain Eukaryota; kingdom Metazoa; phylum Chordata; class Aves; order Coraciiformes; family Momotidae; genus Baryphthengus; species Baryphthengus martii. The sequence goes on from VWZK01019942.1 coordinate 50,655, forward strand.
TTAAAAATAACATATGTTTGTGTATGGGACTTCTTCGTGAAGTGTCTTTCATGCATTATAAAGAATTTTGCCTTTTGTCAGGTTGCATACAGTTGTAAAGTCTTAATTTTTTAAAATTTTCTTTCTTTACAGACCAGAATCGAAATTTGGATGAAGCGATCTAGCTAAGTTGCCGTCATGAGCAGAAGCAAGCGTGACAACAATTTCTACAGTGTTGAAATTGGAGACTCTACTTTCACTGTATTGAAACGGTATCAAAACTTAAAACCAATAGGATCAGGAGCACAAGGGATAGTATGGTAAGGTTTCTTTAAAATTTAAATGTACCTTTAGGTTCACTTAATAGAATTTTCCAAGTCCTTTAACTATTGTATGTTACTGAGTAGGAGTGTGGAGAAGTACCTTTTACGTGGAAAAAGACAACAGTAATTGTTGGACATTTTTCCTCAGCAAGGGCTGTTGCTGTTGCTTCTTGATGTAGGTCCTTTCCTGCTTCCAAACTGTTGCCCTTCTGTGCAAATTCAGCCAGCTGTGCTGACTCCCATAAATTAATGGGGAGGCAGAGGGGAACTGGATAAAGAAACTAATCCTAATCCTAAAACACACTGCTTACAGTGAAACAGAAGCCAGAAATACTCTCTCTATATAATTTACTGCTTATAAGTGCTTTTACTTCTTGAAATGGTTTCTTAGGGGCCTGTTTCACTTAATTTCATAGTCATATCTGTTACTTAGCATTTGTGATGCTGACTATCATTGTAATATGTAAATACCTGATGCAGGTTAGGAAAATATTACTTGACAGTCCAATTCTTTGAATAGGGCTCTGCTGCATGGACTGAAGCGTGCAGCTGATTTAAGATTGATGACAACTAGGTGCTTGTAGGCACTGTTTCCTGTGAAATGACTCTGCCCCAAAAATAAATGTTGGTTTAAGCTTCCTGAAGTTTTTTGAGTGTTCAATAGAAGGATGTAGATAGCACAGGGACCTGCAGATTTTCCACTTCATTGCAACTTTTAAGTTGCTAACCAGAGACATAAAAATGCAAAAGGAACATCAAGGAAGAGAAAGGTAGGGAAAAGCATGATCTTGTCAAACACTTTTCCCTGTAACCTCTTTACTGGCTTGATCTTGTCTTGATCAGTGTTTAGGTAATGTGTGGTATGGTGGATTTTTAACTCATGTTTGTGTTTTAGATGGTTTAATAATAAAATGGTGTGCTTAGTGCAAATGAAAACTTGAAGACTACTACTACAAAGAGTTGGTTTTGAAGTTGTAACTTCTGGCATTATTTGGTCTGTAGGTAGCAGCAGAAAAACTGATCTGAATTTTGTTTTCATGTGTATTAATGTAACGGGGATATAGACAATTGTTTGACTAGAGCTGGTTTAGTTACTACAGAAATGACTGAAAAAGCTTTAGATGTTATTACTGTCCTTCTGATTCCCAGTCATGTGTTACTGTCTGTTTTCCAACTTTACTGCCCCTTCTAGAGCTGAGATCCAAAAAATGACCATGTGTCATTCTGTAGTTGCTACTAGTGGTAATTGAAGCCTTTTTAGTTAAACTGTTGTGATTACCCTGAGAAGGATTGGAGTGCTCATGTGGTTAAATCTCGCCTATATCTGGAGTAGATAGTGTAACTCTTGTGATTTAGATGGTGGGTTTTGTTGTATTGTTTTTGTTTTGTTTTTAAAAAAACACAACACAAACTGATTCAACTTGGTTTGGAGGATTATTAAGTAGATGGCCTAAAGGCTCAACCATATCTAATATTGAAACAGACTCTAAGGCTACTGTTCCACACTCACGATGCAGAAGTTTTAATACTAGAACAGGAGTTCCATGTTGGCAATCTTTCCTGGCCACCTCTTGCTGCTTTTTTGTAAGATATCCCTTATCTTGGGTGTAAGTGGGGGAAATTCCAGATAGTGAAAAATGTAAGCCAAAGAAAGTTACCAATGTATGTTCTCATTTTTTCTTTCTTCGATAGTGACTAGAGGTTTTGATAATGTAACAACAACAATAAAAAATAAATTCAGGCTTACGTACTATATAGACAATATGCTTTTTTAAAGTAGCTAGTTGGGCATAGTAGCTCCTATCCATTTACTGTCAGATGTTCTTCATTAGGTTTGAGTATCACTCTTGATAAGAGACAAGAAAACAGTGTTTTTCCCTGCTGAGGTGTTTGCAGTAGCTACTAAATATTTCTTGAGTCTGCATGGGAGTCAGCTGTTGTATTGCCTCTTCCAGGAAACAAAATCCATGCCTTCCTGTCATGGAAGTGTTAAACAGCCTATGTCACTGAATCATATGACAGTCTTGCCATTAGTCTGTAAACACAGCGTCATTCTTTCTTTTCACCACGTGAAAACCAGTGTCATCAAGATGTAAACATTTTCCTAAGGTTTGGTTTTTGTTTTATCTTAACAATGATGCTCTCATTGTCATGAGGATTTTAAGCAACTGCGTAAGTGAAAGCATGGGACCTTTATATAATCTACTTTTCCTCTCTCCTCCTTCCTGCCTTTCAATGTGAAGATTTTACATAAAATTGATGTGCTCTTCATGTTTGAAGTGTTTTGGATCTTTCTCAAGCGGTCAGTTCTCGAGTACCAAGAACTCAGTGTCTTTAGTAAGATATTTTGGGAAGCACAGATCTTGCGTTGTTTTGTGGAGACTGTCGTGTATTAATACTGTGAAGCTGGGAAACAATTCTAAGTTTTGGGTCATTGGCATACAAGAACATTTTGCTGCTCACTGAAGCTGAATAAAACTGAAATTTCTGTTGATCTGCAGACGAGATACAAGGTATCTGAAAAAAAAAGTGGCAGCTGCCTCAAATTAAGAGACCTTGACACTGGGATGTAATAATGTTATTTTTAATTACAGTGCAGCTTATGATGCTATCCTTGAACGAAATGTTGCAATCAAGAAATTAAGCCGGCCGTTTCAGAACCAAACCCACGCCAAAAGAGCCTACAGAGAGCTTGTTCTTATGAAGTGCGTTAATCACAAAAATGTGAGTGCAGTGTCCTACTTTAAATGTTAAATAATTAAGTAGAAGGTTATTCTTTGTAGAAGTCTTAAAAGTGACTTGAGAGGGTGGCATTCTCTGAAGGACTTTCATCGCATGGTTGTGTCTCCATCATAAGTACAGAATGATCTTTCAGAAGATCTATTGTGGACTAGTTTTAATACCTACCCAATCTTTACATACCCCCTTCAAACTCAGGAAGGGAGTCAGTGTTATGTTGTTACATTTTATAAGCACCTGACAAATAAGAATACCATGAGTAGTAAGTGCATCCTTGTTTCTGTTCTTGCTACTAGACAATTAGGAGAAAAAAGGCTATAATAATTCATTTGGCTTTTTCCTGGTGCATGATTGAGTTAGGAATCGTGTTTTGTGACAACAGGAACTGTCTGATGCTTGTGAAACTGTGGAGTAGATAAGATCACAGAAATGGGGAGAGAATAAGCGATAAATTTATGAGAGTTGAACTACAGAAGGCTGATCTTGCCCATTTTCTTCCTTTACAGACAGCTATGTGTGGTCTTTCTCACCTTCCCTCTTAATCCCCCTTCAGCAAGATAAAATTTCCCTTTACTGCTAGAAAAGGAGAGAGTCATAGGAGATTTACTTAGTCTTTCAACTACTTGGGAAAATTTTGTATTTTTTCTAAGACAGGGGCGATTTATATGAGGATTCTCTGAAAGATGTTAAATAGTGTAATTTGCATGATGATAAACTACTGCAAGCCTGCCTGCCTCTTCGTGTAGCTTGACCTGTTTCTACACATCCTATCCATTCTTAGCAACTGGGAAATGTCCTGGAGCAGCTCCAAGAATCTGTTTTTTTTCTTTGAATGGAGTTGCTGCTTCACTTCTGTCAATGGCAAAGCAGTAACTGTTAGGTAGTCTTTGTCAATTTTTAATATTACTTCTCCTCATATGCAATAAAAATCTTATAATCTCTTCTGAAACTAAAAGTAGAAGGCAGGGAAAGACTGACTAACTTTCTTAGGTTTTAAGCTTTGAATAGCATCTTGTTAGTGCACACAGAGTGCCTTTAGATTATGTGATTTGTGGAGGAAAAGTACTCCTCCTAAAATCATTAGCATCTGTTGCAGCATATATGCAGTTAGGCCTGGTCGAACCACTTAGTATCTTGAGCTTCAATGTGTGCCAGGAGGTTTGCCTCAGAATACTGGGCATCTGTTCTGAAATGTTGACTTTGCAACTTTGCTATTGCTGTGGTGCAGTTACGCTTCCTCTCTCCCTTCCTGCAGATAATCGGCCTACTGAATGTGTTCACGCCACAAAAATCCCTGGAAGAATTTCAGGATGTGTAAGTCTGCTTTGAGCTAAAGCTGAGAATTAATTTTAAAAATAGTCACACGGAAAGATGAGCAAGGGAAAGAATACAATGAAATGGCTGCATTAACTGAATATTTTTCTTTATATTTTTTTTTCTTCATAAGCTACATAGTGATGGAGCTCATGGATGCCAATCTCTGCCAAGTGATTCAGATGGAGCTAGATCATGAACGAATGTCCTATCTTCTTTATCAAATGCTGTGTGGTATCAAACATCTTCATTCAGCTGGAATTATACACAGAGTAAGTGAATTTAACTGTTTATATTTTGCATTGCACCTGATTTTTGCCTTGAATATTTAAAAGATAGGAAAAAAAAATCAGCGATAGGAGCACAAAGGGTGATGCATAGCCTGTCCTATAGACAGAGGGAGAAAGCTTAAAGTCATCACACCTTTTTCCACTGTAATTCTTGAGTAAACCTTTTGAATGTTTGAATGACTTGATAATAATCTGCACAGAGCAAATAGCGATTTTTGCAGTGCGTTACATTACCTCCTCTAATTCTATATAATATTGTATTTTAACAGTCATGGCAGGAAATAATATCTGAAAGCATCTCTGCCTTTATTGTTTTGGTAACCAAACTTGAAACCTCATCTTTTGAAAGAACTGCCCATTTTATTATGCTCTTTTACTAGCAGAGTAATGAATAAATATCAAAGTCTTCAGATAAGCAGATGATGATAAAGACCTATAAGTGGAACTTTCATACACCTGTGTGTCACAAAGCATTCACTGGGGCTGCCCACAGGCAAAACATTACCGCTTTTTAAGTGGCATGTGTGTTGCAATCCAGTCAAGAAATTCTGTATTTAAGTTTGCCTGTTCAAGTTGAACACCTCATATGTGCTTGTATGTAGCGTAAAGATTGCTTGAGATTGTCTGGTTATAGCTTTTCATATATAATCTCTGCTGTTTTGGGGAAATTAAAAGCTTGTATCTCTACAAGAAATAGAGAGTTGTAGAAGTTTTCATTTCTGAAATGATGCAGAAAATATAACCGGAATTATTGTGCGATACTTTCGGTCATTACTACATAGTCTTCCTCGTGGATAATGTAACAGGAATGGCAATTCTGAGTGCTGCCACAGGAATTGCTGTGGCTGCTTGCCCAGTTCAGTAGCCCACCTCAGTGTGGCAGGGGTGTTGAAGGGCCTGCAGGCTGGATCTGGCACTGTAATCATTCCCGGTGCTGTTTTCCCCTCAAGGCAACTGCGACAATTGTTTGGATAGAGAATACGGATTGAATGGTCAAACGCTTTCTTTTTGCTCAGCTACCTCTAGCATTCATCAGCTGCCTCATTCCAGTGAGGAGCTCAGGGAGGGAGGGCGAAGGCTTCCTTTGTACGTGCAATTTGAATGTTCCGTGTTTGAAAACAGGACAGTCTGAGCTGCTGCGTTTGAAAGAGATGGGAGAGGGAAGGCAGGCAGAAACATTACCTGCAGCCAGGTATTGCACCCTGTGCTTCTTGGTCTGCACATGGGCATTGAGACAGGTCAGTGGACTTCCTATGCTATTCTGGGAATGCTGGGCAAAACTCGGTTACTTCACTTACTGCAGTTGTGTGGTAAGTGAAGTAACTGGCTTACAACCAGTATTAGGCAGCCCTTTGTCTCCTAATGTGTGTACCTGTGGGATTGAAATAATGGTTTTGTACACTGATTTGCGTTTTCTGGCCTCTTCAGTACTGAGGTGTGCAAGTTTAGTGCTGTGGGTTTTCCTAGGTTTTTATTTTTATTTTTGGAAAGCTGCATATTGTATGGATGTGCTGGAGTAGGTAGTGTAAGAGTGTCTCTTTCTGTGGATCTTCGTGCAGGCAGGAGGGAGCCTCTAAATGCTTGCATCAAAGGCAGTCGGTAGGCCTGTAAAGCGGGCATCATTGAGCCTGTAGAAGTCATGGATAAATGTAAACATTCATACATTTATAGAAAAGAAGTAACTGCTCAGGTAGTTGTTGGTCAGGAATAAAGACAACTTTGAGGATAGAATTCCTGTCCCTGTAAATATGGGTGGAGTCTTTGAAATGCTTTATATTGCGCAGTAATGCGAAGTACAGGGATAACCTATTCCAGAGAGACTATAGATACAGTTGCTATGTAAATAGTAACATATGTACGCATGAGTGCTTTTGAAGGGCATGGGCAAATACATTTCACTTGCATGTCTTCATGGTCGATTTTCAGCTGACAGCTTCTTCTCAAACTTTGTTAGAAGATGAAGTACTTCAGGCAAAATGTTTGCATTACTTACCTGCTGCGTGCAGTCGTGCCTTTGTACTTCAAGATATAAAGTATCAAAATCCTGTTTCTCTGACCAACAAGTTAAACAAAATCTCAAAAGACAAGGGTGTGCTTGGAAAGAGACATGTTTCATAGGGACTGTGTGGCTTCGATAGTAACTGTACTGCTTCTGAACTTCCAGCACCCCTATCTTTAATATCTAAAGCTAATTACTTCTTAAACGTTGAAGCTAATTACTTCTTAAACGTAGTTTACACTGTGATTGCCCGTGGAGCATTATAAATCTAGTGTACTGCTTTAGTGTCCTCTCATGGTTTTTTTAGGTGTTGGTAGTTTCACATAGTTTTTAACTGGTTTCTTCGGCTTCGAACATAGCTGCTGTAATCTCAGTAACTTTCAAAGCTTGCTGAATAACTGAAATTACAGCAGTCTCTGTATCTGCCTGTAGCACTGGGTACTTCCTGCCATAGAAGTGACTTCTTTATAGCAAACTAGAGGCATGGAAAAAGGCAGACATCAAACACAAAGGGTTTCAGACAATTTCACCTAGAATTTGCAGGGAGCGTACTTAGCTGCCTCATCACTGGATAGAGAGTTGATCTTGATAAAGATTTGACTGTAGGTTTACACTGACTTTAACAGAATTCGGCAAATGAACGTTACTGTGTTTGAAACATTTTGCGGAGATGGAGTTTCCAGCAAGTGTGGAAGTACACGCTTGTTTATACTTTGCAATCTGAGGAGGCTGAATGATCAGTGTTGCAGAGTTGTGCCTCGCTGATTTGCTGAAGGACACGAAGTGTCTCATTATTCTTGCATGGAGGCTCTGAAACATTGTATCCTGCCTGATTTTGAGCTCTTAACAAAGGCACCTAATTATGCAAACCCTTCACACAAATCTTTATTTAGGAAGTGAAAAGCCCGTTAGAAACCATGAATTACCCTCCAGAGATGCCTCTCTCTCCCTGTCTGGTAAATGGGGAGATGACTATGAGTAATCTCTGATTTTTAGGCACTGACATTTTATGTTTGTAAGGTTAGGCAAGATATATTCTGCTATAGATTTTGGATATATTTATACAGCCTAACTAACTGGATCACTCTTATAGGAGCTTTTGAATCCTTGTTTATTTAAAACGTAAGAGGTATTAATTTCTCTATAAATTTGGATGCAGTGTCAGTCAACCCTTGCCTCCATCATTCTGAAGGACAGTTCTGTATTCAAAATTAGAACATGTTCCTAGGCTTCATGACAGCTACATGATGTTCAGAAATGAGAGATGGACTGTAAGCTTTTGCTTTTTGTCCTTGTAGATTTTTCTCTTGTAAAGGGAAGATCTCTTAACATTTTTAGTCTTAATCCTGCAGTTTTGGGGCGGGTGAGTATCGTTAATACTATGAGCATGAACCTGGGATTCTGCAATGAACATCCTCCAAATAATAGAAGTGTGAAAAATAAAGCTGATAATAAACAAGATTGTAGCAGAATCAGAAACATGCATGTCAAATAGCTGAAATGCCTTATAATACTTGAATTAATTTGTGATGTTTGAGAATCTTTTAAGCCAAAGTTTTCTACAGAGTCTTTATGTGTGTGAATATGTAAATATGCAAGACTTGTAGTTATCCATTAGAATTCTGTTCTGGAATTCTTTTTCTTGCGGTTTCCTCTCTGTCTTTAATGCAGCTTTTTTTAGCTTTATGAGGAGTTTCCTGAAAACCATGAAGCACAAATCAAAGCTACATGTATTTTGCAGATAGCCACTTTTAAGTCTTTATGAAACAGTGCAAGATAAGGCTACGTCTGAAATGCTAGAGTTCTTTGCCACATCCTGGTTTTTACTCTCATTAATCTTAGTAGAGTGTAGGCAGGAAGGATCCAAGTCTTACTGATGTCAGCCTGTGTGCTGTGAATGATTTTATGATGGCAAAGTTATTCTGAAGTTCCTCTGTTGTTAAAAATGGCTCTGTGACATTCAGATGTGTGTAAGATCCTCCTGAGATCATGACTGAGTATGCCTGTGTAGTGTCCGTATAAAGAGATATTGAAAAGACACTACTGACAATGTGGTTTTAAAGTTCAAGGGAAGAGAATACAGTTACCAAGTTTCTAACTAAGTTGGTCTGAAGCTGTATCAGGGCATTTCCCACTCCAGTTTAATGACTGTGTTAATTTCTGGCAGTTTTTCAGTGGTGCCATTTTGAGTTTGGTCACCAAAATTAGTATAAACCCAGATGCTGAACAGGAGACTAAATTTTTGTGAGCATGGGGATTTCCTTCCTGTTCAGAGAAATATCTGCATTGGTTCAAAAGAGGTAATGCAACCTCAGCTGGCAAAGAAACCTTTTACTTCTCAAATTCATGTTATAATTTTAATAATTCTTGTATCAAGATGATTATTGCATCAAATGATTTCAACAATTGTCATGTTACTTGTGAGTAAATGAACTGCTGTTCCAGTGAGCAGTTTCTAGATCTTTCCTCAGAGCTAACATTTCTCACTAACCTCAATTTATTTCAGACATTACTAACATGTTTTGTAACGCTGGTTATGTTTTCCTTCTTTAGTTGCTATATAAATGTACAAGCACAGTAAGGGAGTTAATTCTGCGGTCTGCCGAATGCCCATGAATTAATGCAAGGGGAAAAGAAACTGCAGATATAGCAATAACCTAGTTGTGTATATGGGGTTTAATGTTAGCAGTATTATCTTTGAAAAATGTGAACCACAGAGTACTTTGTGCTTGTCTTAGCAGTCATATATGATGTTTCTTTTTAAAGGATTTAAAGCCCAGTAATATAGTAGTAAAGTCAGACTGCACTTTGAAGATTCTTGACTTTGGACTGGCCAGAACTGCAGGAACTAGTTTTATGATGACGCCTTATGTAGTGACTCGTTACTACAGAGCACCAGAGGTCATCCTAGGGATGGGATACAAAGAAAACGGTCAGCAAATATAGTCTTTCTTTGGCACAGCTTTATTTATTTTTTATTTTTTTTTGTTTGGCACACCACATTTTACATGTTAATGTTTTGGTTTTTTTCAAGTTGTAGCAATTTTATAAATTAGCCTTGTGACCAAAATGCAGATTCTGGATACACTAATTTGTTTATTCAACTCACCCCATTAGAAATGTTTGCATTTAATAGGAGAAGAAATTTAGGGCCTTGTTTGTTTAAAAAATGAAATAAGTTGCTTGATAGATTAAGTTTCATCCAGGAAGAACTGGAAATATATTTTCTTAATACGTGGTATTTACCTTGATATACCTTCACCTGACTATTTGTGATGAGCATGTAAATTGTAGTTCATCAGTAAATGTGTGTCCTAAATTTAATGCTTAAATAACTATATTCAATAGCCTTTGAGGATGTAGGCAACTTAAAGGCTACCAAGGTACAAACAAGCTAAAACTATCTCCTGTGACATTACTTTCTATTAAAACTAGCCTACTTTAAACCCATCACACTAAGTTCTTAATTAGTAATTAAAAATCAATACTGTACTGGAGACAAGAATGCAGAGTTACGTAGCATCATAGATTCTTTGAGGTCCGTGAGGAATTCTAAGGAAATTTGTTTAATTTGTCCCACTGCTTGCACACATTTCCTTTCTCTTCCCTGTGGCCTTTCTCTCAGTATCTTCTACAAGAAAATAAGGAAAGGTTACAGCGGTTGAGGGAAGCACATGGTCAAGTGCATTGCATCTCCCGAAAGAAACAGCGAGCATCTCTTAGGAAACCAGAGTAACATGTCGGTCCTGAAGTTCTGTGGTAGCGGCCCCAATTCTCCTGCCATTTCATGGATCTGCTGTCACCGTGGCCAGTTCAGCTTACTTTGCATTCCACCTCAGACAGGCACAGGGCACAGAGGTTACCATTTGATGAAGGTATTTTAAACCTTCATTGCTTAGTTCTCCAGGAAGGCCCATGAGATGCTTGCGGGTTTATTAGCTGTCTCCTGGTGCTGTGAGGCATGGCTCCTCAGGTTAGTGACACAACTAGCTAGGGCTTGCTGGGATTCTTAATACCATCTGCAAACTTGCCTGGCAACTGCATACCATTACAGCTAGGGACTGCAGGTTATGTGTAAACCATAGCTGCTATGTGTATAGAGAGTTGGTTTTGTTGTCATTTGTCATAGCCAAGGAGAATAACTTCTGTTGGTGTTGATGGTGAAAGAAGCCAATTCAACGGAATAAGAATAGATCTGTTTTGTGAGGCTGTGTTTTTTATTTCTGTTTGGATTGTTAGTGTGCATGAAAGGATGTACAGTCCTTCAAATGGCCTCCATGACTGGCTTTTTTTCCTGTAATTTAGAAGTCAGAGGTAGAGTGGAGCAGACTTGAAGTCACTTTTTTAACTGCTAAAGTTTTGTAGAAGGTACATGTTTAAATTTGTCTTTTTTTTTCCCCCCAAGACTTTACACTGACCAGAGACAGCAGATGAAAGAAGCTATGGCTGTAGTCTGAGTCGTGCTGCTGCCTTATAGAAGGAATTGCTATAATGGCAGTCACAAGTTTTCTGACTTAGCTTGCCCTGGTTACATTTTTGTCTTAAATATTAAGTAATTTTGAGTTGTGAAAGTGTGAAAATTTTTTTCCACTAAAGTGTTGCTTATGTTATTACTGGAGTTAAATACATTGTGTTCTAGAGCACGTCACGCTAGTGACAATCCTGTTGCTTAAGCCATCATGAATTGTGTTGTGCAGCAGAAAAGAAATAAAAATTTACTTTCAGAATAAAAAATTATCAGTCTTCCCAAAGCCAGATACATGGTTGTAGAGTTGAGAATAACACATCTGGAGAATGTAAAAGTAAATGGGCTGAGTCAGAAGGCATCTGCATTTCCATATATGCAGTTGTAACTAAAAGGCTGTTTACACAAACTTTTACTCTTCTTAATCACTACCCCATGAGTTTTCCTCATTGTGATGCTCCCCTGACAGGGCTGCAGAGGGGGACGGAGGCAGGTATCAAGGATGTAATTACAGTAAGAACCATGGCCTCTCCAGGACCCTCACCTGTTAGCATTGATGCCTGTTTTAGCCTTTTAAACCCATAGGTAAATCAAAAGTTAACTTGCGTAATTTATAGAGTTAAATATTGAAAAGTGGCAGGTAATTTGTCATTAACACTAACATTTCATTTAATGGAACAGGTTTATCTGGCAGCTTTATGGTGTTTCATTGCCCTCCTGGACTTATGTGGGAGGATTTAATGTATGTTTTGGTAACTGAGATACATCCTGCAGAGTAGTATTCTCTTAGTACTCTACTACGCACATATGAAATCTTTAATAGTTTTAAGCCTAGCAAAGATCCCAGACAAACTGATTACAGAGTTAACATACATAGGTTTTGATACTGAAGGAGAGAAGGCTCATTTGAGTATATGATAGTAAGAAACCAGGCCTTGCAAACTCAAATTCCAGAATGTAGGACATCGAAACTGTTTGTGCATGTGCACCTTGACATATTTACATTTATGTGTGTGATTATCAGGAAGGAAAGCCTGTAAAGCAAGGAAAGCACCAAACCCTCTGAAATGACTACTTTTAAGTTTCCTAGTATGTAAACTGGGTTCGAACTTCATTTTCACTTTGTACGTTTTCTGTTAGAATTGTAGAAAACAGTAAGTTCACTCTAAACAGAGTTTCTAAGAATAAAATACACTCTGTATGACTAGCAGTAGATATTTAAAAAGATTTTTCAAATCCATAATGAGATTTTACCCGGTCTCCTGTAGCAGTAGTCACAGGAGCAGTCCTCAGTGTACAAGTTAATCTAACTTTATAAGAAAGTTAGAGACCTATAAATAGGTGAGTTTTGTTTAGTTAATGAGAGTGAGAAAACAAAACATCCCCAGACATCACAGGTTTGGTTTTGTAGGGTGACCAGAAGAATGATTTCCAATGTTTTTCTTTGCTTCTGAAGTAATTTGTCATCTGAGGCATGGACATAAGTCATTGACTCAGTATTTCTCTTTCCAGAGTTCTCCATGCAATTATGGGTGTTGTTTTCATCATGTGGGACACAAACTAATTGCAACAGATTTGGGTATATTAAGAAAAAGCCGCCATTAATCATAAAATGTTAACAAGTCATATTTTAAATGAACCAGGCCCTTAATTTTTACCTATTAATATGTACAACTATGATCTCCTATCATATGATTTAGATACTATTTTAGAGGAACTTGTAAATAAGGGGGAAGGTGTGTTTTCAGTAAGAAGCAACATTGTTTGCTTGCCATTGTTGAGCTCCTTCAGAACTTTTACATGTGATTTTTTAGTATACAATTGTCCTCATTTCAATCCCCTTCTTACCTGCTTAATTGAAATTCCAGTTTGACATAAAATTATTCATAATAATACAGTTTCATTATTATGACTTTAAGAAAACTTTTGCATACAGAGTTAACAGTATCTCTGAAAGCATGCACAAAATAAATTGGCATACCCGTAAAAAAGTAAACTTGTGCATCTTTGAGTATGTCTTCAGAGTGATTTATTTTAAGGTAATGTAGAAAACGTGTATTTCATACCCCCAAAATTTCTTTCCAAGTTTTCCATTTGTATAAGATGTTATTTCAGTGTAACTGGAGAAATATTTTTGAATAATTTTAACTGAAAATCTTTTAGGAGCATACTAATATTGTCATTAACTGATCCTCTAAAATTCTAAGTGATGTTTTACTGATTGTGTTTGCTTTTTATTTAAAGAGAGAGAGAGATATGCACAGTAATCTGACTTTTTAGGAAATACTTGATGGCAAATTTTAATTCCTATGTACTAACTAGTTAATTCTTACCCTAAAAGTAGATTTATTATCTGTTTAGATGCACAATATTTTTAGAGATCAGTTTACTATGCTATTTTAAAAAGTATTCCTACAACTACACTGGAATTATTTTCAAGAAAAAAAATTGTCTTTGGTGCTCCAATTTAGTCTATTGAGGTAGCTTTATAAGCCTCAAAGCTTGGAGAAGAGCTTTACTCTGCTTAATTTATGTGTATATCTGTCTCTCTCTGCTCTGGCTCTTGCTCTAGCACTAAAGAGCACTAAAAGGATGTTTTTCTGCCTTGGATTTGAGACAGTTAAAAGCTAATCCTTATATATGGTGTATTTTGAAATGTTTTCATTGATTAATATGAAGACTCGCTCTTCTTCCTGTGCTGTCTTCTGCAATTTATAGGATGCAGTCATGTTATGCTTCTTTTAATTTTAAATGACCGTTTGCTTTGCTTTTCCTTCTTTTTGTGCTACAAACATAGTGGATTTATGGTCTGTGGGGTGCATTATGGGCGAAATGGTTTGCCACAAAATCCTCTTTCCAGGAAGGGACTGTATCCTTGTGCTGCTGCAGCAGGTTGAATTAGTTAGGAAGCGATTAACCTTTTTATCGATGTCGTGTCATGAAAATGCATATTGTACAATTTTTATTTTTTTTTTTTTATTAAATGAACATAGATTTTCCTTGTGATACACTGAAAAAAATTTAAGAATTTCATTTATATTCAGGCTGCACCTAGCAGTAGGACATAGTCTCTGCTGGTCCTGTAGTTTAGCGTACATTCACCTTCACTCATTTTCATTACACATGCTTTTTATAGTCACTTCATGTGTGTGTGTCTGTCTAGATACTTTTGTTTACTTTATTTTAATAACTATCTTTTATGTTAATATCATTGCATTTTGTTTTCAGTTGACATTTGGTCAGTTGGGTGCATCATGGGAGAAATGATCAAAGGTGGTGTTTTATTTCCTGGTACAGATCGTATCCTTACCTTTGGCCTAGGATGTAGTTGTAAAAGGTCAAAAGATACTGCAGCAATATAGTTCCAGATTAAGGTGGTTCTAATTTTTAAAATACTGGTTTTAAACTGCCTTTTCAAAACACAAATTTCAAGTTCACTACTTTGGTTCCAGGAATGTCTACAGTTATACCATTTAAAGGAAAACCACAGCACAGCATTAACGTGTATGACTGTCTTTGATATTAATTTTTAAGCAAAATGAACAAAATACCACTTGGGCAAACAGATTTTTTTTTCTTTTGTCTTTTTTTTTTGTTTTGTTTTGTTTGTTGGTTTGGTTTTTTTCCTCTTTTTTCTTTTTCCAATTTAATATAGTGTCTGTCCATTGCTTTTGGATGTTACCACATTTAAAACAGATGTTTTTATCGTTGTTGTTTAGATGGTGTTTTACTGGTTCACATGCATTGATTCTTTATTTGGAGATCATTTTTATATAGCGACTTACTAATCTTGTTTAGTACCTAAGTGTATTGACAGTTGCTATTCTTTAAATTTTATAGGAAATGATTACAAAAAATTTCAAACCAGCTTCATTAGTTATATATATTTGGATGCAGAAATGGTCTGACAAACAGCTTTCAGAAATACCTGTCACTTTTCCATTGATTTTTTTTTGATACCTATATGGGTTGTCCTGTGAACAATACTTAAGGCAAAAGGTCTACTCCAAGCAAATAGAGCTGAAACCTCTGGATCATTGATAAAATTAGTGCATCTAATTGGAGTTTGGCATTTTACTTGTTTTACTAGTAGTTACACTCCAGCATTTTAGATGCTATCAGAAATCTTAACCTGCTTTTGCTACAGGTTAACTATTTAATAACTCTTACTGTAGGCTCAGTGGCTATTACTTAGGCTATGTAAATACATTTTTTTCAAGGCCTGTACTACAGCACTGTAGAGCTTGAAAATTCTTATATAAAGGTCAGCTATTAAGTTAAGAATAGAAAAGGGAGCCTGATACGTCCGACTGAAGATTTACGTAGCCTGATATCCAGTCTTTGACAGTAGCTGAAAAGAAAAAGTTGGGAAGAATATCTGAATGAGATAAGCATATACAACATTTTACCTGAGCTCTCTCCCAGTGTCTAACCATCTGCAACTAGAAATTCCTGAGTCAAATGTTGCTTTTTTTTTATTCAGTAACACGTATTAAATTCTCCTGCCGTGAACTGATTGATCTCTCCTTTATCTTGTATATGTTTTCAATTAAGATGTTCCTTAAGCATCCTTGAAACTCTAACTTCAGAATTCAAGTCTCTGAGAAAATTGTCATTGGCCTGTGTGGGCTAATATTTCATCTTTTCTGTGCCCACGGGTGCTCAGTGCAACATGTCTTTAGCGGGAGATTGTGGCTTGGGAGAGTCTGGGACTGGGCTGAGGTATTGAGATGAGAAGGAAGGATAAAGCACCTACGAGGGGTAATTCTCACGCGTGCCTTGGAGATGTGCAGTAACTTCGCTACTGTGAATATGAGTTCAGATCAGGAAGTGAGTTCTACTCCAGAAACCAAGCAATGCCTTTATTTAAATTTGTTTAATACATTTTGTGGGGATCTCAATTTTCTCTGTTCGTAGAAAAAGTATATCCTTTGCTAGTTAATTATGATTTTGAGTAAAATACATGTTGCCTTGACAACACTATCATAGTCTTGCTTTGCGTCACTGTTTTCTCTAAGAAGGTAGTCCTAATTGATAATGATCAACTTGATATCTTATTATAATTTTCTCTGCTTTTTCTCGCTGTTGATTTAATCATGTGTTTTCAACATAACATTTTAGTTGAAAATTAGACACTATTTTTCTTAGCTACATAACCTTAGATATTGATCAATGGAATAAAGTTATAGAGCAGCTAGGAACACCATGCCCCGAATTTATGAAGAAATTGCAGCCTACAGTCCGAACCTATGTGGAGAACAGACCTAAATATGCTGGATATAGTTTTGAAAAACTCTTTCCAGATGTCCTTTTCCCAGCTGACTCTGAACACAATAAGCTTAAAGGTAAAGTGTATCTTCTGCATGTTATATACTTTAAAAGTTTTTAAGCTATGGTATATTGAACAGAAACTTACCTTGGTTTTGTTCATTGTAAAATCATCCCACTAAGTATTGAAATATTATAATAATTATATCATGAAAATGGGTAAATGTAATGATATATGTTTACCTCCCCTGTCTCATCTTCTCTGAAACAGCTCCTATTGTGGAGGTATCTTTATAAAGAAAGATAAATATGTATATTCTTCTCAATGACAGATCCCACTGTGATTTATAGAAGAGTAGGGGGAGGGTGGAATAAAAGCTGTGTAAGAAGAACAGATATTTCTCTAGACATGAAAATACATGTTTTATATTCATAGTACATAGATATCCTGTAGCTACTGAAATAACTGGTTCTAACAGTATATCTAACAATATATCTAACCTACTCAGCAGAGTCACAGACTCAACATATTTTCTGTAACTAACAGTACATGATGGCTTTTTCCCTATAAACTGTAAGAGAGGGGTAGTAGGTGCTTGCCCACTGGCTGCTGTTCAAGGCAAGGCTGTACTGCCAGCTGAGTTATATTTCATGTAAGGATGTCACACCAAGGGACACCGTATGCTGAAAATGTGTAGTGAAATATGTCCAACCCCTTTCCCACCTGTTTTATTTTTTTTTTTTTATTCATTTTTTTCCTCATCAAATGGACCACTTTTCTAAACCCCAGATTAAGCAAGGGTTGCATAGATATTAAACTGAAATTTGTTTACTTGTTTCCTCTGGGTCTCCTCTCCTTGTCAGCTTTCAAGTACCGTATGATGTGCACTATGTATGGCCTTGGTCTAAATAGACAATTTCACTTTTGCAGCAAGTCAAGCAAGGGATTTATTATCAAAAATGCTGGTTATAGATGCTTCCAAAAGAATCTCTGTGGATGAAGCCCTGCAGCACCCATACATCAATGTTTGGTATGATCCATCAGAAGCAGAAGCGGTAAGTTCTTGTTTTAGGTCTGATTGGGATGATATCGTAGAAAATCAGACTTGTTGTGATGCTTCGTATAACTGCTTGAAAGAAGATTATTGTGTGACCTAACGTTTCACTAGAAGCTTAACTGAGCTATAATGATTTTTATTGACATCAGTAGCCATTTTTATTAGAAATAGTACTAGGACTGGGCACAAACTTGTGTATAATCTCCTGGAGATATAGTAAAATATCTGGAATCTTTTAAATAGGGTTCTAATTTATTGAGCTTCGGTTGTTTTGGTGTGGTTTGATTGCCTTGATAGGATTCTGAAGTATTTACTCCTGGGCAAGAGAGATATTTTTGTTAGTAGTAGCAGTTGATAGTACTCTTAAACTAGGAAATAAGCATTTCAGCAGAGTCTGAGTACAAGATCTTGAGCTTTCAATTAATGAACCAAGGGATTAATTGAAAATTTTTCTTAAAAAATAATTTCAGGACAATTTCAGCTTATGAGAAAAGCTTTGTTGTTCGGGTTTTTTTAAAGACAGGTGGTTGGTGTTGGCCCACTAAGAATGGAAGAAGGTGCTTGATGTAATTCTGTTGATCTGTAATAACTAGAGGGAAAAATTAGTAATTAACAGTAAGTAGATAAAAAGGGCTGCGCGGGCTGGAGACTGCTGCACTTTTAAGCTCTTTCATCAGGCTGTTCACTTTCTAGTTATTACAGTAATGTAAGCAAAGCTGTTAATCAGAAGAAATTTAAAACATGTAGTAGCATTTAGAAAACAGGCCATGTCCAAGTATGAGAGAATATGTCACCATGTAGATGCAGTATTTTTAAATCAAGTTCATATTCTGAGTGCTTACTTTCATTTTTCATTTATTTTGTTTTTATATCCCTTTTGATTGCTTTATCATGAGTTAGTTTTGTTTTTCAGCCTCCACCAAAGATACCAGATAAGCAGTTAGATGAGAGGGAGCACACGATAGAAGAATGGAAAGGTAAGAAGGGCATTTTAAGTATAAGGTTTTGGGGAGTCGACTAGGCCCCAGCGATTACTGTGACTGAGGTTCTTCCGAGGAACCTAGTAGTATTTACTTAAGCTGCTTAAGGGAAGAGATCAATGCTTCACGGCCATTTGATTGTTGAGATACTAAAAATTTTCCTACAAAGGTGCTGAACTTTTGTAGTGAACTTAAGACTTACTCATTTCAGTCATTTTTTGCAAACCATAAGGCAGCATTTTTTAGAGAGTGTGACTACTCTCAACAAACTGCCTCAGTTGCAAAAGACTCAGGAGTTTGAGCAGCACTAAGTCTGACGTAGAAGCACTAGTCTTCAAGCGAAGAGCATATTAGTATTATAGTAACTACTTTTTTTAAATCAGCAGAGGAGTTGAAAGAAGAAGCCTTAAGGAGTGTTAGTAATGGGTGAGATAGTGAGATTATAGCTGGTGTGGGAGACACTGCTGATTATCAGATGTGTGATCCTCAGAAAGTAGTTGGGGTTGAGGTGTGGAACAGATTGTCACGTGCCGTAAGACTTGTACATCCAAGAGCCTGATCTTTAGTGTTCAGTACTGGATTAGTATCTATGTTTTCTGATCGTATGCAAGGTGTAAAATGGTAAAGTATAAGGCGAACATCTTTGTTACTTGTGCTTCATTTTGAAATTGCTCCTAAAAGATGTGGTATTATTGAAGATACAAATGCAGGTCCAGATTGCTGTGCAGGCTATAAATGTTGCATTTAAGGAAGAATTTAGTGCACAAGTCTGTAAAATCTAGTACCACCACGCCTTTATTATTGCTTACTAGTAGAAACCAAGTTTTAATTGTAAAGGCAGAGATATGGAGAATTGTGGAAATTCTCTTACCACCCTCCTTCCAAGCAAAGTTATTTCCCTTTTGAAGCAGATGTGCTGAGGATATTTCAAGCAGTACGGAGTTTACTTCTAAGACTCCCACAGCCCTTGAAATTATAATTGTTAAATGCTTTTTGTTCTTCCAAACTATGTTGCATTAGTTTGCCAGTGACAGATAAGAAGTCATATTCTGACAGTCAGTTCTTAAGAGTTGCATTTAACATATTTTGTCCTTTTCCTCTGTTGTTACTTCTGTAGATTCAAAACTGAAGTCTTTTCTGGGTAATAAGCTGCCATTAGCCTAGAAACTTTCTGGCTGGTACACAGACTGTAAGATTGATTCATGTTGCAAGCACTTCTAACCTATAAAGGATGAGAAACTTCTGTAACTAGAAGATAAAGTCGCTCCTTTCATTCGGAGTGGCTACTTACCTCCAATATTGTATTCCATTCCATGGTGTTCTGGACCTTGAGGTGTTGATGCTGAGGAAATTGTGGCAAGTGTGCATTGGGAGGATGGTAATGCTGTCTGGACTTGTTCCTACCTGTTTCTTTCAAGACTTGTGATGGGAGTTTATCTGTACCAGTTTGTCTGTACCAGTTTATCTTTACCAGAGAAAGCCGTTGATGAAAACTGTGTGGTCGTTAAGACTCAGTTTAACCTCAGATCCCCAAGCAGCCTGGACAAAAGAGACTTAGAGCAATGTCAGTGTGTTTTCAGCAGTGGCAGGTTATTATAGCTCTAACAGAAAAGAACTGCTCATTTTTGTATCACTTGCCAGTTCTGTAGCCTACGGCCTGTTATTCAAAACTAATCCTGAACAGTACTAAACCTGGGAAATGTAAATGTGCATTTTAATGGGAGAGATATTACTGATCCCATCTCGGGTTCACAGATTAATTTTTTTGCCTTCCCTTCTCTGCATTTTCAGAGTTAATATACAAGGAAGTCATGGACCTGGAGGAGAGAACCAAGAATGGGGTTATACGTGGACAACCAGCCCCTTTAGGTTGGTTACAATAAAAGCACAGTACAAAACTACATTGAGTTGTAGGTCAGGAGGGAGTAAAGCTTTCAAGACATCCAAGAGTAACCTAACTCAAAAGTAGGACTCTTAAATGACCAATAATGTCATGAATTCTCTTTGAGTTACTGCTTATTTGAATGGAATCTATGAGGTTGACATCTCTTTTTAATAATCTGGTAAATTCCTCTGTTACTGTCCCTGTGTAACTGATTCTTCATACGTTTCCATCCTCAAGAAACATCTTGGTATGTACTGGTACTTTATTGCCATAATCTGGTTAGATGTGTAGCTGGTACAGTTTCAAATTAAGATACAACAGCTACTTACATCTGTTAAGTAAAGAAACAAGATTTCTAGGTTGTTAAATCATGGAGCACTTTCAGAAACTGTTGCTGAATTTTGGAGCAAAATGTGCCCGTTAACTGACCACTGATAGGACTCCATTTGCACTGCTGAAAAATGATGGCGAAAGTTGGGCAGGTGTTGCTGACTCTGCTCAGAGTTCGCTGAAGTCCAGACTCTGAAAAATCACTTTGTATCTAAAATTGAACCTACACGATGTGGCTCGACACCAGCTATTTCCCAGTCTGAAGGGAAGGATCTGGTGAGAAAACAAACAGGCACCTTCTTTCTTTATCGGGTTATGCAGATATAGTCTAGCTTTGGGTCTGCACATTATAGGGAGGGTTATGATATAGCTCTGATTTTGTGCAGCGCTATCTGCGGTTTTTAACCTTCAGCTCTCAGCATTTACTGTAATTTGACAGGCGTCATGCCACGTGAGTTCTGTGGTTCTTGACATACCATTCATTAAGGCCCATATTAAAGACTTGTGGGTTTTATTTACTTTGGCAACGGACTGAGATACATCTCTTCAAACTTGCCAAAAGGGGAGATCAGTGACTGTTAGGAAGAGACAGGCTAATGCAAGCACTGAACGGTGCAACTGTATCTGCAACTGATTTGCTGTTTTGTTTCTCATAGCACAGGTGCAGCAATGATCAATGGCTCGCAACATCCATCTTCATCGTCATCTGTCAATGATGTGTCTTCAATGTCAACAGATCCAACATTGGCCTCTGATACAGACAGCAGTCTAGAAACCTCAGCTGGACCTCTGGGTTGCTGTAGATGACTACTTGGTCTTTTGGGGGGTGGGAGGGGGGTCCTTTTAGTCATTAATAGGGCACCTTTAAAATTTGGTGGTATTTTTGAGTGTTTTTTCAAAAATAATCGTAGAATTCATCATAAAGTGCTGTAATTTTAAACTGTAAGTTGTGTTCAAAGCAGCCACTTTTTTTTTTGCTGTAATTAACTGTAAAATATTAAACCTGATAATTTTTATCGTGGTTTTAAAATCTGCATATTTGCTTTACTATTATGCTGCTGATCTTTTTTTACTGAATTTGTAAGATTTGTTTTATCAGAGCATATATTAATGTTGTGGTCATTACCATATAATGAATTATTTAAGTTTTAATAGGTTTTCATTTTTTTTTAAATAGAATTTATTCCAGATGTTTTGTTCATGATATCCTTCAAAGTTTTATGCTTGGTCATATGTCCATGTTTAGGTGGAGGGGGAGAGGAGTCAGTGCAACCAGCTGTAGTTTTGGGCATACTACTGTGGTCCTGGCAGCAACCAAAATCCACTTCTATTTTGGCCACTTCCCTATACTTCTTCAGCAGAAGCAAAAATTAGTGATTTTTTTTTTTTTTTTTCCTAGAGAAACAGTATACAATCCTTTGCAAAGTAACCTCATATGAATCATTTTATGAACTTAAGAAAGCAAAGCATATCTTCAAAGCTGCAGAAATACCTAGCCTAACAAAGTAATGCGATGCTTTCTGCAGAGCTGTGGAATGCTAAATCTTGTGATCACCATAAAACATGAGGATAATTCATGAATAATACATTGCAATGCAAATAAACTGTTTATTTCTAGCTTGTAGCCTGTTTTTGTACACACAAAATGAAGTGTATCCAGGATGTCTAGACTGCCAAGAGGGAAAATGAACATGCTGTAGCTATACTTCCATGTAAGATGTGATTCTTGGGATTTTTGTTTCCTACTATTTTGTCTAGTAAGAAGAGTGCTTTTTGGATAGAAGAGGGAATGACATGAATGCAACAGGGGCAAAACTTCGACTATTTTTTCTCTACCAAAAGTAACTGATTGCTAAAAAATTAAGTGGTAGGAGAACCTCAGGATTTCTGTAGCTATTGCATTAAGTGAGCAATATATACCATCCAAAGGAGGGAGAAGTAGTGCTGTTAAATTAATATTTATCTCTTTCATTTCACTATGAGACCAGTGTAGCAGAAATCTTAATAATGGTTCATTTAAAGTCATAAATAGTCAGTAGTTTTCAGCACTGAAGCTCCACATTTCAATACACTTTTTAAAGAAAAGATGTATTGAAATATCTAGAACAGTTACTAAATAGTCATGTAAAATGGTGCTGCTCCTCACAGAAGTATTTTAACTGTTTACATTTTATATTTACAGAATGATTTATGTATAACTGACTTAAGTTTATGTATGAGTTAAACAATCATTCAGAATTTATTCCTTTGGAAAATGCAGATTTTTAGTGAAGCTAGGCTGTATAATTGATTGCCTTGTGTAGATGCATATTTTGTGTAGTGAATTAGAATGTGAAGAGGAATTTAAATTAGTAATGCTCACAAAAATGAGCATAAAAAAAATACAGAAGTCTTGCCAGGTGCAGAGCATGAGCAAATAATATAACTGGCTACAGAGGTCATCCAGGAATGACCGATGCTCTTCAGTGTGGTTCCTTCTGCTTGTTGGGTTAAATAGGTATCTTTCTGAAGTTCTAATTGAAAGAGGAAAATTTGTCTTTGCAGTAAGTTTCAGAAAAATAGAGTTGATAATAACGCTTTCAGTATCTTAACATGTCTTTTTAAAAAATATACAGGGTTACAAGGAATGGTAGTGTCTCAAAGATGACTAAATTGATAAACTGCACAGTTGTTTTCCTGGCCTGGCTAGACTGCTGGTAAGTGCTGTGTGCTTGTAATTTTGCTTTCCTCACTTGTATCTAATATTCCAATATTGCCTTTCTAAACCACATTTGTTAAGGCAATTATTTTTACACAATCCTGCCAAATTGTAGATTACCTCAGAATAGGCAGGACACGTTTGGATTCATCTAGCACTGGAACTTAGAAAATCTGCTCAAGTTGAACAGAGATCAACAGAACAGTCTATTTTGTAATTTTTTTATCAAAGTTTAAGCTGTGAATTAAGCCAAAATTTTTGGTCATACAACAGCACTGCATTGTTATGTAAAGTCAAATGATATTCTGGTCAAATCCAGTGTAACGAAGTTAAGACTGACTAAATCAACTTCTGATGCCTGTAAGTGCTGTTAAGAACAGAATTTAGTAAATATAATTCCTATTTAAATTTATTTTGGACCCCTCTAGATTGCAGTGGTGATGATTGAAATATTTTAAAACTTTAAAAAAATATTGCTATCAGTTTCCAGTGTCCTAAAGAAAAGTTGTGTTTAAAATGAGTATTGAGTTAAACAGTTACTAGACTTTTACCCCACAGTGTGCTATCAGTAGTAACTTCGTTGAGTTCAAAAGTTCTAAGGAGAATTGAGTTTTTCTTCTTTTAATGTAGGATTAATGAAGGAGGGGGACTGTCCACTGAGCCCATTGCAGTGTGAACGTGCTGTGTTTAAAGGGATCATTTCAATAAGGTCAGAGCTTTGCCTGTGGGAACCCAGAATTCACTTTTGGCACCATCTTTGTAGCGGTACTGCTTGCTTTTTTTCTTCCCCCCCCCCC